>CAMTDV010001634.1:26977104-27388237 GCA_947069175.1 Scalesia atractyloides
TCAGAGTTATTTTCTTCCATCAGTTTGTCTGTCTAATGAAGTATTAAGCATGATTTTAAGTTCTGGGCAACTTTTATTTGGTAGCTTGCTTTTTTTTTTTTGCAAATTTCGAACAAGTTGTGTGTTGCTTATATCTTAATAGTTTATTCGGGAGCCGGGACGGTTTGTGTTTGACAACTTGTAAAATTCTGCAAATTATGGACAACTTTATTTATATATATAATACATTTTGGTCATCTTGTATAAAATTCCAAAGAGCCCAAACCATTAATGGTTTACTTTAAGAGTTTTATAGTTCGGTGTTGGTTTACACAAATAAAAAACCGTTAACTGACAGTATGGTTACGCTTTGACCTTAAAATCGTGAAAATCGGACCGTGAACACCTCTATTAATATAGTGTACATGTCTTCTTATTGTTTTCTTTCTAAAGGCAAAAATGATGAAGCTGAGAAATGAGCATCCAATGGAATCAATGAGCGATAAGTCGATTATGGAGACTGTACTTGGAAGAAGCTCTATTCGTTTGCACGGGTGGGGACGTGATGCGGTTAGTTCTAGTAGCACAATGGGTGCTACTAAAAAATCAAAGCGTCTTGCTTACGATGAGCTGGTGGATACTTACGATGAGTTAGTGGAAGAACTTGGAACAGTGAAAGGTAAATGTGCAATTATGGAACAAGCGTTGATTGAGAATAATATCATGCCTCGTCCATCAAGCACACGAGAACAATCTCAATGCGATACATTAGAGGGTGTTGAAAACAGTAATGAGTGAAGGCGATCTAGTAGATTCTATAACTCTTTAGTAACTTATAAACACTTTTAGTTTTGTTTGTTTTAGTATTTAAATTTCTATAACTAGTATTTTTATTTGGTTGTTTGTATGATTTATGTTTAATAGTTTAATTAAGAATCTTAATTTGTTCACATATGTTTCCATATTGCTTTTGTATTTGTTTGTACATATTGAATATTTTTTTCTACATATAGTGTGGGTAATGTCTACACTTTAAAATACATTTACCAACACATCAACTCTTTTTTTTCAACACAAATTAAGATCAATACCTACACATTTTAAACATTTACCTACACATAAGATTACTTTTACCCACACATATATTCATGTCATGTCGGGTTCCACGTCACCTGCCACGTCAGATGTCTTCTAAACAAATTGTTGTCCTTTTAACCACACATATAAATGGCTTTTAGCCACACATATATGTGTCGTTATAGCTTGCTATATGCCTACACATAACTTGTGTGGGTAATGACCTATATCCACAGTCACGAGCCTACACATCGTTACACTTATTTTATGTGTAGGTAAAGACCATTACCAACACATTATATGCTTTTTTCCCATATACACTTTGTGTTGGTAAAGAACCAAATTTCTTGTAGTGTGGTGGATGATGTGGATCCTGAGGAGGATTATCCTAAATTATCTGACTACTGTGTTTATGTTGCTATTTCAGGATTGATGCATGTTACACAAAATCTAGGGGACAAAGCTCGATGGCCTAGGAAAAATGACAAGAATCCTGACTAGAAAGATAAGTCCGAATGATGCGCCTATCATGAAGACTTTAGGCATACATCTGAAGAATGTTATACCCTCAAGAAGGAAATAAGCTATCTCCTTAGTAAGGGGGTATTTGAAAGAGCTGTTGGGTTAGGAGAAAGAAAAAAAGCTAGGAACCTGAGAAATCTGCCAAACGGGCAGAATCCCTACCACCAGATGCTAAAGTAATAAACTTTATCTCTGAAGGATCTGACATAGGTGGCACTTCTTACTCTGTAGCTAAGAGGCATGCCAACGAAGCTAAAGCTGAGCAGGGAGACAAACCTACAAGAATGTCAATGTTGACTTTGCAAAAGAGCATATCCTTTGATGAGGATGATAGGGATGTTCTATAGGATCCTCACCATGATGGACTTGTAATCACTTCTTATGTTGCTAACCATTTTGTGCGGGGGATCCTGGTAGACGACGGGAGTTTAGTGAATATCATCAATTAGATACTTTAAAACGGATGATTATTCTTAAATTAGTGATCATTGCCAAATCAGCTGTGCTAGTAGGTTTCCGTGTTGAAGTCAAGAATAATGTAGGAGAATTAAGCTTGTTGTATACACAGAGGGAGTTAACTTTATACAAAAATTATGTATTATAGATTCTTAATCCTTTTATAATATCTTTTTAGGTAGGCCTTGGATTCATGACATAATGGTTGTACCTTCAACCTACCATCAATGTGTTTAGCTGCATCCTCTTAGGGAGTTGTCAAGATAGAAAGTGACCAGCAAGAAGCCAAGGACTGCTATACTTCATCAATGAAGGCATCCGGTAAGATGAAGTAGGCGTGGCAATTACAGAGAAGAGCACGAGATGTCTTGCAAGGTAAGGAACATGATATTAAAGTGATATTCATGGATCCATAGGATCTTGACATCAAAGGACTCTTGGGAACATAGATCCACTAGGATCTTGAACAAGAACTTGTCAATTTCCTGAAATAGAGGATCTCAAAATTTTCTTGGAAATATGAAGATATGACAGGTATATCAAAATATATTATTACCCATAAATTGGGTGTTGATAACTGTTGGAATTGAACCATATCAAAGAAACAGATGATATAAAGCCAAAACATCATTAGATGTTTGATCCTGCTATAACTGAGTTTCTAAACTTTAACCCAAGCCTCTGATGAAGCCAAGGTCTGATATACAAGTATTGTTGAAGCTAAGGTCTGATAAAGCAAATCTTAATGAAGAATAAAGTCAAAGGTCTGATGAAGGCCAACATAGTTTAAGGATATCAGAGATTTTAGTGTCTATCAGTGTTTATCAATGTAACAGTGTTTGGTGTTAGCAGATGATAGGTTAATCAGTGGTTAGGGCTAGTTATTTTGTTAGCTGTCGCTTTCACCTTTGACATCAGCAAAGATGCTCAGTGGTTAGCATTGTATTATAAATACTTGCCTTCGCTGTATTGTTTTAACAATCTATTAAAAGATCATTCGCCAATCATCTTCTCTGCATTTCCATACTATCAAATAAGTTATAAAAGGCTGAGGGGGAGTTTGTAACTCATATGCAAAACTATAATTTTGAAAGCATGATGATGAAAACAATCTTCCATTGATTGTAACACAAAGTTTTCTATTTCCGCTGCAATTCACTCTGTTTTTATTTTCCTTCATTTGCCATCTTTTAAAACAATTACAATCACTTAAACTCATATCCTAACAATTGATATCAGAGCTTGGTCAATCAAAATTTGATTTAACTATCAATTTGATTTGAAAGATCAGCTCACCCTGCTAATTAGTTTGATTGTTTTCATTGAAAAACAGAGTTTTATTACGTTTAAAGTTTTTAAAACAAAATATGTTTAAAACAATTCAGAAATGTCCAAAACACATCGGATTCCAACACTGGATCTATGTTTAAACCTCCGATGTTGGTGCGTAATGAGTATTACATATGGCAGCATTGGTTGAGTCACATTTTAGCTCAGCAAAACACTGGTTGCTGGAGGTCCGTTGTATTTGGACCACATGTTCCATTGGTTCCAAGTACAGAGGATCCCAATACACAAGTGCCAAAAAATCCTGAAAACTACTCCGACCAGGATTTCCAGAAAATAGAGTTAGATGCTAAGGCGTTTAGCATTGTTGCTTCTGCCATACCTAATGAAATCTATGTTGGACTGCTCCGCTGTAATAGTGCAAAAGAGTTGTGGGATGCACTGAAAGAGCAATTCGGTGGAACTGAGGAAGTAATAAAAAAGAATAGAGAAGTTTTGAATATGAAACTTTTTTTCATGTCAAAGGTGAGTCTCTAACCCAACAGTTCGAACGATTTAGCTGTCCCATAAGTGAGCTTAAGCTGGTTAACGTGGAATTTCCTAATTCGACTTTTAATAGTCGTTTCTTAAGATCGTTACCAGATAAATGGGACACCATAGCTTTCGTTACATGAACCTTTGTTGGGTTTAAAAAATGAATCTTACCCAACTTCATGGTCGACTCCTCACGTATGAGAGAGAGTTAAACCAGAAAAAGAAGTTGTAAGAATCAGGCAAAGTTGCTGATGGTTATAATTTTGGTAACACAACACTATTAGGCCAAGAAGAGGGTTCTGACAGTGGTAAGGATCAGGGTTATGATCATTTTATTGACATAAGTTCTGGAGGAAACTTAAACTCTGATTCTTGCTCACCCAACTATGCATTTACTGCAAGTGGGGAAAGCCAAACCTCTGACAACCTTTCCTTTGAGTTGAATGATCTTCAACACTTTGAACCAACTGATTTAGAGGAGATGAACATTTTGCATCAACTAGCTCTATTAAGTGTTAGAGCTAGTAAATTTTACAAGAGAACTGGTTGAAAATTCCTAGGGTTGCATGGGGGGTTGAAGGTTGGGGTGGATAAATAAAAAATCAGGTGTTATAAGTGTAACATGTTAGAACACTTTGCTAGGGAGTGTAGATCTCAAAATTCTAGACCCATTGTTACACACCCTAGTTCCAGACCTCAACACACACAAAGCAAAACACTGCTCATTATGCACACCCTGGTACCAATGTTCCACAAATTCAATATGTTCAAGCACCACCACCTCAACTGCATGTGCAACAAGCACCTCATGTCACTTAAACTACTCAAACCACTGCTCAGGCAGAGGTTAACCAGCAAAGCTTTTTCACTCAAGGCTTGTTGACTGGAGTAGTTTGCCAGAGGATTTAACTGATGAAAACTTTGCTCTTATGTCAAAAAATGATTTAGAAAATGAATTTTGCTTAATGGCCTTAGAGACAATTGTTGAAGGTGATGAATCTGTGGAATTAGTGCCTAAATCTGATGAGTTTAAAGTTCATGATGAAACAGTGGTTTCAAAAGAAATTGTTGATGAAGAAAAGAACTCTTTGTCTGATCCATGGGATACCAAGGTGTGTGAAGATGATTGTGACTGTGCTCTTATGGCTGCTTCTAAGGTATCACCTCAGATCCTCAAAGATCTATGTTCTGAAAAATGCATAATAGCTTTTGCAAACATAAAAAGGGTGAATGAAAATCTTAGATACAAAATTTTGGAAGATGAACTACATTTTGAAAAAACTCACAAAAGAGTTGAAAACAAATTTGGTTAACAAAGATTCTGAAATTAGAAGTCTAAAGCATGAGGCAAGCATAACCAAAGATCAACTCCAAACTATGATAGAAAAATATTAAGTTTGCAAAAAGGAGTTAGAATCTACCTAGATCACTTGTGAAAAATGGGTAGAATCTTGCAAAGGTTATGAAATCATGTTAGAAAATCAGATCAAAAGTAACATAAAATTTGGCATTGGTTTCAATAAAAATGACCAAGTTTCTGAAAGTGTTGCTAAAAATGAATCTGAGACGGTTGAAGTTGCTCCCAAAAATTTGGATGGTGAAGAGATAAAAGGCACTGATAAAAATGGAAACAAAATCATTTTGGAAAAACATGAGGGATCCTCAACTTTTGAGGAGGTTGAGAAATATCAATTTAAACCTACATGGTCAGATGAGTGTAACATTTTAGAAAATTTCAAGACAATGGACTTCTGAACCATTGATGGTGTCAAGGCACCCAAAGCAAGGATAATCCCTATTAAGGATCTTCCAGCAGATGTTACAACGTTTACTGAAAGGAAGTCTGAAAAGGGAAGAAGAAAGAAAAGGTCAAAAACTTGTTTTGTAATTTTTGTGAGAAAAGAAATCATGTTACTGAAAAACTGTTTTCTGTTAAAAGCTTATGACATAAAAAAACTTGTGTGATCCCAAATTCTTCAAAATGCATCATCTGTGAAGAACAAACCACATGACCCAAGAGTGTGTGTATCTTCAAACCTATGGTACAAAGGTAAAAGAGATTAAAACAAAAGCTCTTGAGAGTCAAAGTTCAAGCTCTGCTAGAAATAAATCTAACAGACTTTTGAACCTGTTGAAACATCTGTTACAAAAGCACTGACCAAAACCTCTGTCCCCAGAGAGGTACAAGTGACAGATGCACCACCTGCAAACAGGTATCCAAGAGGATATGGCCAACCTATTTATCAAAAGGTTCCTCTTAGTTATGGGGGTTACAAAAAACCCTCAAAGCCAAGAGTAACTAGGCACCCTCATGGTTACCAACATCTGATAGGAAATGGTTCACAACATTGGTTACAAAGACCAAATCAAACCACTGACCATATTCTTGAATTCGAGATTGGACAATCTGTGACTCCATCCGAAGCCATTTTGGCTTTGGAGACCCACCTGAACTAATTGTTTACTTATGTGCAGTGAGCTTCTACTTGCCTTGATAGTTTATAGTATGTAGATAGTGGAGGCTCCAGGCACATGATAGGATGTAGAGCCCTTCTCAAAGACTTCATGGCTCATGGATGGGGTGATATATCCTTTGCTAACAATTCAAAAGGGAAGGTGTTGGGGTCAGGGTCTGTTCAAGCTGGGAAGCTCAAATTTGAGCATGTTAATCTCATTGATAATCTAAAATTCAATCTTCTGAGTGTTTCCCAAATGAGTGACAAAGGATATGGATCCTTCTTTACAAAGAAAACATGTCAAATTGTAGGACCAGAGGTTGTTAAAAAGATTGATCAAATCATTGCTGAGAGCAAAGCACAACTTGTTGCTCATTGGAGTGGCAATGTGTATGTGGTTGATATGTTGAAGGATAACCCAATGTCTAATGCATGCCTGTTCTCAGTTGCTTCAAGCAAAGAGACATAGTTATGGTATAGAAGATTTGGGCACACAAATCTGAAAACTATCACCACTCTCGCAAAACAAAGTCTTGTCAGAGGTTTACCTTCAAAACAATTTACTTGTGAAGAACATTGTGTTTCCTGCTTAAAAGGCAAACAACATAAAAGTTTTTACAAGTCCATTAAAGAGTCCAAAACAACCCAGTGCTTGCAATTGCTGCACATGGATCTGCTTGGCCTTGTAAAAATCATGAGTCAAACAAAGAGAAGATATTGTCTAGTTATTGTTGATGATTTTTCAAGGTTTACATGGACATTTTTCATGCACTCTAAAGATGAAACTGTTGGCATTTTGCAAAATTTTGTAAAACAAGTTGAAAAGCAATTTGACCTTCCAGTAAAATTTTTTAGAATTGACAGTGGGACAGAGTTTAGGAATTTGGAGTTGGATGCTTTCTGTGAGTCAACTTGAAATTTTTGGACAATATAGCATCCACGAACTCTAGAACAAAATGGGGTGGTTGAAAGGAAAAATAGAACTTCAATTGAATCAGCAAGAACTATGCTTGCAGACTCAGGTTTACCCTTGTCTTTTTGGGCAGATGCTGTAAACACTGCTTGCTATGTTCAAAATAAAGTTTTGATTAACCCCAAGCATTAAAAGACTGCCTACGAAAATTCTTTACAAAATCAAACCTCTGATCTCATATTTCAAAGTCTTTGGCTGCCCATGCTTCATTTTAAATTTAAAAGATTCAATTTGAAAGTTTGCAGCCAAAGTTGATTGTGGGTATTTTATGGGATACTCAACCACTGCTAAAGCCTACAGAGTTTTTAACTCTAGGACAAAGTGTGTTAAAGAAACTCCGAATGTAAAGTTCAATGAACTTTCTTCATTGAAAATCCCAGCAAATCCTACTGAACTGTTTGATTTAGAAACGTTTACATTTGAAGATGTATATATCAAGACTAATCATGCAGGTACACGACAATCATCACATCAAGATCAAGGATATGATTGTGTGCTTCCAAATTTCAAAGTCAGTCCTTCCATCAGAGGAGCAGATGTTAATAGCAATTCTGAAAGCTCTGCCACTGCTGGCTCAACAATTGTTGATCCTCAAACCTTGCCAATTCACAAAACCAAACCACTGTTGATAAAAGTGCATACACTGTGAACAAAAATTAACACAATCTCACATCCATTCCTCCTATACCTCCACCTCCATTCCAAACAGATGCTAGAACCTTAATTCACCAACAAATGTTAGCTCAGATGATACATGTAGCCTTCACCTCAAAATGCCATTGTCTCATACCAAGGAGATTTGATTTTCCTCAAAAGCCATCTGTTGGATCAAGTTATTGGCAACATCAAGTTATTAGCACACCCATAGCAACCTCAAAGCTTGTCACTGTTGATGACAAAGATGACTTGGTTGATCAAACTCTCTACAGAGGTATGATTGGGTCTTTATTGTACCTAACTGCTTCTAGGCCAGATATCGTGTTTGCAACATGTGTTTGTGCCAGATCCCGGTCAGCACCTAGAAAGTCAACCTTAATTGCTGTGAAAAGGATATTCAAATACATAAAAGGTGCTCCCACACTTGGTATCTAGTATCCTGCCATTGAGCTTTCAAGTTATTTAGACAGTGATTTTTCTGGTTGCCAAACAACAAAGAAGTCCACATCAGGAGGAGTTAAATTCCTAGGTGATTGCCTAGTGTCATGGCAAAGTAAAAAGCAAGTTGCAGTATCTACATCCACTGCTGAGGCAGAATACATTGCTGCTGCAAGTATCACTGCTCAACTATTGTGGCTTCAAAACCAACTGCTGGATTTTGGTGTAACTTCCTTAACGACTCCTCTCAAGATAGACAGTCAAGCAGTAGAAAACATCATTAAAATCCAGTATCTCACTCCACAACAAAACACATTGACATCAGACATCACTTTGTGAGAGATTACTATGAAAAAGGTTTGATTTCTTTACAACATATTCATACTAAAGATCAACTGGCAGATGTTCTAACCAAAGCATTAGATACATCAACCTTTGAAAGTCTAATCTCTATGATTGGAATGCTAAACATGGATTAAAAGCAAAGTTTTGTGTTCCATGTGTAAATAGAAAAAAATGGTTTTAGAAAATCAAAAATCTATCCTTAAAATAGTTCAAAATTGAAGTTTTCAATAAATCTCAAAAGTCTGTTCTATCCACTGTTTTAGTAAACCATTGATAGGCTTGAAAATCTATCCACTGTCAAAAGTGTATCCTCTAGTTGGTCAAACCACTGTGTTGACCTTATCCACTGATAAGCTATCCACTGATAGTGACACTCAACAGTGTTTCTCACAACACCTGTCTTCCATTCACTATCAGAGGATACACGTGGACAGATGATAGCTTTCAGATCTTTGCCATGTCATCATCACTTTTTCACTTTATAAAACCCTGTCTTATCCCAATCAGAGGTTTTTACTCTGCCGTATCGAATTCAAAATTCTAAAAAGCGGTTTTTTCTCAAATCTTCTTCTTCTTCACAACTGCTCTTCATTCACATTCACCATGTCGACGCTTATCATCAAACACCTCACAATTATACTGCCATTATTGAAGAAACTGATTCAAATAGGCAACATCATGCTATAATCAAAGCCTTAAAAGAGTCAAAGTACAAAGATCTCATGGAAATCACTGCCCTAATCTACCAAAAATCATTACGAGAGTTCTGGGCAAATGCAAAAGTTCATTATACAAAGAAAATACCTTATGGCATTGTTTCCACGGTGGGAAAAACACTTCTTGAAGTAACCCCTACTTCCATTTCAGAGGTCTTTGGTTTAAATAACCTAAATCATGCTACTTCTTTTCCAACCTACACAGCAAATTCATTGAAAGAGGGTATGAAGGTCAGCTTACAGGTAAGACCATCTACAAACCTAAGTTTCCTACTGAGATGAAGTTTTTCTTTCACACATTGTTGACATGTTTGTCCGCCAAGTCAACCGCTTTTAATGAGATACTTTTAAACATGCAATACTTGGGATATACAATTTTAACAAAATCTGATTTTAATTTTTCTCAAGTATTGTTCAATGACTTGGTGGCAAACATTGACAACATCAAAAAGGGTCGCTCACCTTTTCTAATGCACCCTAGATTTTTAAGTGTTTATCTTCAAAAGAAAGTTGGTGATGCTGTTAAACAAGGTGTTGTGACTCCTCATGGTAGCCTAACACATGAAACTTTTACTCGCATCACCAACCAATCTAAAGTTTCGAAAACACAAGTAGAGGGGGCTGAGCAAATTTTAGAACCAACATCACAAGCTCAACCCACTGCTACTGTGCCCACTGCTCCTGTTGATCAATGTACTACAACCAGTGCTTTAAAACCCACACCAGAAATTTCCAAAAGAAATCAAAGTCAAAATCCAAAAAACCCACCAAACCAAAAACCAAAAAGGGTACTCTGGAAGATGAGATCCCAGAGGTTAACCTAGTGACAACACAAAAGTCACCAGAAAACACTGCTGCTACTTCCTCACAGCAGATGTTAGAAAGATCTCAACCCTTAGACCAAACTCCTCTTGATTCCTCACAACAGGAACATGTTGTAAGCACAAGGACACCTATCTATGAAGCTCTAGATCCACTTGGCTCTATCTTCCGCAACCCCTCTCCCAGGGCAATGTCGTTTTCTACTCCACAACCTTCACCAATAAATCTTCCACCAACAATCTTACTTCTGTTGAAAGCAATTGATATGGATCAGACACAAATCAGTTCTTCTCACCAACCTATCAAAGTGACTGAGTCTGATGCCTCTATCTTTGCTATCCCATCAACAGCTTAGGAGGCTACATCCCTTGGGTTACATGTAACCCTTGGTGATAATTCAAGTAGAGCAATCACTAAAATTTCAGAACTCACAAGTTCTCAGTTGGACAATGTTACATGCATAAGACTCTCTTGAAGGCAACCACTATTGAGGCTACCAAGGTAACCTCTGTTCCAGTGGGAAGTCCCAGTTCCAAGACAAAGGGGCATCTGTGTCTGAAACTATGAAGGAAATTTCTGCTCATGATAACACAGATAAAACTACCACAAGTAGGAGTTCAAATGATCCTATTAAGTTAGGTGATGAGCTAAGATACAAGGAATTGATGGAGAAGGTATCCAATATTAAATCATTTGTTGCTGATATCAAACATATGATGCAACAGATGTTACAAACTTCCAAAATTCAATCCACTGCTACATCATCATCAACCACTACTGAGCTATGGCAACTCTTATCTCCTCTGCTTCAACAATAAAGACAACATGCTGATCTTCAACATGAGTAGCACATGCAACAATTTCGAAATATGGTTGATGCAAGATATCAAGACACTCTTGCTGACATTAAAGCCAACAAAGCTCATTTGCTTCAAACCACTGGCACTTCTCCTCCTACTGTAATACTGGTTGATACAGCTGATGCCAAAAAGGGGGAGAAAGAGAATGAAGGGATAAACTTAAAGCCTGATCCTAAGGAAAAACCAGTGGTTGAAATACTAAAGCCAGATGGGTCAAAGAAAATTGACGAGACCCTCAACTTATTTACTGAAGGAAAGCTAAAGAGAAAAGAGAGGCTAGAAACTAAAGGTGCAGACAGATTTGAGAAAGAAAAGATTGCATAGATGGAAAATGAAGAGTCTGGTACTTCAAAACAAAGGAGAAAGTCTTCTAGAAAAGTTAGACAACCAGCATCCACCCCTTCCAAAACCACTGTTCAATCTGACAGCACAACAAAACCGCCACTACGACCAAAAATTCCATCAAATCCTAAACCATCAGATGTTACACCATCCACTGCCCTAATCACTTTTCCAACCACTACTCACTAAATACCCACACTCATAAGAATTCCAACCACCTTCACCCAAACTCACTTTCAAAAGAAGGAAAACAACAAATGTTATAAATGATGATAATTTCATTCCTTCACCACTTCCATTATCCTCACAACCACTGACCAAAACATCTGTTACTCTTCAAAAATCCACATCTTCTCAAACCACTGTAAGACAAGTACTTCCTCTGACCACTCAATTCCCAATGGATCTACCTGTTGTCAAAGAAGAAATCAAGTCATTTTATTTTGAAGAAGATCCAGAAAAGAGGAATTTCCCATCTCTGCAAAGTTATCCTAAGCCAAAGAACATTGATGAATATCTGCATTTGAAGGCCAAACAAGCAGAGGATATCACAAAAAGGGATACAAAGGGAAGAAGTGACAAAGAAGTTCAAAATTACATGCAGTATCAACTAAGCAAGGTCAGAAGACTTGAAGACTTCTCAAAAGACATGTGCAAGAGATTATCAGAGAAAGATGATGAAAGTCTAAGAAAAGACTATATTGATCACATCATGGAAAACAAGCAATACAAGGCAACAAGGGCACAGTTTAAGCATTGGTCTGTGAGTGATTGAAACAAGAAATGGAAAGGATGCAAGAAATGTTGAAGATTCTAACAAGAAACCCACTCCTCCAGACCGGAACAAATTCAAGAAAAATGTTTCTGACAAAACTTTGAAATTGAAAAGGATGAAAGAAGAGTTAATACCTGCCAACTATGGTACAAAGAATCAAATTACAAGGTGGTCAGAGGTTAAGGTTGTGGAAGCTTACAATGGTTTAGAACAGCTGAGAAAGAAAGATCCACAGTGCCACAAAAGCCAAATTACTCAACATTAGAGGTTATTGTTCATCATGCCCAACCTATTCAAAAATCAACTTCAACATCTATCCCATCCATCCTTGCCTTAAATCAAAGAAAAAGGAAAAGGGAGATGTCTGAAGAAGATAAGAAAAAGTTTGAACACTCTTTCATCAAAGAAGGCATCATTTATCAAGCCAAATTCCACACTGATTGTGCAAGTGATATGCTAAGAGAAACTTTATCAAAAATTGCTCATCAAATTCAACCATCCTTTTCAACAATATAAAGCCATCCTAGAAAGCCATCTGATCCAAAAATTCTAAAGTGGAAGGTTGATAAAAACACCCACGAATTGACTTTGCTCAAATCAAATGGCGATGCTACCATGATAAGCAAGGAGGATGCATATGGGTTGCATGCAGAAGACCTCCAAGATATTATGAATCTGGAGCTCGAAAAGGATGAGGATGATATTAAATCTCTTAAATTTGAATTATAATTCAAAGGGCAAATAAGAGAGTTCATGTTGAGAAATAAAGATCAACAATAATCATGGGTTTTGGCATCATCTGTTCTAGGGGGAGATTGTTGGGATTGAACCCTATCAAAGGAACAAATGATATAAAGCCAAAACATCATCAGATGTTTGATCCTGCTATAACAGAGTTTCTAAACTCTGACCAAAGCCTCTGATGAAGGCAATGTCTGCTATACAAGTACTATTGAAGCTAAGGTCTGATAAAGCAAAGCACATATGAAGAATAAAGTCAAAGGTCTGATGAAGGTCAACAAAGTTCAAGGATATCAGAGTTTTTAGTGTCTATCAGTGTTTATCAATGTAACAGTGTTTGTTGTTTGCAGAGGATAGGTTAATCAGTGATTAGGGTTAGTTATATTGTTAGCCGTCGCTTTCACCTCTGACATCAGCAAAGATGCTCAAAGGTTAGCATTATATTATAAATACTTGCCTTCGTTGTACTGTTTTATCCATCTATTAAAAGATCATTCACCAACCATCTTCTCTGATTTCTGTACTATCAAACTTAGTTATAAAAGGCTGAGGGGGAGTTTGTGACACACATGCAAAACTATAAGTTTGAAAGCATGATGATGAAAACAATTTTCCATTGATTGTAATACAAAGTTTTCTATTTCCGCTGCAATTCACTCTGTTTTTATCTACCTTCATCTTTTAAAACAATTACAATCAATTAAACTCAGATCCTAACAATAACAGTGCTAGCCAATACATCAAAAGAGGAGGAAATTTTCTCTCGAAAGGAACCTCATAATCCAAGAAGAAGTTAAGAGACTACAAAAAGAAAAAAATGATAAGAGAAATCAAGTTCTCTAAGTGGATGGCCAATGTGGTCATGGTCTAGAGGAAAAATAGGAAATGGAGAGTGTGTGTGGACTATATTGATATTAACAATGCTTGTCCCAAGGATTCTTTCCTTTTACCACATAGAGATTCGATGGTAGATGCCACAGCTAGGCACGAGATGCTGACATTCATGGACACATCTTTAGGATTCTAGCAGATCCAGATGGAACCTTCTGACCAGGAGGATAATACTTTTATGACCCTAGAGGTATATATTGCTATCCAGCTATGCTTTTCGGTTTGAAAAACGCAAGTGCTATGTATCAAAGGCCGGTTAATATAATGTTAAAAGATAAGCTGGGGACACAATGGAAGTCTATATAGATAATATGGTACTTAAGTCGAAAAGGCTGAAGATCACCCCAGGGATCTTAAAGAAGCTTTCCACATCCAAGATCCGTATAATATCAAGCTGAACCCTTCGAAGTGCTATTTTGGAATTGAAGCAGGAAATTCTTGGGTACATGGTCACAAAGAGAGGGATCGAAGCAAGTCCGAAATTGTGACACCCAGTTATATAGGGTCAATACCGTACTAATGTAACATATGTTCATCATGTATAAAGATATTATTTGAAGTAATTTTGTGTAAATTAACGACCTTTGATGTGCTGGCAAGTCCAAGCTTTATTTAAAATTATGTTGGCAATAACGAGATATAGGCTTATCGCGTAACGAACAAAATGCAAAACAAATGTCGGTGACTGTCCAATTAATGTTATAAATCCTAAAGATATTTCGCTATGATTAAAATGCTCTTTTTATTCACATCCGAGTGGAAATGTTAAATAAAACATTTAAAAAACTGTTCGGTGATTTAATCGCATCCTGCGTAATGCCGCGCGTATCTTACAAAATTTAAATGTCAATGCCAGTCAAGACAAATAATATCTTATTCAGCAATATTATGGTGAGTTCATTTTTATAGGATGATATAAATAGTTTAAAACACCTAAAAACGCGAGATAAAATACCCGGTGATCAGTTATATAGTTGTTATCACCTATATATATGTCTGTGTGTGTGTGTGCGTGTGTGTGCCTGGAATGTGTGTGTGACGAGGCAAGCTGGCGGCCCATGGGGGTGCCCACCAAAACCTTATGTTGACAAGTGTAAGACTAAGTCTTGCATTTGACCATTGCATAACTCTTTTCAAAATACACCACCCACCATAACCAACCATAATTCATCTAACTCTTCACTCGCCCTCCTCTCTCTCCTAAACCCGACCGAACACCACCACCACTCCACCATTTTCATATCTTTGAACTTTCTTTGAAAAACAAAGCTCCTTACAAGTAGTTACCAAGTTGGTGTGAAGATTCAAAGGTGATTCCAAGGATGTGCAAGCTTAACATCATCAAAAAAAAATCTCATCAAAACCCACTTAAATTCTTGGAAGGTATAAACCCAGTTTCAAATTTATGTTCTTGTTTCTTGATGATGATGATTGATGATATATTGATGGAAAGTTTCTCAAAAGCTTGGAATTCTTCACAAACTTGAAATCTAAACAAGAAAATGGTTTTAATCAAACAAAAATGGATGTGTTAAGTGTGTGTGTATGTGTGTGTGTGAGCCGTGAGTGTGTTAAACTTTGTGTTTCGTTAAAATTTTGAGTTTTGATTGAAAGGATTCTTGAAAGGTTAATGCATGTATGATTAAAAGTGGTATACATGAAAATGATTATGATGGAAGTGGAAAATTTTAAAAGTATGTGTTTGGATATATGTGTATGGCCGTAATGTGCATGCATGTATATACACATATGATTTTTTGTTTGACAGTTCTTAAATGTGTAAGAATATATTACATGCAATGATGTATGAAAGATTGAAAGGATAATTAGGTGATGTTGATGATATCAATTTAATGAAGATGTGATAAATATGCATGAATGAATAATTAGATCATATGATGATAGAAGAATAATGATCATGCATTAAGTACTTGTACATGAGTACAAGTTATGATTAAACAACGATATGAAAATGGTTAAAAGGTGATATTGCATGATACATGAAAGATGAGTAAATTCACGTTGCAGTCATGATAAAATGATGTTAATTGTTGTGTTTTGATTATTCAAAGAAGCGTCACAAGTTTGGCAGTGTAACAACCCCCGGCGCCACCCAGGGCGGGAGCCTTGAGTAGATACAACAATGGTATCGGTGTTTATTTAATTTGCAGCGAAAATTTTTATCAGGATCGTAGTTAGTAAAATATTAGAGTTATAAAACACTGAAGTTTTATATATAAAATAGTTGGGATAATACCCATATTACTGCAAAATGTTTTTATAGGGATAAACCATAGTTTTAGAAAAATATTTGTTTCTTTTTCTTTATTTGGTGACATAGCCACTTTATTTAAGCTTCTGGTGCTTCGCAGCAATTTCTTTTCCTTTATAGTAAGTCACCTGAAACGCGTTTAAAAACATTTTATCAGCGAAAAATACTGGTGAGATCATTCCTTTTGTATAAAAACATAGTGTTATAATTAGAACATTAAGGGGTATTTACATTTGTTTTTATCTTGCATTTACTCAAATCGGTACTTTTTACACGCCCATTTCGGTGATTGTGGTCATATCACTATTGGCTAACTGTTGTCCAATAGCAAAGCTTATCAAGTAGTGTATACAAAACCCCACATACCGGCAGTAATTTCGGAATACAAAAATTTATCACTGTAATGATAACTGGAAAATATTTAGTGTTTTGAAAACATTTAAGTATCACATAATGTGAAGAAAGGAGAATGTCTCACTTTGTAGAATTAGGGTTTTGATTTTATAGTCTCCTAGTATTAAGCCTGGATTCCTAGTAAAACATACAATGCAACATGTATTAGTGTAAGAAACCCAATTCAAACCTTAACAATAATCACGAGATCAAAACCTCAACGTAGTTAACAAAGTATAGCCTTATTCTGGTAGCACTTTGGTATCCGCTGATTGGTTTTACTATCAATCAGACAAGGTATAATACCAGTGATCAGGGTTTATTACACTTCCTACGGAGCAGAGTTTCGAGTTTCTAGGATTCGGATATTAAAACCGACATAACGAGAGAACGATATTTCAAAATTGTATCGAACTGGTGCGTCTGAACTTCTTCCACCCCTGCCTTTATATATCCCAGTCTAGACTCCTAGGCACATCAGGAGGAGAAGGGGCCTCCCCCACGTGGTGCCAGGGCTGCCAACTAGGGCTAGGCCAGGTTTGTCACATGTATAGCCTTGCCACTTGTAGCGCAACGGTGCCACGTGTCTTGGCACCCTCCAGCATGTCGCGAGAGAATCCGGGGTATCCACCAGGACGCTCCTAAGTGTCCTGTTTTCAAAAATTTTTAACGCACTGGGTTTCGTCAAGCATGTTCGTGGTTTTAGTTATGGTTCTTCATTGGGTCTTCTTTTGGGTGTTGTTACAGGTAGCTTTGCACGTTGTACACGAGGCTTAAAAAGTAGTAAAGGGGATGAATTTGCATCATATATGTGGCTTACATGAAATCTACACTAATATGATTATTAGTATTATTTTATTAGTAAATAACATGTATTGTGTTAAAATATGAAGTCATGATGACTCGGGATGGTTATAGTAAAGTTCGGCACAAGATTATGAGTTAAAATGGTAAAAGATGGCTTTTAAAGTGATTTTTGCAAAACTGATTTAGATCAGGTTATAAAATGATATTTTCATGACAAATATAAGTATTAAAACTTCTATCAAGTATCCATGGTGTTTGGCTTGTCATATGTGAGTTTCGATGCCTAAAAACCTTAACGAAACGTTAAAAATACACATTAATGTACACGAAAATGGGTTATTTAAGTGTGATTTTGCATGTTAAGATGTGACATATGGATATGAGTATATGTTATGAGGAATCATAAGTGTTACCATGATAGTAGAGTATAAGACTATGCGTGTACACTTATACGATTTAACAAATATTTCATTAAAAGACACGTTAAGTTACAATTTATTTGTCAAGCATGAAAATTATACATAGGTTAACTTGTATAGCTATTACATGTATAACTTTTAAAATGATAAAATATATAAGTTGGCAGAATACATGCACTATGATCTTTGATGATACGTTAGTGTTTGTGTAAATATGTTACAAAACGCAAATTATAGATATCTTTTACATGAACAAGTGTGATAACGGATATAACATATGTAGGGTCATTAATAAAACCGTTAAAGTTCGCAGAATCTTAATATATATATAAATATATATATATGGGAAGGATCCGTTAGGAACCACCCTTTATTGCGAGAACCGCGATATATATATATATATAATATATATAATATATATAATATATTGCGAGAACCGCGAGAACCACCCAAAAATACCTAAAAAAATCTAAAAAACACCCAAATTTTTTTTAATATTTGTTTTGAAAAATTCGCTATATTTCGTCAACAATAAAAAAAATTCAAAAAAAAAAATTGATTAACAGTTATCCATGCACATGTGCATTTTTATCATTTCTTTGACAAATTCCGCAATACATTACAAACATTGGACAATTGTACTTTAATTTACACTTCCACGTGTAATACGCTACTTTTTACGTTACCAGTATTAGACATGCACATGTGCATCTATATGTATCAACATGAAATAAGATGTTTTAGTACACTACTTTGAATACACTTTCTCTTTCATCTATCATTCTATCCATAGTACACTACCATGCACATGTTCATATGTATCATTTCTTTGACAAATTCCATAATATGTTACAAATATTAGACAATTGTACTTTCATTTACAATGTCATGTGTAATACACTAACTTTTACGTTACAAATATTAGAAATGCACATGTGCATCTATATGTATCAACATGAAATAAGGTGTTTTGGTACACTACTTTGAATACACTTTCTCTTTCATCTATCATACCATCCATAATACACTTCCATTACCTCCTACTATCTATAATACAATACCAATATCAATATTTTCACTTTATTACATCTATATCAACACCATTTATTCCATCAAATCAACATATTACATCATAAAGTGACAACTATAACCCAACCATCAACCACTAGATATAACTAATCAAAAAACATTTATATGGGCCTACTTAATTATTCAAAATCACAAACTTTTTGTACCAAAACACGTTATATAATGGTTATATCTGATGATGCACTTGTGCATTTTGAATATTGGTAATGCAAAAAGTAGTGTATTGCGGATAATATTGTTATTTAAAGTGCAATTGTTTATTACTGATAATATATTACGGAATTTGTCGAAGTTATGATACATATGCACTGTGCATGGATAATTGTTACTCGAAAATAAAAAGTTTTTTTTTGGAAACTAAATATAGCGATTTTTTTAAAAAAGAAAATATTAAAAAAATTAAAAAAAATTTGAGTGCTTTTTGATTTTTTTAGATTTTATTTTGCAATAAAGGTGGTTCTTGCGGTTCTCGCAATAAAGGTGGTTCTCGCATAAATCTTCCATATATATATATATATATATAAATATATATATATAGGGGAATGATCAAATGAGAAGAAAATTATCGAAAGAAGAAAAAGAAGAAATGACATATTGGTAAAATACTAATTCATTCATTTATAACTCATCTCATTAATTTTTTTCTCTTTAATTAGTTAGCAAACTAGTGGAGGGTTCAAATGAGAAGAAAATTTTTGTAAGAATAAAAAAGAACTTTCAACCAATAAGAATGCTTTACTTTACTTCATTTAATTTTGTATTTAATATTAGTGTAAGGGTATATTGGTAAACTTAGATAGATCATTAATTGGTAGTGTTCCATCTACATTAAATTTGTAACTTATTTTTAAAAAATTAAAAAGAAAAAATACTAAAGTGTAGAATACATTACTAGGTGTGTAGGATGAATTACAAACTGTGTAAGATAAATTTCAATGTGTGTAGGATAAATTTCAAAACGTGTAGGACAAATTTTGATGTGTGTAGGCAAAAACATTTATGTGGAGGATGATAGTCTTTATGACTAATTAATTAGTCAAAGATATTAACTAATGAGATGAGAGAAAAACTATTTAATGTTTTACAATTGTACCCTTTGTTGTTTTTCTTCTCAATTTATTTTTCTTTTCAAATGAACCTTCCCCTATAAACTAATCATTAATTATCCTACATATAATCTAGAAAACCTACACATATCAAAATTTTCCTACATATACCCTATACATTATAGAATTTTATCCTATACACATCGATATTTATTCTACACACCTCGAAATATATCATACACACCTCGTAACATATCTAACACACATTGTAATTTATTCTACACTTTAAATTAATTTGTTTTTTAATTTGAAAAAAATACATATTTTTTGAAAGGAGTTACAAGTTTAATTTACTTAGTTATTAAAAAGGAAGAATACAAATTAGTAATCAGTGTAATTTTACCAATGTACCCTTAAAATAACATAAAATCAAATTAAATAAAGTAAAATGGAACATTCTTATTGGTTGAAACTTCTACTTTTTTCTTCTTACAAAAAATTTCTTCTCATTTGAACCCTTCACTATATATCTATATATGAACACACAAACACACACACACAGACACACACACACACACACACACACACACATATATATATATATATATATATATATAAACACGCTAAAATAACCAAAATAAAGACTTTTGAGAAAATCTCAAAGTTATATGAAAAATCATAAGTTTTGGAGAAATTTAGGGATTTTATAATATTTGGTCATTAAATCGTCCTTACTTGAAATTAGGACGTATATACCAATTGTAGAATTTTTGCTTGTTTAAAACGTACGCAAAGGAGAGTGTCACTACCCTCTTTTACTGTTTTGTGTAACATTTTGGGAGAAGAACACGCCTTAAAAAGGATATAATATGTTTTGTATATAAAACATGCCTTTAAATAAAATATTAATATATTTTCGAGGAAAATATGTTTGAAAATAATGTGTTCTTTTTCGATGAAAACATGATTTTGGGGTTTGAATGATATAAAATTGTTGTCAAGGAAAACATGAAAGGATTGAATATATATAATTGTTTCGGGGAGAAACAAGGAGGATTACAGCGTTTGAGGTAAAAACGATTGTATAGATTTAAAAATATTTAAATCTAAGTTGTGACGAATTTGCCCGATCTCAAGAGGTTAGATATCGGAATAGAACTATGATTTCAGAAGGGACTTCGGGGAATCCGTACGACATAAAATACTAAATTTATCAATATAATAAGATATATATATATATTGTTCATAAGACCAGCACCATAAAGTGACCCAATGTGAGGCACTTAGCGCGAATTTAACCGTTTAGTCATTAATATTAATATCCGTGGAATTGTGTATAGATCTATCGGGTTAAGAACCCCGTCGGGACCCATCTCCTTGTCAAGTCAAGCGACGAATTGATATTCTGTGATTGTCTAGCGTTAATTATAACCTTATAGTTAATATATAGCTCATAGGCCTTGCAACCCTATGAATATGAAATTTTGATGCTAGAAATTCAATATACATTTAAACCCTTGGGAAGATGATTTGTGTCGAAGGTTTCGGGAAAACACTTGTGACCAGAGAACTGGCCCCTGGATTTTAAATAAGGAAATCTGATTTGTCTTTCTTAAAATATATGAATGGTTTTGACAATTCATAACAAAAAATCTTTTCAGTAAGAAATTAGATTATAATTTGAACATGTGAACTCACCAACCTATTTGTGTTCGCAATTGATTTTACGTGTTCTTCAGGTTCATAAGTTCCACTTCGGGATTTTGGCTTGTCTTGTGGTTGTTGATGCAAATTATAATAAATAATGTTTTGGATAACTTTTAAAACTTTTGGGACCATATGTATTAAGATACAATCAAAGAACTATGTTAGGGTTGTGGTTTATGTTTAAACTTTATGTTTTAATTAAGTTACATGTCCAAAATATATATTGCATCGTCTACTAAGATACTTATGGGTACCAACCTCCATCACCGCCACCTTTGTATTTCCGCTGCGACCCTTTTAGGGTGTGACAGAAACAAATCAAAGCAATCTTGAACTTAATAGTGGCTTTAAACATGTTCATATCAAGATCCTCGGAGAGGTGCAAAGAATCCTACGAGATCTTGAGAAAGAAAAAATAGTTTGAATGGGATGAAAAACATGAAGAAGCATCCTAGGAACTGGAGAGATATTTGTCTATAGCTCCTTTGTTGATGAAACCAGAAAAGGATAACCTCTAACTCTTACCTAGCAGTATCACGACGTGCCGTCCGTGCGCTTCTGGTTAAGGATCATGAAGGCCAGCAGCATCCTGTGTATTACGTAAATAAAAGTTTACTAGATGTTCAAACCAGGTATTCCCATCTTGAAAAACTTATTGTAGATTTGATTATGACATCAACTAAATTAATACATTACTTTGAAACACATAGAATCCATGTTAAAACTAATTATCCAATTAAACCTGTCCTTAGAAAACTAGAGATGTCAGGTAGGATGACTAAATGGTTGGTAAAATTGATTGCTTATAACATTGTATATGATCCTAAGACAGCTATAAAATCTCAGGCTTTAGTAGACTTTGCGGCTAATTTCAGTTAGGATCTTGAAAAAGAAGTAGACTTAAAGGTACAACACTTATAAGAAACTAGAGAAAATTGGACCTTATATATGATGGTGCCTCAAATGTTAGAGGGACAGCACTAGGGATCCTACTAAAATCGCCACAAGGGGACATATTACCCTAATCTATATATTGTAACTTTCAAGCTACTAATAATGAAGCAGCGTATAAAGCTCTGATTGCAGGTTTACAACTATCTAGGGAGTTAAAGGCCAAGTATCTTTAAGTATTGTAGATTCTCTCTTAACTACTAATCATTTTAATGGATCCTATGCAGTTAAAGGAGAAAAGTTAACTCAATATCTCGAAATTGTTAAAACTTTATCTACACAGTTCAAAACATTCGACATTATGCAAGTTCCCAGGGAGGAGAATTCTTAAGCTGATGCTTTGGAAAATTTAGCTTCAACTTTCATGATCCCAGAAGGAACAAAATACCTATTTTGCATATTTTAGATCCAACAATTATGATAATAACTCAGGAAAACAACGAGGTGGCTAACTTAGAATTGGATGATCCAGGAGAGGGTTTAGGATCCCAAATTCAAACTCAAGAACCTAAAGTATCTCAAGGATCTTGGATGTATCTTAAAAAGAGATATATACAAGATGGAGAGATACCAAAGGATGAGAAGAATCCTAGAGCCTTCCGAATAAAGGTATCTCATTTTATTATTTTTGAAAATGTATTGTATAGAAAATCTCTTGCAGGTCGTATTTAAGATGCTTGGACAACCCGAAGATACATGAAGTACTAAAGGATATTCATGAAGGATATTGTTGAAATCACACTGGGGATATGGCACTCTTCTCTAGGATCTTGATAACAGGATACTATCTTGGGTAGCTTGAGACCATCTGGGTTGGTGTAATCAATAGGTCTGAAGTTTTCAAGAATGCCACATTCATCAGACCAAGTGCATATAAATTCATATGTTTTTTTTTCAACCTGAATGGAACTTTGTGGTTTTTCAAGAATAATTTTTTATTACTAGGTTCAGTGATCTTGATTTCTTCACCAGTTGAGTTGCTTGGAATGATCTCAACCATTTCAGAGTCAATGGAAGTGTTGGAAAGTTGTTCTTTATCATGTTTACTGATCCTAATACCAAACTTCACATTGCTTTTAATTTGTTTTTCTAGAAACATCTCATAACCATTACAGGATTCTACCCTTTTTCACAAGTAATATTAGTGGATTCCAACTCCTCTTTGCAACTTTGATGTTTCTCTATCATTGTTTAGAATTGGTCCTTGGTTATGGATGCTTCATGCTTGAGACTTTTTATTTCTTGGTCATTTTCCGCTATTTTTGTTTTAAAATATCTTTTTAATTTTTCTAGAACTGTTTCACTGATTTAGACCTTTTCTCTTAGGTTTTCATTTACCTCTTTAACATTTGCAAATGCTATGATGCAATTGTCAGAACATAACTCTTTGAGAGTTTGAGGTGATACCTTAGAAATAGCAATTTGTTATAGATCAACATTGATGCATTCAATGGAACTTTTTTGGATAGTTTTCTTCAATCATTTATGCATCCTCTTTGTCACAAATAGATGTTTGACCTGAGCTCTTAGCAATTTCCCCAACAAGGCTTCCACCAACAGTTGTTTGAACATCTTGATCTTCTCCTCCTGAGATACATTCAACAACCATAAAACATAAATTTGCATGTTCATCACAATCATCTGCCATTAAAGCAAAATTTTCATCAGTTAAGTTTTCTAGCAAGCTGCTCCAGTCAACATAGGCTTAAGTAAAGAAGCTTTGTTGACTAGGTTCTGCAGGTGAAGGAGCATGAGCAACTTGGGGTGCTTGAACATGTGTAACAAGCATTTGAATGTGTAACTAGCATTTGAACATACCAAACTTGAGAGATAGGAGTTGCTTGGACATAATGCACAAGGTTCATGCTTTGTGCAAAATGAGCAGTGTTTTGCACACTTGGTCCATGGGTAGTTTGGGTATTTTGATAAAACTATTGTTGTGTGTTAGATTGAGGTCTTTGGTTAGGATATGTGATCTGTGGTGTATAGTTGTTTGATTGAGTCATGCACTTTCTTGCAAAGTGACCTAATTTATTACACTTGAAGTATTTGCTTTTAGATTTATCTAACCCCACCTTTGACCTCCCATTTAACCCTGGATATGTCCTACTAGTCCTTTTGTAAAAATTATTTGCTCTAAGACTTAGTAGTTTCACTTGGTGCAATATATCCATTTCCTCAAGGTTAGTTGGGTCTATGTGTTGTAAATCATTAAGGACAAACGACAAAATATCAGGACCATGACCATCATCATTTGTTGTGATTGCATAGTTTGAGGAATGTTGCTCAGAGTTGATATGTCAATATAGTGATCAACACTCTGATAATTTGTCATTCCTTAGTATGATCCTTCCTGACTCAGAAGTGTCGTGTTTCCGAAAACATAACTGTCAGACACTTTTCTAGCTTCCTGAAACTTATTTTTCTGGACAAGCTCTCTCTCAAATGTTAAGAGCTTTCAATGAAGCAGAGTCAGAGTCATGTCCTTGAAGTCAGGGGATCTTCTCATCACTATAGCAATAGTATCCCATTTCTCAGGGAGAGATCTTAAAAATCGATTACTTAAAGTTGACTTAGAAAATTCCTTGTTTACCAACTTTAATTCACTGGTTAGGCATGAAAACCATTCAAATTTTTGTGTAAGAGTTTCGCCTTTGACGTGTGTGAGAGTTTCGTATTGTTTGTTAAGGATTTCGTGTTCACGATTACGTCCCCCGTTCCACCAAACTGCCCTTCAGTGCATCCCATAACTCTTTGGCAGTATTGCAATCTAAGAGAGCGTCATAGATTTCATTCGGCAGAGCCATGACCAAAGTGCTAAAAGCCATGGCATGTTGCTCGAATTTTTTGAAATCTTGCCCTGGGTAGTTTTCCGACTTTTTTTTGGCTCTTGTATAATCGGGTTTTAGGCACTAGATACCATTGGAATATGAGGTCCATATATAACAGACTTCCAACACCTGGTGTTTTGTTGAGCAAGTATATGTGCCATCCTACGTTGCCAGATATTATATTTGGACCTAGTATGCATGGGAGGCTTATTATAGCCAGAGTTATGGGGATCATTTTGTTCATTTTCTTTTGTTCTTTTGAAGAAGAACAGAGTATGTATAAGAAACTTTTTCAGTTCTTACACTTTACAACTCTGAGCTACGAATAGATTGGATCTTTGTGAGCTGATCTTTGAATGTTAAGCTGATTGTGAAATCAAGTTTAACATGACCAAACTCTGATATTAATTGTTAGGTCTGAGTTTACAAGGCTTGTGATTAAACAAATAATAAAAGACAATTTTGTGTTGTAGAAAAGATAATAATCACAAGCAAGAAATTATCATTAACATATGTTTATCATTGAATAAAAAATATTACAATTTTTATAGAATGATTAACTTTACAAACTCCCACTCAGCCTGATCACATACAAAATTGTTCGTACAAAAGAAAATGTGATGTGTGTGATGAATAGATCTCTAAAAGGTGAGATCTTTTTATGCCAAGTACAAAAGGTATGTTTGTGATTGGCTGACATCACCCTGATAGTGACATCTAACATTTTTAACATTAAAGATTGCATAGATGTTGCAAACATCCGTGGGAATCAAACATCTAATCTAACTAAGCTAAACATTTGTTCTTCAATCCTCTGTGACTTTTTTTCAAATATTTGTTTGGCCACAACAGATGTTTGGTATTCATAAGCATACCTTTGTCTTAAACAGAGCTTTGGTCATGAACAGACCTTGTTTCTTCGTCAATAGTGGTTCCAAGGCTTCAAATAGTGGATAGCAAATATTCAACAGATGCTCTGATCTAGGTGTTTAAGATTCACTATTTTTGTAAGGAGTCTAATTTAATCTTTTGTTTATTTTTTGATCACTTGTTTATGTTTTGGATTTTGAATATCATATATTACTTTGTAGGTCTAACAAACTTAAATAAAAAACAAAAGAAACACTACTAGAAAACTACTATTATTCCTACCAAAATTTTCTACGCATTTCCTACAAACGTAAATTCCCGACACTTGAAATTCCTACGAACAAGAAAGGGTCTTAGTATTGTGATAAAAAAGCGACAAAAAAGCCACAAATTGTTATGCGTAGTTAATGTACAGAAGTTATATGATCAAGTTGCATGGGTCGGATCTCAACCTATATCCGGATGATCTTGATGTGTGGCCAGAGTGGCATGAGGTAACAAGGGCCGGATGATTGGTGTAGGATCTTTGGATCCTAGTTTCGTGGTAACTAGGAAATCGTCTACATTTACCGAATCTAATCTATGTTTTGATGTCCTAAGGTTGCAAGAGGAGGTATTGTTTACCTCTCATCAAAGTATTGCAATTCTATTAACTATAGAGTTTTTAACAATTAATTAGTAGAAAGTAATAACTTAGATTATTGACACGTTTTAACAATTTAGGTTGAAAATGTCCATATTGAATTGGAAAATGAACTTGCAAATGAAAGAGATGTTAGACACGAGTAGGAGCAAAGAGTGCAACAGATGGAAAAAGAACTGAAAGAAAATGAAGAAAGGAGACAAAAATAATTTGAAGAGTTCATGAAAAAATTTAAGCCTCCCGTTGGTCATTAGGGGTAGTTTTTTTTAATTATTCCGAATCTTTATGTTTAACAATGGTGGTTTTGTGATTTAAACGAGCTTAGAATTTTGGTTATTTGTTTCGGATCTTTGTGTTTAACAATGGCAATTTTGTAATTTAAATGTGCTTTGAATTTGTGTTATTTGTTAAATTCATGTTTCGAAACATATTTATCATTATGTATTTTTCAGCAGGAAAAAGCAGGTATTTTTTGTTTTTTCCGTCTTTTTTAAATGTATCCGTAGGAAATGTGTAGGAAAAAGAATAAAAAAGTATTGTCACATTATATTGGAATTGTGTAGGCAACACGTAGGAAATGAGTAGGAAAAAAGAACACATTCTGTTGGAATTGTGTAGGAAAAAAACTAATTTCCTAGAAATTGTGTAAGAAAAAAGAATACATTCCGTAAGAAAACTAAAATATATAAAAATTGCATAATAAAAATAAATATAATTGATTTAAACACAAAATTTTAAAAAAGTAATGTTTTGTGGGAAATATGTTTGAAAATTAAGAAGACTAATTCCGTGAGAAATGAGTAGGAGAATTCTAACGAAAAATTTGTGTGGAAAATGAGTAGGAAAATTTATAGGAAATGCGTCAGAAAAAGATTACTCACGAGTAAAATACTTACAATCCATTTTCGTGGGAAATCCGAGGTAACTGCAGTTACCTACGGATTTCCCACGGAAATTGACGTGAAAATAGTAGCAGTTTTCTACTAGTGAAACTATTAACCAAAACTGCAACACCACTACTACTACTACTACTACTGCTATTGCTACTGCTAATAATAATAATAATAATAAATATAATAATAATAATAATAATAATAATAATAATAATAATAATAATAAATGAGTTAGAAACCGTGAACCAATTGTAATTTGTTCTTTGAGTGTGTTAGTTTGAGATTTGTTGTTCAGAGACCTGGTAAGTTCTTATTCTTTGATGAATGATTTTGGTCGATTAATTGATTTAGTAACTAAATGCGAAATAATTATTATATATGTAAATTTTTTACCATTTATCTACAGTGGTTTTGACTTTTGTTTAAACTTTATTCCTCTCAATTTTTAATATCCATAGTGATACCCTTTAACTTTCTAACAATTTCATAAAATGTGATTTTGACCCCTCAAATTTAACTTGCTTATTTCATATACGTATCGATATAATTCAGGTTGGCTTACGTTTTGACTTACTTTTTTCAAAAGTGAGGAATATCAAATATGATATGTTTTCATTAGACGGTGTAAATTAAAATTACTTTACACTTCTCAAGTCACAGTCGATATAATATGTTAGTACTTATTTTTTTTGACGTTATTAGTTGATATATGTTTTGACGTTTATATACGTGTCGATACAAATTTTAGTTGATTCACGTTTCGTTGTAATGATATTTTGACCCCTTGAGTTTTACGTGCTATTTTTTTATGGGCCTGTCCGTATAAATTCAAGTTTGTTTACGCTTTGATATAATTTTTTTCCGTAAATCATTCATATCAAATATAATATGTTTTTGTGTGCTTATTCTTATTGATATTTTCAGTTGGCCTACGTTTGATCGATAAGAAATTAAAAAATTAGTATGCTCAATCACGTTAATAAAACTGACCCCGCAACACGGGGAATCAATTCTAGTTACTTTAGTTAAAGGGTTAACTAAATAGAAAATTATTAATATATATATTATACACATTATAAAAGGTTTAATTAGGGGTGTTAAACGGGCCGTGTTCGTGGGTTGGCGGATTCAACTCGAATCTGACATGAAACCGAAAATCGTGTCATACATATGGACCCGACCCGATATTCACAAGTTGACCTGACCCATTCAACCTAATTTTTTTTACTTTTTTTTTCAGCAAATTAATATATCAAAATTAACATATTATATATATATATATATATATATATATATATATATATATATTATATATATATATTATACAATTGAAACCATGACACCTTGGCCAGGTAGATCCGTCCCACTCTCCGGACCTCACCAATAAATCGTGTTTCTTTTTTTTTTTTTTTTCCTTTTTATATGGTTTCTTTACTTTATTTAATATAAAAAAGGCCTAAAGTGTGAGAAGTGTAAGAAGTGTTTTAAACCATTAGATATTGATCTAAGTTGAGATCAATAGGGACCAAATTGTAAATTGTGTTATAATTTTTTGGGCTGATTTGAAAATTATAGGAGTAATAGTGTCTTTAGATAAATGGTGGCGGTTATTCCTATAATAAAGGGTGACGGTTATGAAAGGGTTATCAATTAATTGATAACAATATATAACACTATATAACACTATAATAAAGGATGGCGGTTATTCCTATAATAAAGGGTTACGGTTATAGAAGGTTTTCAATTAATTGATAACACTATATAACACTATAAAACACTGTATAACACTATATAACATTATAAAACACTATATAATACTATATAAAAGGTGGCGGTTATTCCTATAATAAAGGGTGGCGGTTACGAAGATTATCAATTAATTGAATCAATGAAAAAATTACTTGTTTACCCTTTTAAATTAATTTAGATTGAGGACACATGTCATTTCCGCAATATTTCTCACACTTCTTACACTTTGAGCACTTTGTATAGGATCCTCTATATATATATATATATTATATATAGGGGATGGGTAAAATAAGAACCAGCTCCAGTTGCGAGAACCGTGAGAACAACTTTATAACAATTAGATCTTAGATTATGGATGGATGAGACTAAAAGTAATTAAAAGTAATATCAAATCATTTTGTCTTGTTATGTTTTTTATATTTAATACCAAAAGGGTAGTTTAGTAAATTTATTTTTTTGTCTTGTTGTATTTATTGTTTTTTAATACTTTTTTGTTTTATTATATTTATTGTTTATATTAAAATCAGAATTTTTTTATTAAAAAACATTTTGAAATCGGTTTTTTTAAAAAAAAACGATGTTTTCAAGATTTTTTTTACAAAAAACATTTTTTACGAGCCGTTTTTTTACGTGCAGTTTTTTTTATGCACCGTTTATTACGTGCCCGTTTTTACGCCCGATTTTTTTACGCGCCGTTTTTACACCTCTTTTTTTACAACTCTATTTTTCGTGCCGTTTTTTACGCGCCCTTTTTTTACGCACGGGTTTAAACTTTTTTTAAACGCCGGTATATAAACTTTTTTTACGCGCGGTTTTAAACTTTTTTTACGCGCCGGTTTAAAAACTTTTTTACGCGCCGGTTCAAAAAACTCTTTTACGCGCCGGTTTACACTTTTTTACACGCCGGTTATAAACTTTTTTACCCCAAGGTTTAAAACTTTTTTATGTGCGGGTTTAACTTTTTTTACACGCCGATATAGAATTTATTTTACGCGCGGTTTTAAACTTTTTTTACGCGCCGGTTTAGAACTTTTTTACGCGTTGGTTTAAACTTTTTTACGAGCCGGTTTACACTTTTTTACGCGCCGGTTTAAACCTTTTTTTACGCGCCGGTGTAAAACTTTTTTACACGCGGGTTTAAACTTTTTTACACGCCGGTATAGAAACTTTTTTACGCGCCGATTTAAATTTTTTTACGAGCGGTTTTTAAACTTTTTTTACGCGCCGGTATAAAACTTTTTTTACGCGCGGTTTTACTCGTGCATTTTTAAACTTTATTTACGCACATGTTATAAACTTTTTTTACGCGCCGGTTTTAAAACTTTTTTACGCCGGTTTTTACGCGTGCATTTTAAAACTTTTTTACGCCGGTTTTTACGCGTGCATTTTAAACTTTTTTTACGCCAGTTTTTACGTCTCGTTTTTACGCCCGTTTTTTCGCCCCGTTTTTAAACATTTTTTTACAAAAAGTTTTTTATAATTTTTTTACAAAATAATAAAAAGAGGAGAGAGAAATTGAAAAGACTTTAAAAGGGACTTTAGTAAGGAGAGAGAGATGATTTGATGGTTTTGATTAAATGACTATAATATCCATTTGGTTATCATTATCTTATTGGTAGAGAGTGGTTCTCGCAACTCGGCTTGGTTTCTCTTAAACCGATCCCTATATATATATATATATATATATATAATAGTTAATATATAGTTATTATTAATATAATTTAATATATATATATATATATATATATATATATATATATATAAATGAGTATGAATAGTAGTTTTGTTTTTAAAATAGTATATAGTTTTCTTCAATACTACTACTATTCCAATTTCAATTCAATATTATAATTATAATATAATTATAATTATAATATAATAGATTATTAATGTCATTATAATAGATTTTTTCATACTTTTATCATTTCAATATTAGTATTATTACAATAAATTGTTTTCATACTTTTATCATTTAAATATTACAATAGATTACTATTATATTTACTTTTAAGCTTAAATATATTTCTTAGATAGTAACTTTTCATTTTATTTTTTGATATTATTGATACTATCTAAACAACATCAGTATCGTACCATATAACATCGGTATAGTTTTTTGTATTATTAGCGTCATCATGTGCTTATTATTATGTACGATTCGATTAAGTTCTATTCGAACAATCAATATATAGTTGAGTTTTTTATCATCACAAATCGAACATATACCGACCAAACAAAATTGGTAACAGTATCATATTCGTTTTTATAGTTTTCTTAACGTAGCGCTATAAAATTCATTTAACAAAAAGTTATATTCACAATAAAATATTTTTTTGGTATCGTAAGCTATATCGAGTGTCTGTACGATACATGTATCTTAACCGACAGAAACAGCAGTACCGAGTCAAGCCGATAACGACCAAAGTCACGTTGCGTAGTACGGGAAAAACGATCAAACTCCCATCGCATAGCGCGGGGAAAAAACCTAGTATAAATACAATAGGAACCTTGTATGAATAGTGCTTTTTTTTTTTTTTTGTCTTTTATGGTTTTTTTTACTTTAGTGGACTTTTTTTTGATTTTTTATAGTTTATTTACTTTAGTAATTTTTGTTTTTGCTTTTTATCAATATCAATAAAATTGGTATTGATAGTCGCTTTTATTGATTTTCACTTTTATGACTTTTAATTAGTATGGCGTATAAGGACTAAAGTCACGCTGCGTAGCACAGGGGAAAGCGATCAAACTCCCGCCGGATAGTGCGGTGAGAAAAGCTTTTTTTAGTTGGTATTATCGAAACCGATATCAATATTCACTTTTATTGATATTTGCTTTTATGGTTTTCCCATGAGCCGCTATCGACCAAAATCACATCGCGTAACAACATGGAAAACCGATCATACTCCCGTCGCGTATTGTGAGGGAAAAACCCGATATGATATTCTCTTTTATGGTTTCGATTGAGCCGAGTCGATAACGACCAAAGTCACGCCACACAGCATGGCCAAAAACAATCAAACTCTCGGCGCGTAGCGCGAGGGTAAAAACCTTTTCCCCCTATTTTTAGTTGGTATTATCGGGACCGGTATTGATATTCACTTTTATCTATCTTTGCTTTTATGATTTTCGATGAGTCGAGCCGATTACGACCAAAGTCACGTCACGTACCACGAGGAAAAATGATCAAACTCTCACCGTGTAGCGCGGGGGAGTCACACTATGTGTGTGTGTATATAGAAGCCTATGAATAACGTTTAATTATTATAATAACATATATAGTTTTTAAATACTTTTATTATTTTATAATTATAATAATTATTATTTTCTTTACTTTTTAAGTTGGATAAGCTTGATGTCAACCTGTACTGGTAACGAAAATACCGATACGGTTCGTTTCGTTATCATACATGATAGGTAAAAACCGGCACCGGCCTGGTACAGAAAACGCCAAAATTCGGTACCATTTGCTCATCCCTGATCACAGGTATCGTACGGACAACAACGGTACGTGCAACCGATACCGAATCGGTACTGGTACCGAAAATACCAGTTACGGTGCCGGTATATGAAGGTTAAAACCGGTAGCGGACAGGTACCAGGAACGCTAAAAGTCGGTACCAAATTGGTACTTAAGATCTTTCGATTCAGGAAATTCGGTACAGGTACACAGTAACATTAGTCATCTCTGACCATGGGTTTCATACGAACAACATCATTACCATACAACTTTTTGGGTTGATTTCGGTTATCTTATACTGTTTTTTCCTACATTTCTTTTTATTCTTGTCAGTAGTTCTTTGCGCAACGTGCTCGTAGTCATTTCAAAACACATGTAAACACAAACTAAATAATAAAGAAGTTTGCCGCAATGCGACGATTGTTAAAAACCAAGTTATATTAAAGTCATAAAATCTTATACCAATTTCCCTTTTTAAGCTATTATTATAACATAAAATACACACCAATTTAATTTATGACATAAAACATATTGTAAAAGAATATAATATAATAGAAATGGGTTAAACGGGTTAGCCCGACTAGGTTGACCCGAACCTAGTCCGTTTAGCTAAACGTGTTTGTGGGTTCAACCTAAATTTGACCCGAACCCTTTTAGACCAATTTAAACCCACAAATTTTCGTGTTAGGTTCGTGTTGTGTTTTCTTGTCGTGTCAGAAATTCACACTAAGTTTAATGTTAGTGTACATCTTTACCTTATATAATATTTTGCTAGGGTTTGTTCTTTTAATTTTCAAAAACCCTTTAGGTATGGCAACACACTTGTTGATTTGGGCTTGATGTAGGATGTCTCAATCAAGAACACCATCCCCACTTATTAGGCAACCCCAATTCTCATAGGAACCCGATTAAAACAGTGTATAGGTTCGAGCAAGATAGAGAGAAGTATGTAGGGAAAGAGAGAGTAATGTAAAAAGATGGAATCCATAGTTTAGAGTAATGGTGCTGCCAATAATATGTTTTAAGGTACTTTAAGGTAAAAGTAAATTGACAACGTATGATTATTGGAATCTCGAGTACATTTGCTGTTGATGCATATGTATGTTGCCTACGTTAACGTATTACGTCGAGTCTGTGTTTAGGAGTAAAATGTTAAGTTTATGTATGTTGAGAGACAAGTTCGCCCGAACTTGTAGTGTACATGAACAAGTTCGCCCGAACTTGTCCAAAGCACATTCCAGGCGAACTTGTTCTCCTATAAATAGGAGTCTTGATTTCTCATTTGTAAGATTCATAGATTTTGTGTACTAGACGGCGAAGCTCTGTCCAAGTGTTTCCAGGATCTGTAATGTTTACTAATCAATGAAACAATGATTAAACAGTAAAGAACATGTATCCAATGTCGCCTATGCAAACGGATTCTGCACGTTTATCTTATGTTTGCCAAACTAGGACCCGAACGATCCGTACAACGGACCTTCAACTGGTATCAGAGCATGATTGGCCTAATTTGAAGACATTGGACATCGAACTTCATATCTTTTACTCATTTCTTTCATTTTTAACTTTTCTTGAACATTACACGGACAAAATGGACTGATTTTCAAGTATAATACTTAAAATCCATAGTAAAACCCTTGAAAAGATTAGAGCTTAAAACAAACGAATTCATGTCGAAAATTTGAAAAACCAGTTGAAACACATGTTCGCTCGAACTATCATCAGTTCGCTCGAACTTGACTGAAAAATTAACTTTTTGAGTGATTTATCATCAAGTTCGCCCGAACTTGATTGATTTTTCAAAGATCTTCACTCAAGTCCGCTTGAACTTAGCTGTTTTTCATCAAATTTAATCAAGTTCGCCCGAACTTGATCAAAGTTTGTTGAAATTCTTTACAAGTTCGCCCGAACTTGCTAGTTCTCTTGAGTTTTTACATAAGTTCGCTCAAACTTGTTCTCATGGTAATATTTTCATAACTCAATACAAGTTCGCCCGAACTTGTTAAGTAGCTGATTTTCACAAGCTGTGACAAGTTCGCCCGAACTTGTCCAAGGTTTCTAAAAAAAATTTGTCTCGGACATTATATATCGTTAGATTCGTATTGACGAGACGAGTTTAAAGCTCTAATCTGGTAAAAACAGTTTTCGGAAAAATTTTAAACGTTTTTAGCGACCTGATACGTTAAAATTGTCGATTAAAAAGTCAATTTTTTCATAAAACTTTTGAAAACTGAAAGTTTCATCGAAAATGAGATATATTAATTTTGAAAAAATGAATGATTAGGAAGAATTATCTTCTGATTTGAATCATCATGAACGTTTGATCATTTGGAAAAAAAGATTTGAAATATTTAAATGTAAAAAGCATGAATCGGTGTTTGAGCTAATAAAACGTTTTAATGTCATGCATAGGTATTTAGACCGTTCTGATGGATGTTATATCAGTCTTGAAGATAAGTTTTCGAAATTAGAAAATGCATTACCATCAGAATGGGATGATTTCGTGAAAGAGTCAAGAAAGAAATGTCGATTTACTCTTAATCATCTTTATGGATTTATTAGCGACATTTGCGATTATGTTCCTGTTATTGAGAATATGAAAGTTTTAAAACTAAAGAAGGATAATAATTCTGAAGTTGATCAATTTTCTACAGGTACATTCAAGATAGATTCAACTCCAAAGAATGAAGAATCAAGTGTATCAACAAATGAAGCTTCAAGTTCTGAATCTGTGTGCTCAAATTGTGAAGAATCTAGATCTGATAATGTCAAACTTTTGAAAGATGTGGAAAGTTTAAAATTAGAAAATAAAAAGTTAAAAGAAAATGAAAAGATTTTTGAAAATATAATAAAAATTTTAGAAAATGAAAAATCTGTTTTAAATAAAATGTTTTTGAATAACATAATATAATAAACTCGCATCTTGAACAAGATGTTGAGAATGCTAAAAATAAAGCTGTTGATTTAGAAAAGAAGTTGAAAGGTTTTGTGACTTCGTCATTAGTGTTAGATCATATATATCCAAAACCGATCAACGAAAATAAAAAGAAAATTCCAATAAGTGATAAAGTCACAAATTATGACAATGTCATAATTGAGGATTGTGATGATGATACCAATGATGAAAGAGTTAAAAATAATAAAAAAAAATATTTTTAAAACTAAAAGAAAAATTTCAAGAAACTGTTCTACAATCTACTGAGAAAGGTGAATGCTCAACGCAAAAACCTACTAAGCAGAATGAAGAACAAAAACAAAAGGAAAAACAAAGTTTTAAAAATTCTAAAAACTTTTAAAAGAAAAATAAAAGCTCGTCGGTACGATCATCCAATTATTATAGAAATTCACAAAAATTTTTAAATCAAAACTCACAAAAATCTGAAAATAAGTGGTGCAGGTCGGACCATAGTGCTTCAACGTCAAATCAAAGTTACAGACGAAGCAGGAAAGATGGTTACCACACGTCAAATCAGTGTTATGATTTGAGTGTATGGTTTGCTAAAAAGGATCAGAATAAGAACAGGAAGTGTCATAAATGTGGAGTAACTGGACACATTGCTAGTAAATGTTTACAAATTAAAAGTAAACCTGCTAATATTGATAACAAAAATTCTGGAGTATCAACTCAGGTTTTGAAACAGTGTACAGAAACTACAAACAAGGTGAAACCAGTTATTACTAAGTTTTCAAATTTTAAAACTGGTGAATCCTCGAATAGTAACGAACAAAAAGTTTCTACATTGTATTTCAAGAAAGCTTTAACGAAAAATCAATCATGGTTGGTAAAAAAAAAAGTTACACATCAATGTAAATTGAAAGGTTAGATAACTTTCCAAAACTTGAGAAAGTCCAAAATAAACCTGATTGTGTAAAGAAAATCAAAATTAAGGTTGAAGAAACAACGCCTAAGACTGCAAAGGCTTGGGTGTCACTATTCAACTAATTGTTTGAATTTTTGTGCAGGAACTTCTGAGATGAACGCAAATTACTTAGAATGGAGTTCCGTGACACACAATGAAGACTTTATTACATTTCAAATAACGTTTACTTTACAATTTTTGAAAAATTTTTAGAGAAATTTTTTCGAAAATACATTCCAATAACGTTTACTTGAAAATTTTACAAATTTTTTGAAGAAAATTTGAAAAATTTTACAGAACCCTCACTGTTGAACAAACAAAATTCATGGGTATTGTCACACCCCGACCCGCAGCGGAATAAAAGTCGGGGCATAGTTGGGTTATCACCAAAGCTCATGATATTTACTAAGATGTTTCATATTTATTAAATTCAAATTACAAACTTAAATATCCAAAAACAAAATTCATACAATTACAAAGGAAAATGAAACTATAGATTTATTCCAACGCGTGAACTTTATTCTTCTAGGCCATCCTAAGTGTTTCCTGTCTCGGCTGGATCACCTGTATCATGTGTAAAACGGGGAGATTTTGGGTCAACAAAAGTTGGCGAGTGAACCTTGATAAATCATTTTGACTAATTTCTTGTTTTATTTATTAAAGAAAATTCGTGCATTAATCACATGTGAGCAAACATATATATAAAAACAATCACAAACCACTTTGGATGAGTATATGACATGAATGATGATGTATTTGAGATCAAGGCTCAATCAAACGGAGCCGATCTAATGAGGCTCCTGATGCTCAACCCGTATCCCACGGGGAACTGATGGGCCTAATGAAATGCGTGCACTGAAATGATAAATTCAATCTACATATAATTCACACAACAATCAATACACATTTGATCACGGATATGATGTATGCACAAGTGTTTAAATAAAATAAAAGAATAGTACGACACATGATACACCCCAAAATATGATTAAAACGGGGAATCGGTAGAGATTCACTCACAGTGGATGCGTTTCTTGATGACGATGAATGCGCACGAATTTATGATTCAACCGACGATGGAAAACTAACCTAAATGATAACGAAATAATTCGATAAATAAATAAATTTTATTTGAGATTATTATTTTTAATTAGTGTTCTAAATGAGATTTTTAGATTTATTTTTGTGAGTTTAATGCAAATTTTTAACTTTAAAAACCTTATTTTTAAGTATTTTTAAATAATTTGTCAATTTAATAAATAAATAAAAAGAAACAAAAATAAATAAAAAAGGGTTGACTTTGTCAGGTTTGACCGGGTATGACCGGTCAGACAGCATGTATTCCAGGCGGCGAGTGAGGTTCGAACTCGGGACCTCTCGTATACGTGCACGCAGCTCTACCAACTGAGCTACGTGTCTAACCCGAAATATTCTCTGTTTTAATTATATATATATACTAACTAACTTTAACCTTATTTAGTTTTTATTAAAAATGATTTAATATGGCCGAAACCGGTTACAGAACCCGGAATCGAACTCGGGACCTTCGGGTTCGTGTGCATACAGCCCAACCAGTTGGGCTATGTGTCTAATCTGCTTAAATACTGAATTAGATCCCTCTTATATATACTGTGAATTGATCTGAATAGGTTTAAAAATGTTGGTTTTATTTCAGAAAGTCAGAAACATGTGTGACTCGAACCCGGGACGTGTGTTTTATATTTGCACACAGTCCACCGCTGGACTGTGTGTCTAACCCGGTTAAATACCCGATTTTAATTACATTAGCATACAACTGAGGCTTCGTCTTCTTCACTAGGAAAAACACAGAACAGTGAACCCGACTGTTTTGCTTAATCGACCAACAAACTTATACTCGATTGAAATAGAATAGAAAAATAAGGATTAAGTAACATGATATACCAAACAGAGAGTTTTTTTCAGATTTCCGGCAAGTTTCGTCGACCCTGATTTGCGATTTTCGGCGAGAGTTTCCGGTGCTATTTTCTGGCGACTATCAGACAATTCCGGCGAGGTTTGGAGAGAGCAGAAAGGTTTGAATTTGAGGAGCAACTGGGCGACGGTATGGTTTAACTGGTATTTATAATCACCCAAGGTCTCGATTATAACCCCTCGGTCTTTAACTTAAAAATCGGTTATAATCATTATACATGATTACCGATTCGAAACTTATCAAGGATCAGTTATACATGAACAAATAACCGAAAGCATTGATTGAAGATGATTGGCGGTTTTTCTGATTTCGGACCTTGAATTACGAACTGATGATTTCATTCTGAACGGTTTGGAGTTTTAATCCGATTTTGATTTCGAAAAGCGTAACTGTTTCCGTTCTAAAAATAGAGGTTGCTTGATGAAGTTGGCGGTTCAGTCGCGATTCAAACAGGTGATATGCGAGTCTTAACATATAACTTAATTGATTTCAGTTTAAATCACAAATGTGTGTTTAGTGTAGTGGTGAAAGCTGTGTGTGTACAATCGGGGAGACCCGGGTTCGAGACCCGGCTACCCTATTCTGTTTTATTATTCAATTTTTTATTATTATTTATTAATTATGGTTTTTTTTAAACTCTAAAATATTTATTAATTATGTATTATTGCAACGAACTTTTAACCGAATGTTTGATTATTAAACGAAGCGGTTTTGAAACCCGTTTTTCGACGAATGTTACAGTATCCCCTACTTTTAGAAATTTCGTCCCGAAATTTAAGCAGTAGTGGTGACCGGAAAAAGATGCGGGTATTTTTCGCGCATTGAGTCTTCACGTTCCCAAGTAAACTCGGGTCCTCGCTTTGACTCCCAACGTACCCTGACAATCGGAATACGACTTCGCCTTAAACGCTTCTCTCCGAAATCCATGATTTCCACCGGTCTTTCAACGAAGTGCATTGATTCATCGACTTGAATGTCTTTTAGGGGAATATCGAGGTTTTCATCGGCAAGGCACTTTTCAAGTTTGATACGTGGAATGTGGGATGAATTCTGTTGAGCTCTTCTGGTAGGTCAAGCTTGTATGCTACAGGACCTACTCTTTCGAGTATCTTGAAAGGTCCTACGTAGCGTGGTGCTAGCTTGCCCTTCTGGCCAAAACGAACCACTCCCTTCCACGGTGATACTTTTAAAAGTACTTGATCACCAATGTCAAACTCCAAGGGCTTTCGTCGTTTGTCAGCATAACTCTTTTGACGACTTTGAGCCGCTAGAAGATTGTTTCGAATTTGAAGGATCTTGTCGGTTGTTTCCTGAATTAATTCTGGTCCGGTGATCTGCACTTCCCCAATTTCGTGCCAACATACTGGAGATCGGCACTTACGACCATATAAAGCTTCGAAAGGAGCCATGCCGATACTTGAATGATAGCTATTGTTGTACGAAAATTAATGGTAGGTGAGCGTCCCAGTTCCCTTTGAAGTCTATGACACATGCTCGCAACATGTCTTCAAGGGTTTGGATGGTGCGTTCAGATTGACCATCAGTTTGAGGATGAAAAGCGGTACTGAGGTCTAATCGTGTACCCAAAGCGGTTTGTACGGCTCGCCATGTTCGTGAAGTGAAACGACCATCACGGTCTGAAATGATGCTTAATGGTACACCATGACGGCTTACGATCTCGCTGATGTAGATACGAGCTAACTTCTCATTCTTGAAGTCCTCGCGAATCGGAATGAAATGAGATGACTTTGTAAGACGATCGATTATTACCCATATGGTGTCATACCCACTGGAGGTGCGAGGTAACCCAGTAATGAAATCCATGGTTATGTTTTCCCACTTCCATACAGGTATTTCGGGTTGGACTAGAAGTCCTGAAGGTCTTTGATGTTCAGCTTTTACTTTGGAACAGGTAAGGCACTTGGAAACAAAAACAGCGATATCCTTTTTCATGCCAGGTCGTAGGTCTTGATACATCTTGTCGGCTCCTGGGTGTACAGAGTATCGTGTTTTGTGCGCCTCATTCATGAGGAAATCACGAAGGTTATCGCGATCAGGAATCCATATGCGGTTTAAATAGTATAGAATACCGTCGGATTTGGTTTCGATTTTGAGTTCAGCTCCACATGACAGCTCATCGCGTACGTCATTTTCTGTTACAGAAACATGTTGAGCTGCCCGGATTCGATCTTTGATGTCGGTTATGATTTGCGAACATAGAAGACGAATGGAGTTCGCATAACCTTTTCGACTGAGCGCATTGGCCACCAACGTTTGCCTTGCCAGGATGGTACCGAATTTCACAGTCGTAGTCGTTGAGCAGTTCGACCCATCTTCGTTGCCTCATATTCAACTCTTTCTGGTTGAGGATATGTTGGAGACTCTTGTGGTCAGTGTATATTTCACACTTGGTACCGTAGAGGTAGTCTCCATATCTTGAGAGCGAACACAACGGCTCCAAGTTCCAGGTCGTGGGTGGTGTAATTCTTCTCGTGAACCTTAAGTTGCCTAGAGGCATAGGCTATCACTTTTCCTCTTTGCATCAATACACAGCCTAGCCCTTGCCCTGATGCGTCGCAATATACCACAAAGTCATCGCAACCCTCAGGGAGTGTGAGGATAGGTGCGTCACAAAGTTTTTGCTTTAGAGTTTGGAAGGCCTCCTCTTGCTTAGGTCCCCATATGAAGGGTTTTCCTTTATGAGTCAAGGCCGTGAGTGGTACAACAATACGGGAAAAATTGGCAATGAAGCGTCGATAGTAACCAGCCAAACCAAGAAATGACCTAACTTCGGTAGGGGTATGTGGCGCTTGCCATTCTTGTACTGCCTTGATTTTTGAAGGATCGACATGAATTCCATTGTCATTGAAGACATGTCCAAGGAATTGCACTTCTCCTAACCAGAATTCGCACTTTCAGAACTTAGCGTAAAGCTTTTCAGTCCTTAAGAGTGTAAGGATGAGTCGAAGGTGTCGCTCATGATCAGATTTAGACTTGGAGTAAATAAGGATGTCGTCGATGAAGACTATGACGAAACGGTCGAGGTAGGGTTTGCATACCCTATTCATTAAATCCATGAAGACAGCGGGGGCGTTGGTTAAACCGAAAGGCATGACCATGAATTCGTAATGACCATAACGAGTCCGGAAGGCGGTTTTTGGGATATCTTCTTCGTGCACTCTGAGCTGATGATAACCAGAACGAAGGTCGATTTTTGAAAAGCAGGTGGCTCCTTGAAGTTGGTCTAGGAGGTCATCAATGCGAGGCAGTGGATAGCGATTTTTAACCGTTAACTTGTTGAGTTCTCTATAATCGATGCACATGCAAAACGTTCCATCTTTCTTCTTCACAAAAAGAACAGGTGCACCCCAAGGCGATGAGCTAGGACGTATGAATCCTTTGTCAGTCAGCTCTTGCAGTTGACTGGCCAGTACTTGCATTTCGGATGGGGCTAACCATAAGGAGATTTTGCTACTGGTGTAGCGCCAGGTACAAGATCGATGCGAAATTCGACTTCTCGCACAGGAGGAAGTCCTGAAATGTCGTCGGGAAAGACTTGTGGGAATTCTTTCACAACTGGGATATCTTCGAGTTTCCTCTCCTTGTTTCCCTTTTTGACGACGTGAGTTAGGAATGCGACATAGCTCTTGCGGAGATATCTTCGGGCTTGAAGGCAGGACATTAATTTGAGTCCTTTCGAAAGGGTTTCCCCTAAAATACGTAGTGTCTGACCGTCTGCAAGAGGAATGCGAATGAACTTTTCGTGGCACACCACTTCAGCGTGATGCTGGCTGAGCCAGTCCATACCGATTATAACATCGAAACTTCCCAACTTCATAGGAATAAGGTCAATTGGAAAATCGTGATCGTTTAGGGTGAGAGTACAATTGCGTATAATAGAATTTAATGAAACGGGTTTTCCGTCAGCAACTTCCACCGTTAGAGATTCGATGAGATTAACACGAGGTTGGTCGAGGATAGGTTCAAATTCTAAGGACATAAAGCTCTTATCCGCACCAGTATCGAATAATATGGATGCATAACTACCATTGATGAGAAACGTACCGTTGACCACATTGTTGTCAGTCCTGGCTTGGTTGGCATTGATATTGAAAGCTCTCCCTCTGGCAGGTGGGGGAGCTTGGTTAGCTTGGTTTACCGGGTTTGCGTGAGCTTGGGCATGGATGATGTTCACTAGGCGTGGGCATGTGTTCCTGAAGTGGTTTGGGTCCCCACAGTTGAAACAAGCTCACATGGGTTACATCATGGGGTAGTTGGGTTGGTAGTAAGGTTGGGCTACGTGTTGTGAAGGTGGTAGAAGTAAGGGTTGTTGGGTTTGGCCCACTATCTGATTTTGGGTTTAGGTCGGAGGTTGATTGCGATTCATTCGTTGAAGGGTACGGCAGGTTTGGATGGTGTGACCCGCACGGCCACAACTTGTGCAATGTTGGCAGGGATTTTCGGGAGGGTGATGGTATTGACATCGGTTGCATTTTGGGTGTGGGCCAGTATATGGCTTTTTGAATGGTGCAGCTGGAGGAGCAATTTGGGTGATTGGGGTAACAGTCATAGGAGGGTTGGTTTGAGTGACAGCAAAATTCTTGCCATTTCGCTTCCTCTTACCAGCAAACTTTGAGGATGAGACTGGGTGGTTTGGAGTTGGGGTCTCAATGGGTGCTTTCTTCTTTTCATCTTTGAACTTGCCGTTTCGAATGCGATTTTCAGTGAGTTTGGTAGCTAACTCCATTGCAGCTTCAAGTGTTGCAGGCGATGTGCTTAAAACCGAATCTTGAATTTTCGAGGGGAGGCCTCGAATGTAATGTTCAACTAAGCGGTACAAGGGGGTGAACATATTTGGGATCATCTGGTTCAACTCGAGAAATTTCTTATAATATGAAGTGTGGTCTCCTTCCTTTTGTTTCAGCGCGTGGAATTCGTCTTCCAGCTTTTTGATTTCGCTTCTTGGACAGAAGCGTCTTGTCATGAGTTCCCTTAACTCTTCCCATGTTAAGGTCATGGCATCTTCAACTCCTTGCTTACCCTTTTCTGTGTTCCACCAGGTAAGGGCTACCCAAAACAGTCTTCCAGTAGCGTAACGTACCTTACGGTCCTCGGGACAATCGCAATTGAGGAAAGTGTTTTCCATTTCTTCAAACCAGTGAAGGAGGGCGGTAACACCTTCGGTCCCTTCATATTTTGGGGGATCGCAGGATTTGAAGTGTTTGTAGGTGCACTTGGGGGTTTTGGAAGGAGGGTTGGCGATGCTCTGGTCTTCTTGGTTGGGAGGGTTGATGGGATTGGCGGTGAGAGCTTGTTGAACTTGAAGCACGATTCAGGAAGTACTGCGGCCATTTGTTTAGCAATTTGTGTGGCCAAGCGTTCGCTTGACTTTCCTGACTTTCTACCTCCACATAGTTGCCTAGCCGACATCTATAGGAACATATATATGAAGCTTGTGAGTTTAAGAATTTTCTAGGTGACATGTGTCGTAAAAAGAATGAAAAACAACATAACTGACAATAATTTAACTACATCCATAGGATGTCTTGGGTTTGCTCATGTTTGGGCCTCCAAATGTCCCCCATACCATTGCCTGTGTAGTCATGTGGGCCCCCATGACTATTGGGCTTGGTTGGATTCACATTGGTGTCGGCGGGTTAACACTCGCACCACCCGAATGAAAATCGTAAAATATGATTGCGAGATTTATGGTAGGAGGGTGTCCAGGTGTAGACACAATGACAACTCAAAGTGGGGTTAGCTCACACGACGTTTGGTATAGCATGCTTTGGCCTAATAGGTCCTTCGTACTCTCATCGTTAGTCCCCAGGTAGGCAAACTGGTCCTTTATTTTGGATTTATACGAATGCCAAGCCTAGACAGGACGTTCCGACTACCGGTACTCGTACCCTTCCAATTACTACATGCCCGTCATGAGAACTCACTTTGATGTGATTTGAAAAACACAAAATCATTGCAAAAACCATGAAAATCGTGAGGTGTGTGCTCTCATGGATATGATATGTTATGAGGATATGATTTATGATGAGCATTGTATAATAACATGTATTTGTGAGCGTGCTCTCATAACATTGGGTGTGAAAATAAACATGAAACATATAAACATCATGAATTTTGCATGTAACGCATAAACAATTAAAATTTAATCAACTATAGTATAGGCTCTAAGGGTCTAATAACCTATTCTATATCCCTATAGTCACAAGCTCTGATACCAATCTGTCACACCCCGACCCGCAGCGGAATAAAAGTCGGGGCATAGTTGGGTTATCACCAAAGCTCATGATATTTACTAAGATGTTTCATATTTATTAAATTCAAATTACAAACTTAAATATCCAAAAACAAAATTCATACAATTACAAAGGAAAATGAAACTATAGATTTATTCCAACGCATGAACTTGTTTATTCTTCTAGGCCATCCTAAGTGTTTCCTGTCTCCGCTGGATCACCTGTATCATGTGTAAAACGGGGAGATTTTGGGTCAACAAAAGTTGGCGAGTGAACCTTGATAAATCATTTTGACTAATTTCTTGTTTTATTTATTAAAGAAAATTCGTGCATTAATCACATGTGGGCAAACATATATATATAAACAATCACAAACCACTTTGGATGAGTATATGACATGAATGATGATGTATTTGAGATCAAGGCTCAATCAAACGAAGCCGATCTAATGAGGCTCCTGACGCTCAACCCGTATCCCACGGGGAACTGATGGGCCTAATGAAATGAGTGCACTGAAATGATAAATTCAATCTACATATAATTCACACAACAATCAATACACATTTGATCATGGATATGATGTATGCACAAGTGTTTAAATAAAATAAAAGAATAGCACGACACATGATACACCCCAAAACATGATTAAAACGGGGAATTGGTAGAGATTCACTCACAGTGGATGCGTTTCTTGATGACGATGAATGCGCACGAATTTATGATTCAACCGACGAGGGAAAACTAACCTAAATGATAACGAAATAATTCGATAAATAAATAAATTTTATTTGAGATTATTATTTTTAATTAGTGTTCTTTAATGAGATTTTTAGATTTATTTTTGTGAGTTTAATGCAAATTTTTAACTTTAAAAACCTTATTTTTAAGTATTTTTAAATAATTTGTCAATTTAATAAATAAATAAAAAGAAACAAAAATAAATAAAAATGGGTTGACTTTGTCAGGTTTGACCGGGTCTGACCGGTCAGACAGCATGTATTCTAGGCGGCGAGTGAGGTTCGAACTCGGGACCTCTCGTATACGTGCACGCAGCTCTACCAACTGAGCTACGTGTCTAACCCGAAATATTCTCTGTTTTAATTATATATATACTAACTAACTTTAACCTTATTTAGTTTTTATTAAAAATGATTTAATATGGCCGAAACCGGTTACAAAACCCGAAATCGAACTCGGGACCTTCGGGTTCGTGTGCACACAGCCCAACCAGTTGGGCTGTGTGTCTAATCTGCTTAAATACTGAATTATATCCCTCTTATATATATACTATGAATTGATCTGAATAGGTTTAAAAATGTTGGTTTTATTTCAGAAAGTCAGAAACATGTGTGACTCGAACCCAGGACGTTTTTTATATTTGCACACAGTCCACCGCTGGACTGTGTGTCTAACCCGGTTAAATACCCGATTTTAATTACATTAGTATACAACTGAGGCTTCGTCTTCTTCACTAGGAAAAACACAGAACAGTGAACCCGACTGTTTTGCTTAATCGACCAACAAACTTATACTCGATTGAAATAGAATAGAAAAATAAGGATTAAGTAACATGATATACCAAACAGAGAGTTTTCTTCAGATTTCCGGCAAGTTTCGTCGAACCTGATTTGCGATTTCCGGCGAGAGTTTCTGGTGCTATTTTCTGGCGACTATCAAACAATTCCGGCGAGGTTTGGAGAGAGCAGAAAGGTTTGAATTTGAGGAGCAACTGGGCGACGGTATGGTTTAACTGGTATTTATAATCACCCAAGGTCTCGATTATAACCCCTCGGTCTTTAACTTAAAAATCGGTTATAATCATTATACATGATTACCGATTCGAAACTTATCAAGGATCAGTTATACATGAACAAATAACCGAAAGCATTGATTGAAGATGATTGGCGGTTTTTCTGATTTCGGACCTTGAATTACGAATTGATGATTTCAATTCTGAACGGTTTGGAGTTTTAATTCGATTTTGATTTCGAAAAGCGTAACTGTTTCCGTTCTAAAAATAGAGGTTGCTTGATTGAAGTTGGCGGTTCAGTCGCGATTCAAACAGGTGATATGCGAGTCTTAACATATAACTTAATTGATTTCAGTTTAAATCACAAATGTGTGTGTAGTGTAGTGGTGAAAGCTGCGTGTGTACAATCAGGGAGACCTGGGTTCGAGACCCGGCTACCCTATTCTGTTTTATTATTCAATTTTTATTATTATTATTTATTAATTATGGTTTTTTTTAAACTCTAAAATATTTACTAATTATGTATTATTGCAACGAACTTTTAACCAAATGTTTGATTATTAAACGAAGCGGGTTTTGAAACCCGTTTTTCGACGAATGTTACAGGTATAAAGTGTTATAAACTCAAAAGTGTCAAAGTTTTTGTCATCATGAGGGGGAGAGTGCTTTAAAAGTAAAATTGTGAAGCAGTAATGGATGGAGAATTGAAGCGATTCTCATCGGTTGGTCAATGTTTTTATGAATCAAAAATTCCAAAAATATGTTTTTGAATTTTAGGGGGAGAATTTTTTTTTCAGAAAATCCAAAAACATATTAAATATGAAAAGAACAAAAACATGAAAAAGACAAAAAAGTTTTGTGTGTATAATGGAAATGATAGTACATCAGTGGACTATCACAGTACGCTAAGGAATTGTAAAGTTTAAAAAAGGTATAAACAAGTCTTACTATGGATGTGCCGATAGGCTTTACACTTTCAGTAAATTGTTTCCGGGATATAAACTAAATTTTACAACTGCTTAATCTTGTGGATTAACATCTCTCGGATATATGGACTTAGTACTCCGAAATTTCGTTTGAGAGATTGCATGATTATGATATACGAGGTCTTTATAGATGGTTGATATCTGAGGTATTATTCAAGTTCTTCTGATTTTGCGGAAGCAATAGCCTAGAACTTCTATAATGCTTTTGCTAAAAACCCTAAAACTGCATGCAAAATTGAAAAGAATCGAAAGTTCTAATCATTTGCAGTGCTTAAAAGATTCCATTCTGGAACACTACCTTATAAGTCGAGCCTTCATCTCTTTGTCATACGGTAGTATTAACATGAGCTCTCAATGCTTCGCATAACCCAGATACAGATATCAATTACGCTATATTCACCTGTAAGATGAAATCTAGAAAATCTTGATATGGGAGTATATTCTGAGATGGGAACCATAGTTAAGTCAAGTTTCTTAATGCTACATAATGTATTTTGGAACAATTGAGAAATGTGTTGGAGTTTAAGAGGACAAATATATCGACAATCTAGGTAAATTTGTTTAAAACTTAAAGTCTCAAAAGGTTAATGATACTAGTGATATGTCTTAGAAAACTGATATGATCCTTTAACACAAACTTAACAAAAATATGTTTGTAAATATGTTTGTACATATTTAGAGTTTGATATTCTTTTTATAATTAAAATAAAAAGATCATATTATCTTTTAGTTTCGACTACTGATGATGAAAAGCTAATTTTCAAAGTCTAGAGTTGCTGAACAAAATCTAAAAACTTTTGAATATTTATCTGAAAAGTTTAAAAGTTCATTAAGTTGAAACTTACATTTGAATAAATGTGTCAGTTTAGTATCAAAACGTTTATTTAAGATCATTAAGTTGAACTTGATACATGAATAAGATATTCAAGGTCATTAATTTGGACTTGATTAACTGAGAGGGTTTGAAACTGATAAGAAGATTAAAATTTGATATGTTTTTGTTTAGAAATTTCTAAGTTTGAATATGAAATGTTTATTTGAATGTTTGAGAAACTTTAAAACAGGAAGTTGATTTTAAGGGGGAGCTGGATAAAACACGTTGATTGAAGATACCAGAAAGCTCAAAGCAAGGGGGAGCATGGTGATTAAAAGTTTTATCAAGACAAGCTCAAGAAAAGAGAAAAAGATGGTAGAAGATATGAAGATCAAGGAAGTTAAAGTTATTCAAGAAATGAAGATCAAGAAAATATTAAAAACTCTGGAACTTAATTGAAGAATGATGACTACGGCAACATCCAAGGGAGAGTCTGTTGATGCATATGTCTGTTGCCTACGTTATCGTATTACGTCGAGCCTGTGTTTAGGAGTAAAATGTTAAGTTTATGTATGTTGAGAGACAAGTTCGCCCGAGCTTGTAGTGTACATGAACAAGTTCGCCCGAACGTGTCCTGTGAAGGACAGGTTCGCTTGAACTTGTCCAAGGCACATTCCAGGCGAACTTGTTCTCCTATAAATAGGAGTCTTGATTTCTCATATGTAAGATTCAGAGATTTTGTGTACTGGACGGCGAAGCTATGTCCAAGTGTTTTCAGGATCTGTAACGTTTACTAATCAATGAAACAGCGATTAAACAGTAAAGAACATGTATCCAATGTCGCCTATGCAAATGGATTCCGCACGTTTACCTTAAGTTTGCAAAATTAGAACCCGAACGATCCGTACAACGGACCTTCATTTGCCTTGTGCTCGAGCCCTTGGATTTGCATGAAAATGTTTTGATTGTTATTTTTCAAAACTTTGGGTTTTGTTTTTTGTTTCGATTTGTTGGTCTGTTGACAAATCCGGATAAACTCATTTTTTCTTCCTTTTCTTTGATAACACAAAACTAATCTGTATAAAACAAACCTATAATTATTAATTTGTATCTATATAAAATTACAGTTTGATCTTTTTAAAAGTTTCCATCTAAAGTACGATGATGTTTAAGGTGACAGGCCTGTTGGAAAAAAACGAAATAATTGTGAACCTACAATTATTTTGATATCCATTTAAATAATCAAACGAAAATTATCAACAATGCATATTATAGATGGTAAATCAATTTGGAATCAATATTAAGGGCATCCTTGAGATTCCATTTTTGGACAAACATGGGTTTATTTAATTGGTTATAAGTCTAAAATATGATTTAATATATACATATGTATATATTATATAGAGAAGAAATCATTTTTTAAGAAGAAACAGATTATATAGAGAAGAAATTATTTTTGTAAGAAGAAACAGAAGAAGAATCAATCAATAAAAAATGTCTCATTTAGTGTTGTGTAAGTCAAATTTTCATATGTGTAAGATAAGTTTGCTATATGTATGATAAATTTTGATATGTATATGTTGAATTTATTTACGTGCATGATTTCAACAGGTTTTTTTGTAGAGGAAAGATATTAGTAATGTCGTTTTCATATATGTAAAATAAATGTTTTTAACTAATTACCTAAATAAGAGAATAAATGATGAGAGGAGAGATAAATAAACTACTCAATTCTAAATGATTAAATATTTAGTGTTTTATATTATATCATTTTGATTTTATTTTTAGTTTTTAAGATTTAAAATGAGATTTATGATCCATGTTTGTTCTTTCTTTTCTCAAAATGAAGCTTCTTCTCTAGCTTTCTTCATACAAACATGATACATATATATATAAGATCAAGATAATTGAAAAACAGTTCCAGTTAAAAAAAATCAACAAGTTCTAGCTCCCAACTTTTAAAAAGAAAAAAAAAAGTCAAGAAGACTATGTATATATCTAAGCTTTTGGGATGAACTTTTATGTTAGATTTTGACTTACCTTTGGATGGAGCCAGTCAACGGTAAAAGTCATTTTCTGTAGTGATTTGATTGGATCCTTTAAAAGCACAGTTTAAAACAAAACAGCCCTATTATTAATTTGCATGACCAAAAAAAAGGTGACTGTTGTGTTGTTAAAAGAACAAAATATTAATAACATATATCATTCTGTTTAAGTAACAACATTTATTATATTAAGTATATATATTATATTAAGTTTACTATTAGATTCATAATCAAAATGAAATTTATCAACAATGCATATTATAAATGGAAATATAAAATCAACAATGCATATTACAATGGAAATATGAAGTTGGTACCGATATTTAGGTCAACCCTCAGATTCGATTTTTGGACAATTATGGGTTTTGTTTTTTTAAGGAGTCTGTTTATAGGTCTAAAATATGATTATATGTTATTTTAAAATAATTATCTGCATAATGGTAATAAAATGTGCTATAAAGAGGGGAAAAGTGGTAAATGGGTCTCACAACCAAATATTATCAAAACCATTACTAGCCCTTGAGCATTAATGGATGTTGAGAAAATCTTCCACATGAATGGTGGGCATGGTGAACAAAGCTATGCCAAGAATTCACATCTTCAGGTAACACTTACATTGTAATATTAATCAAGTGTTTTCTTTAAAACTAGTTTTTATTTTTACTTAGCCATATTCATTTGTGTAGAAAAAAGCTTCAGATATGGTGAAACACATAACACACACAAGCCTTGCAGAAGCCTACGTCTCCACAACACCAGAAAGCTTAGGCATAGCCGATCTTGGCTGTTCTTCTGGCAAAAATACTTTATCAACCATTCGAGAAATGGTGGAAGTCATCGACAAAACCACCTCAAATGCCCCACCACCTGAGTACCGTTTCTACCTGAACGATCTTCCCACCAATGACTTCAATGCCCTCTTCAAGATCCTGCCAGATTTTTACAAAGAACTAAACAGCGAGAGACATATTCGGTGCCAAAAGCAAGTATCAAACGTCTTTATCGTTGGTTGTCCCAGCACCTTTTATGGTAGATTGTTTCCGAACAAATGCCTGCACTTCATTTACTCCACTTACAGTTTGCATTGGCTCTCCAGGGTAAGTGGAACTTGTTCGAGTCAGTTTCAGATCAAACTTTCGAATACGTTTCGCCAATGCGTTGTGTTGACCTAGCGTGTTCACATGATGACCCGTTTTATTTATTTATGTTTTTTCATAATATGTGTATTTATGTCGACCTAAATGTTATTTCATGCAAAATCTAAAAACAAAGATATATTTTCTATAATTTAAACCTATTTTTAATATACATTTGTAGTTTTTGTTTTGAATTATTAATCTGAAAAAAGAAACTGAGAAAATTTAATTAGACTGGTCATGTTCGTGTCAATCCTCAAATATGAGGTCACGTTCAGGGTTGTCTCAAATGTTCGGTATGTGTTAGATTTGACCTACCAACCTACGAACACGCTTTGTTTAGAACTGCTAATCATAAACAACACATGAATGTACTTGTTTAGATTCCTCCGGGACTTTATGACAAGGATGGTAAGTCGATTAACAAAGGTAGCTTTTACATCTCTAAATCGAGCTCGTTACAAGTCTCTAAAGCATATTCTGATCAATTCCAAGAAGACTATTCCCTCTTTCTACAATCAAGGTCAACAGAACTTTTGTCTGGAGGTAGGATGGTACTTATTTTGTTAGGAAGTAGAGATCGAAGCCATGTTGATAGGGGGAACTCATTCCTTTGGGAACTTCTTTCACAATCATTTTCCAGCTTGGTCTCTGAGGTAACGGATTTCCTACTTCATTCACAATCATTTTCTAGTATTGTGTGGGTTAATACCGTTACGAACTTAGATCGTATATTATTTTAGTGACTTGATTTATTATTGTTCACGTAGGGAGAAGTAAAGCAAGAAAAAGTGGACGAGTACAATACCCACTTTTACGCACCCTCGAGAAACGAACTGGAGGACGAAGTAAAGAAAGAAGGGTCTTTCGAAATTGAAAGGTTTGAAATGTTCGAAAACGAACGCTACTCCGGTCCTTATATGAGCCATGGAACCGCGGTGGCGAGGGCCATTCGAGCCATCCAAGAGTCATTGATTTCCGAACACTTTGGTGAAAAAATTCTGGACAAGTTGTTTGATAGTTATGGAAATTTGATAGACGAAGAGATGGCTACAGAAGATATTAAGCCCATAAGTTTTGTTGTTGTCTTGAAAAAAATATGATTTCAAAGAGTTGGAGATATTGTTGTAACTTGTAAGTGTATGTCGCATGTATATTTTTACGGAATAATTTATTTGTTTTATTCAGAGTTAATTAAATAAATGTCGTGGTTTGGTTATAACACATTGGAGATATTGTTGTGGATGGGTTTCCATGGTGATTGGTTAAAATTTTATTTATCAAAAATCCGGTTCAATAAATAATGGTAATTTAATTAACCGAATTAATTAATAAAACGCAGAACGAAACCCGACAGGATCCGGTTACATGCAAACACGAGCACATTGATAAAACTCTAACTACCGATGAGAAAGATATACCTCGGTTAATGACTAACCGGTTGAGACACCGAGGTTCAACGAACACGTGCTAGTGAACGAACAAACGGAACGGGGTATAAGCCCGAGTAGCGGCGACGACGGTCTACCGACGACGGCACCCGGTGGCGGCGGTTGCAGCGGACCAGCGGCGGTTGCGGCGGTGGTCCGGCGGCGACAGAGGGGCGGCGGCGGAGCGGGAACGGGTGTGAGTGTCTTGAGAATTTTTCTCCAATTTCACTAAAAACTTTTACTCTTGATCTCCATGTTTGGTTTATATAGAATATGGAGGTCCATACATGTGTGACAAATGACTGACGTGCACTAGGAGATAGACAAGTGTCGAGAAGGTCATGCATGCTTGCCAAGTGGCACACATGCGTAGTGCATGTGTTGCAATTGGCCAAGAGTTTGGTGCGCGACAAGTGGCGGTAGATGGATGCATGTGCGACATGTGGCGCAGCAAAGGTGCATGCGCGACAAGTGGCGTAGGGTGAGCATTCTTGTCTCACTCGCTCCATGTACCCGTCTCTCAGTTAATACCCGCAACAATAATCCCGCTCATGATCATAAATATAATTATGATCCGTTTCGCATATTGTTCGTAATTACCAGTTAAACTAGTTAAGTTGATTTAAGTTTGTTGTCCACGGTGTAACTCTTACGGGTCAAGACCCGGTCAGTAGCGTTGACTTATCAAACCAGACATAAATATCCAACAGTTGTAACTTGTAAGTGTATGAACCATAATAGATTAATATTAGACGAGAAAAACAAAATGGCTGCTTGAATAAACTTTAATCATGGGCCGAGTATAGTTCGAATCCTCTTGAATTATCTTGACTATATTGACCAACTCTCCTTATAATAATGGTTCCCTAATTTAGATTAATCCCTCACTAGGATGTAAATTAGTCTTTCGAACCCTAAGGCGCTTAGCCGGACTCCCTGCCTGGTTACCCTAATTAAAGCTTACTAATAAAGAACCAACAGTTGTATGATACTACGATAGTAGTTCCTATAAGGCTAGGATCGCGCTAGAGAAACCTATACGAGTGGACACATAGAACTTCAAGACCCGATGCCTAGCTCCCTAAAATATCTCATGTCTTTATGTAGCTATGAAAATGGACAAATGGATTATTTTGTAGAAAATAAATGTTATGGACCAAAGGCAGTATTTTGGGAAGTGTTAGTAACCCTAATATGGGTAAAAGACCTCTTAGCCACCCATTTCATTTCATCCTTCCAATTTTCGGTGCAATTTGGAGAATGAAAGAGGTAGTGAGAGAAAGTGCTCACTTGAGTAATAGTCACTCATTTTGTGTGATTTCCGAAGTTAAGATCAAGTGCTTGTGTTGGTATCATCACCAATATCCAAAGGGTGGTGAGTTCGCTCTGTTTCCACTGTAGAAGAGAAAGGTTTCAAGCATGGGAAGCTCGGTTGTTATTCATACAAGGAAAAATGTAGTGTTATACGTAAAAGTTTGCATCTTTGCGAGAGGTTATGCATGAGAATATTCTTATTGTTCGCTTTCAAATAAACTTTATATCAAAACGTTCAGAAAAAAAATCAATATGAGTACGAATTTAGGTTTTTTTTCAAGTTAACAAAGAAAAGTTTTTAGAGAAAATAAATTAGTATAAAGTTAAATGGTTTAAAGATGTAAATTATTTATAGTAGAATTAACTGTCATTTTCGTCCCTGTGGTTTGTTTACTTTTGTCATTTTAGACCAATTTTCAAAGTTGCATCATTTTCCTCCCTGACATACTGGAAACATGCAATTTTAGTCTAAAAAATTAACCCCAGTTATAATAACTTAGTTAGCCAAGAGGTAAAATGGTCATTTTATACTAAAAAACAAAATAAAAACTATGTAAAATGACCCTTTTACCCATGAGCTAACTGAGTTATTCTAGCTGGGGTTAGTTTTTTGGACTAAAATGGCACGTTTCTATTATATTAGGGAGGAAAATGATACAATTTTACAAATTGACCTGAAAATAACAAAAGTGAATAAACCATAGGGACAAAAATAACAATTATAACGGTGAAAGTAAAACTTTAAAAGTTTGTTATTGTTCATCAAAACATTTTTTATTGAGAAAAAAACTAAACACAAATGCGTATTAATTTAGTTAACGCATGGAAATAATAAGGGAATAATAAAATTATTTATTGTATTAATGGTAAAATTAAAACATACAAAAAAAAGGAAAAGGCAATATTAGATTTGATTACATATATGACGTATTTGTGTAACTAAAAGATAAAATCTAAAAAATTAAGTTGCGATATTCTCAAAATTATATCGACACATATCTTATATGAATCGAAGCCCTAACCATGAAAAAATCGATACCGATGTTAGTATCGTTTCGAAATGTTAGCGTTAAAACCCAAAAGGATATCAACATGTGTTTTGCATCATTCGAAAATCATAAATTGAGTATCAATACAAGTTTCGATAATAATGATACCTACCTCGGATCATTACGGTACTTATAAAAAAATAATGAATATTGATACCGATACCAATGTTGTCCAGTGGCATCGGTTCAGTTTCGGTATAATGTTTGTAGTTGGTATAGTTATCGATACCATAAAAATGATTTTAGTTTGAATAAAGCTACACTTTCAATAAAAAATTATATCAAAGATGTTCTAAGTTAACGAACGCAAGTTATTATTAAAAGGAAAATTAATGGTTTAAAATTTAGTTTAGCTATGAAGTGTAGGAAGCAATATCACAAAAAACATAGCGAGATGCATTTTAGTCCACCACAATTAATCTTATATAAAAAAAGAAACCAAGATTCACCCTACCACCACTTCACCACCGCCCCACACCAACACCACTTTACGACCACACTGCCACCACCACACGACCCCACCGCCATGATTCGCCGTCGCTCCCCCTCGCTAACTACAGTTTGAACTTCTTTTTCCGGCAACCGTCAAATTCTCCACTTCAAACAGCATTTACGAGTTCTAATGGCGGAAAATCACATGCGCCGCAGTTCTCTGGTAGCGATCTTCGTATTGATAATCATCCAGGTCTAATTTATGCTTCTAAGCATACGAAGGTTCTTGTTTTGAATCAAACATTTGTAGCTTCGGTTTTTTCATTTTATTTAAAAGAAAAAGGATGTGTGCTTGTGTTTGTGTTTGAGTTTTGAGTGGGAGAAAGGATATTCAGATCTTTGTTTGCGGCTGAAAAGGAAGTGAAGGGGTTGTTAGGGTTGGTGTTTAGGTGTGGGAAAGAAATAATAGAAATGGGTATATTGCGTTTTATTGTTTTAATGGAAACCGAGAAAAATTGCGTTTTATTGTTTTATTGGAAACCGAGTAAATTTGCATATATGGTTTTGTATTCACATTTTTGTTAGATTATCCACCTCAATTTAATTGGAAACTGAGTAAAAGAAAAAGTATTATTTCAATGTCATTCCGTTTTAAGTAATACATACTAATAAAATAGTTATTTTTCCATTTTTGTTTTAAAACTCATGTAAATGCAGAGGCTAGACAATGATCATTCTGTTATGGTTGTTGATTCATTATGTTTAATTCATTACGTTTTTTTAATTGTGTTTTATAACACAATGACAAAACTTAGTTTTGTTTGTATTTTAGTGCATTGCGTTTTATACAACAACGATAAAACTTAGTTTTATTGTGTTTTAGTCCATTGTGTTTTATAACACAATAAAAAAAAACATTTTTATTATTGTTTTAGTCCATTGCATTTTAGAAAACACGCATTTTATTGTGTTTTTAGTGTATTGCATCTTAGATGAAACACATTTTATTATGTTTTTAGTTTATTGCGTTTTAGAAAAAAAAAACACTTTGGTTTGTGTTTTTGATCAATTGCATTTTGAAAAAACATTTTTTTTGTGTTTTTTGTCTATTGCATTTTAGAAAGAACACTTTCTTTTGTGTTTTTAGTCCATTGCGTTTTAAAAAGAATATTTTGTTTTATTTTTTTTGCGTTTTAGAAAAAAAAACATTTTCTTTTGTGTTTTTTGTCTATTGCGTTTAAAAAAACATTTTTTGTGTTTTTAGTCCATTGTGTTTTATAAAAAATTAGCTTTTGTGTTTTTTGTCCATTGCGTTTTACGCATTTTGGTTATTGATTTTTTTAAAGTATAGCAATAATTTGCTCGTTTAAAGATAAAACACGCTCCTTTTATGGTGCAATTTTTATAAAAAGATAATATCGTACGAAAAAAGTTATTAACATTTTAAAAATGAGGGGAATTAGAGGAGAGAGAAATGTTTTTTTTTTTGAACGGCAAAACCTTATTCAACCGCTGGAGCACCAGAACTTTTTCGAGAGATTGACTTTGATGAACTACAGTACCCTTAGAAATCTCAGGTGCCTCCTTGTTTTTGTTCATTTAATTAAAGTCCTTGATTACTCAGTTGATAGTTAAGATTATTTCTATCTTTTCTACCCAAAAACTTCGTACATATTCTCACCCTATAAGGATTACATTGAAACTTTATAAATTTATTATTTATGGTATAAGGATTACATTGAAACTTAATGTAAACATTTAGGGTCTGTTTGATATAGGGTAATGGTATGAATGAGGGAATGGAATTGATGAGCTAATGGAATGTATAACGGAATGAAATGGATCATTCCATTCAATTGTGATGTTTGATTACTCTTATGTGGATATAATCTATCAATTACTTTGTACAATTTGATAGACTAAAAAAGACGAAGTAACGAAACACAATTGAATTAAAAACGACAAAAACATAATTGCCTCAATAATAATAATATATTGACGGTAAAAAAATTAATAATAAAATTTTTTATATATATAATAATAATAATAATAATAATAATAATAATAATATATTTCTTTCCATTCCTTGAAGGAATGGAAAAAAACATCCCCTTACCAAGAAATAAAAATTACATTTGTAAGGAGTTACATTTCTTTGAAATGCTCAATTCCATTACCCCATGAAACATGTTTGTTCTCGTTCCATTAGAATGATTTATTCCATTCCATCTTCTATTCATTTATACCAAAAGCTACCTTAATATTCATCAGAATAGTTTTTGTGGAAAAAGGTTAAACTCCAATGCGTTATTTGGTTTTTTTATTAACTTAACGGACGGATTATTAGCCAAAAATAAAATTATCAAAACAATAAACGGGTTAAATTTGTATGTGATTATTATTTTTCAACTTACAGAAAAAAGAAAAGAGAGAACTTTAAAATTTGTTATTTTGATTTTTATGACTTATACGTTTGTATTCACTACACAAAAAAGGTTCACATCAAAACACTGCTAAATATAAGCCCATGAAATGACAAATCCTAAATTTTATAAATACATTATATGTCAAATGCATCAAGTGGAAAAAATAGAAACCTTGAAGCAAAGCCATAAATAAATGTATTAATCTGGTTCATTATGGTAACAACACAAGCTATAGCAGACGAAAAAAAACCATAAATAACTAACAAAAATCGTGATATGTCCAGATGGATATTGACAGACGTTTTAAATTGTTTTGGAATGATTAAAAAGAATATGAGTACCCGTTCCAATAATACCAAGACCAGCACTAATGGTGTTTGGTTGAATTAGTTCGGTTCTTACAATCCTGATACAGTTTCAGCACTCATGTAGCTTACGAAACCAAAAAAAAAATCTATTTTAAATCTATGAATAGTTTCAATGACATTTTTTACCGGAACGTCAAGGAACAAAACAAAATACATATTTATATAACCTTAAATTAAAAGGTTGGTGACCACATTTCAAAGAATTCACTTCAACTTTTCTAAATTAACAAAAGTCACCCCTTACATTTCTAACTTGATAAAAAAACTTTCTAGCTTGACAAAATGACCCTCCTACTTTCTAACTTTTCATAAAAGATTCTTATACTGTCTAACTTCTTATTTACCCACAAACTTTTGATATTAAACCATTCTACCCCCTGTAAGACCCTCATTAATAAATCGAAAATTTAAAGAATATTTCACATATAAAGAATTTATATGTGATTAAACGTTCGTACGATAATACAAATTTATTAATACCTCAAAAAAATTAAACATTTCAATGTGATATCATTGATTTGTTTCGAATCAACAAAACAAAGTGTAGAAGCTTTAACTTGATCATGTTCGGTTCTTCATTTAGTTTGATCGTCATCCGGTACTTCGAACTAACCTGTATTTCATAAAACATGAAATATGTAAGTTATAACAACTATATAACATGTCTAATTAAACCCGAATGCCAAAAATGACAAAAACATCTAACAAATATATTTTTAGGCTACCTTCTTATCTAAATTCCCAACAAAGTTCATGTCATTTCTTTCACCTAAACAAGTTCGAGCGATTGTTAACATCAAGTTAACTTAGCTTCCGATTATCAATGCTAATTTATCCATTCATTATGCTAGAATTAAGGGTTTTCAACTCTATGTAAAACCCATTGCATCATATTATTAGACATTCATTCGAATACCTAATATAATCAAGTTCTACATACAAACTTGTGGACAACATGATCTTATACACTTAAAATTAACATTAACATAACATCAATTTTCTCATATAATACAAAACCCAATTCAAATCATGTATGAACACTTAATCGAATCTCTAATTTGTTCAAGTATCTTACACATATGCAAAGTATGATGCTCATATATCATCAATTGCAGCATATAATCAAAACCCAATTCATGTCATACATGAACACTTATTCAAATCACAAAATTGTTCAAGTATTTCACATTTATTTGTAAGTATGATGATCACATACATAATTTCATTATCAATTACACCATACTAACAAAATGTTGAACTCAAGGTTATCACCTTCAAGTTCATCCACATACTTATCATCACCAAAACATAATTTACAACATACCTCATGATCTTCAAGCTTAGTTAATCACAATTCTATGTTCATGCATACGATTTGGCCCTAATTTGCCCTTAATTTTGATGATTCTTGATGAACAAAGGTTTGTTCCTTGTCTTGCTCCTGGTCGTTACACACACACACACACCTTTTGTGTGTGTTGTGTTTTGTTTTTAATATATTCAAGTTTAACTTTTCCCTTTTTGATCCCTCATGTTTGAGATTTCATTTATAAAGAGCTACAACTCATTGTTTTATTAGTATTTCCTTGTTACTAACTAGGTTAATTTGTTCCTAGTACGGGTTCACCTTTACCACTAACGGTATTTTACCCGCTCTTTAATATTAATATGGTTTGATTACCAAACCTATTTTTTGGGGTGTTACAAGTCTACCCCTCTTAAAGAGGTTTCGTCCCCGAAACCTTCCTTACGTAGTTCCTTGGTTTAACCCAATGGACTTGGTTTCATTCTCACTTGAGCATTGCTCACATTTTAATAATTGAATAATCTTACCAGGCTAATATGGTAGTGACCTTCGGGCTCCAAGGTGGTACCCGACTTCCCTCTTGCTCTTTTTATTGGTTGACATATTTGTCTTTCAGTCAAGCATTACCATAGGCCATATCGTATGCGCCTTTTTATGTATAAGGTCTCATGGTCCGTTACCTTCATCTTCTATTTCTTGTCTTTATCGATTACCAAATCGACTCGCCGTTTGGCAACTCGGTCATATATATCTGTCATCATGCTTATTTCACGCTAACTCTGTAATGAAAAGCGCATTAAATAAGTTTTAAATTTAAATTTGACCTTGACTGGTCTTGCCGGTTTGACTTATCAATCACCGGTCAGTTCATGCCCCGTCATTTAGGCATTACCCATATTGCCTTTCCCGGCTTTACATGCGTTTATGATCTTCCGTCTCGTAGCTTGCGCTACAATGGAATCATAGACCATGTTATTCTTATTGACCGTGATTGCATTATGTTTTAGTTTATATCAATCCTTTTCGTTTTCGAAAATTTTCTTTTCGAATTTATCGTCTTGCACCTATTGGTGTCAAGACTTGTTTCTTTAAATATTAACCGTTTTCCGGTTCATCTTATACTATTTAGTTTCTTAGATATTAACCGTTTTCCGTTGACCTTGACTGGTCTTGCCGGTTTGACTTATCAATCACCGGTCAGTTCATGCCCCGTCATTTAGGCATTACCCATATTGCCTTTCCCGGCTTTACATGCGTTTATGATCTTCCGTCTCGTAGCTCGCGCTACAATGGAATCATATACCATGTTATTCTTATTGACCGTGATTGCATTATGTTTTAGTTTATATCAATCCTTTTCGTTTTTCGAAAATTTTCTTTTCGAATTTTTCGTCTTGCACCTATTGGTGTCAAGACTTGTTTCTTTAAATATTAACCGTTTTCCAGTTCATCTTATACTATTTATGTTTCTTAGAATGTTGATTCTATCTAAGGCCGAATTTTAGTTCAACCTTTTCTCTTTAAGTTATGTCAATTACTCGCATTGAGAAATTAACAACCTAGCATTTTTGCTTTTACTCTTCTTATTTTACGCATGGAATTGTAACCGGTTCCCTCGCTTTGCATAATTAACTCGTACGCCCTTTTTCACTTAGCCTAGTAGGCTATTTCTTTTGGTTTTCACCTTTTTAAGATGAGGCCTCTAAGGCTCATTCCTCTCGATTCGTGACCCTAAGGTCATTTTGATCCCGTAGATCTTTACACTATTTATAACCCGAATAATTCTTTAAGTATGTTTGATGTTAACACACTCATTTATGGTTAAAAGAAATCAAACTAAAATTTACCTTATCTTTTCTTTTATTCGCCAGTCATGGCCCTTAGATCATGTTTTATCCGTATTGGCATATTTGCATTTCTATGACCACGTGAGTCATTTATGCGTTGCACTCGCTTGCCAGATCTATAAGTCGTTTCATCCCAATTGAGTGATGGTCACTTGCGCCTAATCCTGGAGCAGGGTCAAATGACATTGACGACTCGTCACTACCGAGTCACAACTACCATCTTTAATGGCATCTACCGCATTTTGTGTATGTTGCCTAAAACACTTATTCTCATACACAGATTAGATACTGTTCGTTAATATCCATGCGCGCCCGCGCGATCGTAGTCCATGACTAGATCGTTTTTCGTTCGGATAATTCTTCCGACTCTATGACTTCATATGTCATTTATGCGTCGGTTTATCTCACGCTTACTGTTACCCGGTTTGCGCTTATATTTCGTTACAACCCATTACCCGGGTCCTTTATTATATTGCTTTAACGCCTTCGTTACCAGGTTTGCGTTTTCATTTATTTTCAAATTATACTTCTTTTGTCTCGTTCGTGTGAAATCTATCACTTATGAACAATCAAACTTTATTCTTTATTTGACCTATTTGACTTGTTCATGTGAAATCTATCACTTATGAACAATCAAACCTTATTCTTTATTTAACCCGTTTGACTTGTTCGTATGAAATCCATTACGTACGAACAATCAAACTTTACTCTTTATTTAACCCGTTTGACTTGTTCATATGAAATCCATCACCTACGAACAATCAAACTTTATTCTTTATCTAATCCATTTGATTTGTTCTTGTGAAATCTATCACTTGTGAACAATCAAACTTTATTCTTTATTTGACCCGTTTGACTTGTTCATGTGAAATCTATCAGTTATGAACAATCAAACCTTATTCTTTATTTAACCTGTTTGACTTGTTCGTATGAAATCCATCACCTACGAACAATCAAACATTACTCTTTATTTAACCCGTTTGACTTGTTCGTGTGAAATCCATCACCTACGAACAATCAAACTTTATTCTTTATTTCATCCATTTGACTTGTTCGTGTGAAATCTATCACTTGTGAACAATCAAACTGTACTCTTTATTTGACCCTAAGGACTCCTTTTTAACTCATCCCATTAGCCTCGTCTTTACTACATCGGACGTATATGTGGTCATTATAAGAAGTTCATGGTATCATGTGTTTACCACTTACTTGGCCAGAGTAAGAATTCAACACATGGTACGAGTGACCTTATTATAACTATCACATTACTCCCCATATAAGTAAATCCTCGGTTCATGTCCAATTTCTGATTTTATTTGGTAAAACCTTGTTTAATAGTTATTTAACAATTATTAATTCTTACCTTTTTTATCTCAAAACAATAGAATGATTTTCCTTTTTATAAAACTTTTATGCAATCACATTCATTATTGAGATCGTCACTTTTCCTCTATAGAATCTTATTGATAATGTTTACTTGGTTGGTCGATCCCATTCAAGTTTCTGCATCTGAATTCTTTTATTGTTTCGTTATTCACCATTGTGAATAACGCATAATTCACACCCAATTTCACTTGAAAACATCATCCGGGATAGGCATCATATCCAGGTTTCCCAAGTCTTAATATTCCATATGCAATAATCATTCATTACTTGAATGTTGCCTAATACTGTTCATGTAATAATATAAAGTGTCCACCTGGGTGATACTCGCCTTGTTGTGCTTTCCTTGTTGTTTGATCTCTATTCGAGATCATTACTTGATTTATTTCTTTGGTGAGTATGGCTTACTTGTCATACTTCAGACAATTTCTTCATCATATCGGTAGATCCTTAGACTCCTTGATCTTCAGATGCGAGGGTCCTTCACCAAAATGTTTACAAAAGATTAGTAACGTTGACATTAATAAGCGCCCGTACTATAATAAAGGCTTTCTACGATACGTTTTAACACACGTAATTTGTTAACTATATCGGTCTTTTGCCAATTTAATTGGGGTAACATGCATTTACACGATAACCCTATGTTTTGTTTAGAACACTTTAACATGCTAGACCGTTAACATTTATCATAAACTTACCGGATCGTACGATCAAGTCTCAAACCGAACACATTTAATCATTAACCTTGAGCTCTGATACCAACTTGTAAGACCCTTATTAATAAATTAAAAATTTAAAGAATATTTAACATATAAAGAATTTATATGTGATTAAACGTCGTATGATAATACGAATTTATTAAAACCTAAAAAAAATTAAACATTTCAACGTGATATCATTGATTTGTTTCGTATCAACAAAACAAAGTGCAAAAGCTTTAACTTGAACGTGTTCGGTTCTTCATTTAGTTTGATCATTATCCGGTACTTCGAACTAACCTGTATTTCATAAAACATGAAATAGGTTAGTTATAACAAGTATATAACATGTCTAATTAAACCCGAATGCCAAAAATGACAAAAACATCTAATAAATTACATTTTTTTCGATACCCACCGTAAGCTACGGTTCCGGACTGTAGCTTACGGTAAGTAGATTCTGTTGCGACCAGATGACTCCTACCGTAAGCTACAGTAGGCCACTGTAGCTTACAGTGGGCTGCTGCAGCCATTTTTGTGTTTACCGTTATTGTTATGAAAACTTTCGTAACTCGTTCGGTTTTTATCCGTTTCACTTGAAACTTGTTTCTAAATGTCCGTAAAATGTTTTCCTACATGTTTTAACCGAGATCCTTAACCCGGATTCATAAATTTTATAAATTACATTACCATTATCCTGTTTATCGTATATTTATTTTGACCCGTTAAGAGATTTATATATATCATCACAACTTTAATTATGATGATTTATGATAGTAAATTCATTAAACTTAGATCCTACCCTCGAGTTTGACACTTTTACGAAAATAACTCAATATATAGCATTATGCCAGTATGGTTTAAACCTTCCAATTTATACTACCGGAAGGATTTGTGCAAGTTATAAAACTCATATTTAAACTACCCTTAAGGTCGTTTTCCCGGTTATCATTCAAGGGCGTTTTGGTCAACTTAGCCCCTTCTTTTACGACGAAAGACTTTTAATAGGATACTTTGACCAAAAGTGCACATTTTAACCATAATCTATTTTAAAAATCTTTATGCTCCTAATGCCATAATGTCTAAAATTTAGATTATTAGATTTACCTTACTATAGGTAATCCAATGTTCATTCATGACTCGTTTAACTCTCATTGGACCTTAAGTTCTCAATGAGAGTTTGATCCATTACACGTACCTGGCTCAGGTCATAGTATTGACCCATTTAAATACCTTGCACTATTGATTACTAATTAATAACAACGCAAACCATACGCTATTTCCCTGTGAGCACAAAACTTGACAAACGATCATTAGTTATTATTTTCAAATGGTGATGGCATCACCATTTGACCCGTTTGGCGTAATGACCATTTTACCATTATAAGATGGTATTTATTTACCATCTCACCTTTTTACCGTATGATCATATTACTTAAAATCGTTTCTTAATTCGTTCGACCCATTATGGCTTATGCCCTAAGGTGTCTTTTTCAAAATTCAATATTTATTTGTCAACTCGTGACCAAATTACCATTTTACCCTTTTTACCCGTTATGGTTCATACCATAAGGTAACTTTTCCCAAAACTCCTTGTTTATTTGTCATTACATGACGAAATTACTGTTTTACCATTTTTAACATTAAATATAGTTTATTACCATTTTCTCTTTTTCCGACCCGTAGCGATTCGTGTCGGAATATATTTAAAAAATCTCATTCCGAATACTAAAACATTTAATCTTAGTCAAATACATAAGTAGACATACTATTTTAAAGATGTAAGCTTCACTTACATTGCATCCGATTATGTTTTCCACGCGTATTCGACCCATTTGACTCGCTTTCTCCCAAGCTCCCACCTAGCTTGTCAAACTACCTTTCATCATTCGCAAGATGGTTAGATTAGTCATTATTTATTAAGACTATCCCACCTTACGGACTTTATATCAAAATTACCTTTTCATCATGTTATAGGTCAGTTTGACTTCTAAAAGTCAACTACCGATTAACATTTGCAAACGCACAGTTAAGTTCAACGAACTCATTTAGACATTTATCAATTACCCGGCATGCGATATTTTTAGGCTACCATCTTATCTAAATTCCCAACCAAGTTCATGTCATTTCTTTCACCTAAACAAGTTCGAGCGATTGGTAACATCAAGTTAACTTAGCTTTCGATTATCAATGCTAATTTATCCATTCATTATGCTAGAATTAAGGGTTTTCAACTCTATGTAAAACCCATTGCATCATATTATTAGACATTCATTCGAATACCTAATATAATCAAGTTCTACATACAAACTAGTGGACAACATGATCTTATACACTTATTAAAATTAACATTAACATAACATCAATTTTCTCATATAATACAAAACCCAATTCAAGTCATGTATGAACACTTAATCGAATCTCTAATTTGTTCAAGTATCTTACACATATGTACAAGTATGATGCTCACATATCATCAATTTCAGCATATAATCAAAACCCAATTCATGTCATACATGAACACTTATTCAAATCACAAAATTGTTCAAGTATTTCACATTTATTTGTAAGTATGATGATCACATACATAATTTCATTATCAATTACACCATATTAACAAAATGTTGAACTCAAGGTTATCACCTTCAAGTTCATCCACATACTTATCATCACCAAAACATAATTTACAACATATCTCATGATCTCCAAGCTTAGTTAATCACAATTCTATGTTCATGCTACGATTTAGCCCTAATTCACCATTCAATTTTGATGATTCTTGATGAACAAGGGTTTGCTCCTTGTCTTGCTCCTGGTCGTTACACACACACCTTTTGTGTCTGTTGTGTTTTGTTTTTAATTTTATATATTCAAGTTTCAACTTTTCCCCTTTTGGTCCCTCATGTTTGAGGTTTTATGTATAAAGAGCTACAACTCATTGTTTTATTACTATTTCCTTGTTACTAACTAGGTTAATTTGTTCCTAGTTATTTTGTTTACGGGTCCACCTTTACCACTAACGGCATTTTACCCATTCTTTAATATTAACGTGGTTTGATTACCAAACCCGTTTTGGCGTGTTACACCCCCAAACTTTGCTATAATATCAAAAGTAACCCTCTAACTTTATAAATATCACTTTGATCCCATCAAGTTTCTAAAGTTTCGAACTTATCCTAAAGCTAATTTCTATGTTTCGATCAAAGGTAACCCTCTAACTTATAAATATCACTTTGACCCCCATCAAATTCTAAAGTTTCGAACTTACCCTAAAACTAATTTCTACGTTTTTATTTTTATGAATGTGTCAGTATAAATTCGAGTTCATCTATGCTTAACGTAATCTTTATTAGAAAATGAGTCAGGTCAATTATAAAATGTGTTATATGTTCGTTTCGAGTGGGACTACGTTTTCATGTAAATTTTATTTGAAAACACTTTGGGTCAAATTTAGAACATTTTGATTTGGCGGTTCAAATTTGAGTTATCATACGTTTTGAAGTAAATTTAGTTCAGAAACGAGTTTGATCGATTGTAGTCAATACGTTACCATTTCGCGTACATCACTGCCGCAACGCGCGGCGGTTAAAAACTAGTGTGTATCCTGTTAATGAATGTGAGTTCCTAGAGAAAGATAAAATCATAAGATAGATAAATGAGTTAAAGATATATTTTATTAGTGGAGGGTTCAAATACAAATAAAATATATTGTAAAAAGAGAAAGATAAAACTTAAACCAATAAGAATGTTATATTTTGATATTTGTAATTAATGTTACTGTATTAAGGATAAATTTGCATAATTGATTAATTAAATATATACATTAGCTAACTAGATTAAACTAATAACTCATTTTTAAAATCTATCATTTCAAAACAAACCTAGTTTATGGTAAAAGATAAATTACGATGTGTGTAGAATAAATTGTAGGATAAATTTTAATATGCATAGAGTAAAATATATGATGAATTTTGATATGTGTAAATTATATACATGATAACTTTCTATGCGTAAAATAAAATGTTTTTAACTTGTTAGACGAAGAATAATTAATGGGTGAGTTATTAACTATTTCGTGTTTTACATACCATTATGCCTTTTGTTATTAATAGTATAAGGGGTTAAATTTAAACTTAAATAAATCATAAAAATTTAAAACCAAAGTGCTTTCGATGGAGTTCAGTGGATTTATCCGTGCTCCACAACATATTTTTATGGGTATTGGTTCTTTGATACCATATTGGATTGGTTCGGTATGATACCAGACTGGTTTGATATCCGTGCTCAGAATAACAAGCGAAAGAGATACGCGAAATATTTATATCGGCATATGTTTTATATGGATCGAAAATTATATAAACGAGTATCAGTACTAGTATGAATGTTGTTCGATTGGTACCGTTACCGTGCGGACACTCACTATAGCTTATGGTGCCAAAAATATACTCTATTACGAATACAACTCTATTTTCAATAAACTTAGTTTGTCATGTTTGATGTTGTTCAAACGAGCTCTGTTTGGTTCCTCACGATAAAAAAAATTATATAACCTTACAAAAAGTAACTTGGGGTATCTATGACTAACTTAATTGTGTCTTTTCACATCCACACCCCTAGAGTAAAGTCCTTAAACTAATAAAAACTTATAACTCTACAAAAAAATAACTTGGGGGTATCTATGACTAACTTAATAGTTGTGTCTCTTTACATCACACCCCTAGAATAAAACCCTTAAATTAATAAAAATTTAGGATATCTATAACTAACTTAATAGTTGTGTCTCTACACATCACAACTCTAGAATAAAACCCTTACATTAATAAGCCAAGTCACCACCCCGGAGGGGCTTGGCTTATGGCGTGGCCCGTTGGGCGGTACCCTGGCACCCGGCGTTGGGCGGGGCTAGGTGGGTGAGGTGGCGGATGGTGATTGGCGGATCAACCTAGCCATTTTAAAATTTAAAAACAAACCGTTTGGCTTGGTCAAACTGCTAACCCGAGCGGTTTTTTTATATGTTTAATAAGTATTTTTTTTTTGTAATGTTTAATAATATTTTTAGGTTTTCTTAATTAATATTGTGGTATTTAAAAAAAAATAAATCCACGTGACCTAGCCAACGCCAGAAACCCCCACCCACCATACCCACCACTGGGCTGCTTCATGGGCGGTGCCCCTCCTTTTCCACGTGTCAACCAACGCTCCAAACCCCCACCCCACCATACCCCACAGCCTAAAACGAATAAATTAGTTATACGGTACGTTGGTTTATAAAAGTGAAGTGTCTCTTTATGATAATACATTTAGCCGCCACATGAACTTTGGATAAGTAAATGTCTGTTCGTAAAAGAAATATAAACGCAAAACGACACGTACCCCTACATAGTGCCTTATTTTTATTAAAAGTAATATTACCATTGAAATGGTTAAAAATACGTATACGTGTGTGAGATAATTATCAGTAACTCTTGCAAGCATTTTGATTACTTTTTTGAATTACGACTTTCTTTAAATGAATAATAGTGGCATTAAATAACATTATATATATATATAATATATATGGCTTAATAATTTGAACCTTAGAAAACACTAACATATAAATTTTTTTATACATATAATCCGTTGTTGAATTATGTGTTACACAAAAACATATAAAATGCTAAACCTATTTTATCTTAGTTTTTCTATTTTCCGCTGTGACACCGAAGTAAAGTATAGAAATGATGCTTTTTGTTCCAATCACAGGATCTTTGGAACATTACAGAAGATAGCTTTTAAGAACCTTTAGAAGTGCCCCTGCGTGGGCCACAAAATTTGGAGAAAACAAATAGAAGGGTAAAATGAAAAGCATGTCTTTTATGAATTTAAAATTTTCGGCATCTAATATGGTGATATACCTAATACATTCATAATCAACATCCGACCGCAATGCACGACTATTCACAAACCAAACTTCATTATATGTTTTCGTGTGGCAGTACAAAAAACGTGAGATTTTCACTACTCATAAAAATGTAAAAGAATATTTTGCGTATTTAAATTTTTTTTTGCATCTTATACAATGATACCAAGGACATCCATAAACGTCCCACTGCAAGGTGCGGGTTGCGTCAACTCGTTAACTATATTTAACACTTTCGAATATAGTTAATTATAAATGGAAAATAATATATTATAATGATAATTAAATAAAAAATAAGTATATTACCATGATAAAAGAAAAATCAAAAGGTAAAAAAGAAAACTAAAATATAAGAATACAATATTAACAAATTTAAAAGTAGAAAATGATATTAGAAAATGATAATGTACCTAACCTTTCCTTTTTAATATATGTGTGGTATCTTGTTAATCCAGCATCTTCTTGTTAAAAACAAAAAAAAGATTCTTTCTTTGAACTCCACACATTAACTTTTGAACAAGCATTATAAACAATGAATTTTCTTAATCAATTTCAATCTTACTTCTTTGTACTTACCCAATGATGTCGAAAGGTGTATCTGCTATAGACTATAGTATCTGATGGCTGGTCAGGGAGGGACATAGACGGCTCAACCATTTTGAGTATCCAATATAAGGTAAAAATCTGGAGCTCTTTCCTCATCCGGCACTTTGTATTACAATATAAAATTCAATAAAGTTATAATATGTCAAAAGGGTATCAACATGTGATATACATTGATGGAAACCTTGAAACGAATACAAATACAAGTATGGATGTTGCTCGGTTGAAATCGGTTTACATCGTCATGGCAAGTACGGTACCAGCACTAGTTATAGTATACGGTAACATATAAGCTTTCTAATTTGAATAAAACTCCATTTTCATCATCGTTCGTTTATAATCGGTTTGGCTCGTCACGACACCCTTATAGTACCGACACTGGCTACAGCTTTTGATACAAAAAAAAACACATATGTTTAAAACTTTATAAAACATTATATGTAAAAAGTTGGAAAGGAAAAACAAAACTGTATGGAAAAACAAAGAACAAAAAAACAAATTATACTTGACATGTTCCACTTTAAATAAGATATTGGTTAAAAAGTAAATAAAAATAAATAAATCACAACGATATATCATAATTTTATAAAACATTATATTATATCATTAAAATATAGAAAAGAGAACAAGGTGTAAAAAACTAAACTACAATTTATCTTTGATGATATGCAAGTCCGAAACTATATTTATAGGAGCCGCAGCCCATACTACGGCTCAACCGCATATTCTAATGTTTTTTTTGGGTTTATATAAAGAAAACCCCTAAAAATACGAGAATACCCTAACAAAAATAAGATACTTGATATTACTAAAATCCTATTTTTTATGAGCCCAAACATTTCTTACAACCCGATAACTTGTAGATTAATTAAGTCCGACCTATAAATAAGCCAAAAGTAACAATAATAGAATTGATAGGAGACCTAATTAGTAAATAAGAAAGTTAGCCCAATTGATGATAGAATTGAAAGGCGGCAATTTGGAAAACCAAATGTCGAAGAAGTATTTGTGTCCAACAGAAGCCAGCGACTCTGTTGGAATGATCCTTGGCTCTGCTGTTTGATCGTCCTTATTGAATCCTGATATCTTCACGAAGTCGTCCATACTAAAGCCTGTTGTTTAATCGTCCCTGTTGAAGCCTACTGGAACTGTCCCTGCTGTTAATTGTTTGATCGTCTCTGCTGTTTGACTGAAATCGACGTCGTTGACAAGCATTAACCGACTGGGTTTGGCGTGATTTGTGAGTTTTCTTGTCCTTTGATATTGTGTTTAGTGTTTTAGTGTTTGTAGAATTATACTTTGTATATATGTAAGGGTTTAAGACTATACATCATAAATCTTTTATCGTTTTTTATTATTGTGTGATTGCACGGTAATAAAAAATTCAGAATACCTTTAAATTAATGGGCTAGCTCCGTCACTGATAACATATATGATTGTAACTTTGTGGTTCGATTAGTTATATACTTTTTATTCACAACTCAGCTTTGAATAAAAGTTACCTTAAAAATAGAAAAGAATAAGGATGCAGAACGCTATATTTTTAGATTTTTTTTTTCTAAAAACAATCATATTTTAAAAATTATCAGATTCAAAATTAATTAATGTAATAATATAATAAAAATAAAATAAAAACATTAAACAACGATACATCATTCAAACTTTGAAAAAGAAAAAATATGTAGAGTGACACCCTAGTTATATTCATCAGGTGGTATCACATACAAGTAGGGCCGTTCAAAGCGCTCGTCGCTCGTTCAGAAATTGCTCGGAAAATGTTTGTTTGATTTGACGTTCGGTTGTAAACGACCGGCTCTACTCGATTCGGTTTGTAAATAATCCAAGCATGAGCAAAGGTCTACTCGGCTCGGTTCGATTCGGATTATTATTTTTGATTAGTATATATAATATACATATACATATACATATACATATACATATATACACACACCTATATATATACACACATGCATATATAATTAAATATAAATTAAATTTATAGTTTTATATATATCACTATGTTAAATTTTGGTCCACTATATACAAATTTACAACTATATACGTACTAGTCCAATCACGCTAATAAAACATTAATATCAAATATAAAAGTTAAACTCTAAACCGATATACGACAGTGTGCTCGTCGCCTCAATGTTTCATGTCATTACTCTAAGTCCATTTGTTCCTGTTCTCAACGTCATTGTTCGTGCAATATGATCATCGCCTCTTTGGCCACAACATTGTTATTCATAAGAAAAATATTTGCCATGAAATGTGTCTGTTTTAAAAGCATAAAACTTGAGACCCAACATTGGTTGTAAACAAACCGAACGAACACGAACAAGGCCATGTTCGTGTTCGTTCGTTAAGGAAATTAACATGTTCGTGAACGCATACCGAACAAAAGTTTATGTTCGTGTTCGTTCGTTAAGGAAATTCAGTTGTTCACGAACAGTTCTTGAACACTGGTCTCGAAAACAAACGAACGCAAGAAAATAAAAACGAACATTTAACTTGAAAATAAAAATAAAAACATTGTTATCCTTAAACATTGGATATAAGTAGTTAAATACAACCATCAAATGATAAATCAAAACACAAGTCTACTATATCACCAAACGATGAACCAAGTTTACCTAACTTAGAATAATTATCCTCAATAATGTCTTATGTCTTAAAATGTCCAAATTTTAAATAACTTAGAAAAAAATAGGGTTTCAAGTTTTCAATATATTTGATAAAAGGTTTATTATTTATTATATTTTTAATATATTCAAACAAACACAAATGAACGTAACGAACAAACGTATCCGAACATATTATCGAATGTTCACGAACGCAGTCGAACGAACGAGACCTGTGTTCGTGTCCGTTCGCTAAGCTAACCGAACAAAATTTTTTGTCCTTGTTCGTTCGTTAAGCTAATCGAACGAACATAAACGGACTTCACGCCGAACAGTTCACGAACTATTCGCTGAACGTTCGATTCGTTTACAGCCCTAGTCATTATCTCTCTCAGCAAATTTAAAGCAGACGACACGGTTGTCCAAATCACCCGAACTTCGCTTGACGCTCGCTCCTAATATTTACTGCTCGGAGGATGCTTGCTTGATTTGAGACTCGTTTTTAAGAGAGCCGCTCCACTCGGTTCGGTTTGTAAACGAGCCAAGCATGAGCAAAGTTCCGCTCGATTCGGCTCGGCTCGTGAACAACCCTAAATACAACTGATTATTTGGAAAATAATCAAATACGTAGTTAGTTAGCAGCCGGAATGTTATTATATTATTATTATTATTATTATTATTATTATTTACTTATATTAGTTTTTAAAATTTGGGGTTTTTGAATTTTAATAATCCTAAATTTCACCAATTAGCCGATAATAATCGTAACTTTAAAAATTTCCTTCAACAATTTGAACTTGTAAAATTTTTGCCCCCATCGATTCTTTTCAAACTGCAGATGCAGTTAATTCAAAAGGAACCTGCAAGTGCACTTGAATCTATTTAGGATGCCAAATCCTTATATGTTATAAAACGATCAATAGAGACCATATTCTTATAAGTTAGTATCGTTGATGTTTTACGTAGACACTATTCTATTTTCTTTCATCTGTATTATCTACCTTATATTAGTTTTTAAATTTCCTCTCTTTTACACAATTTTTCTTTCATTTGTTGATTATTTAAATTTGCTTGGCTGCAAATTTTAAGAGAGCAAATTTTAATATTTTAGTTGTTTTATTTTAACACATAATTTAAAAAAAATGAAAAAAAAAGTTTGTCACTTTTAAGTGTTTAACCACTCCCTTCACCCTAATATCTAAATTATTATAATTTTATGTCATTATATATGGGTTAATAATATTTTTAAATGCTAATGCCTAATAGGTGGTGGTCCATTAGTTAAAGTAAAAGCCTTTAAACATCTAGGTAAGAGAGAAAGAGGAGGTATGAGTTCAAGTCACACAAAAAACATAAATTAAAAAACATTGCCGTCAAAAAAATAATATATTTAACTGGGTTAGGGTTCAGTTAGTTACGGAGTGATATCAACCAATAAGTTTAAAGTTAGGAGTGTTGGTGTACAAATCGAAAATTGTGAGTGTTATTGCCAATTGGTGAAAGTACGAGTTATTTAAATCCAATATCCCTTTGAATTTTCATTTTTTAACTTTGTTCTTTTATGTTTTTTTTTTCTTTTTCTTTTTCGTTTTTTCTTTCGTTAACTTTCAACATATTATTACTTACACCGTTTAGTTTTATAAAAAATTTCTAAAATGCCATTTCAACCCTCCTCCAGTTAGACCTGCTTAATTTTTATGCACGTGGGTCACAAATAAAATATTTCCGTGCTTATTTTTATGTATTTTTTGGTTGGGCTACGTTTTGGCAATACGTTTTCGTGCTTATTTTTATATATGTTTTCAGTTGGTTTACGTTTTGTCATACATAATACGGTTTCACTAAACGGTATAAATTCGGGTTATTTTACGTTTTAACGCTGCCGCAATGCACTATACCATATTTTAAATTAAAAAAATACTATTTTCTTATGTGCTTTATTTATGTACATTTCAGTATAAGTCAAGTTGGTTTACATTTTAACGTAAATTTTTCTCAGTAATGAGTTAGGTGAAACATAATACGTTTTCGTGTTTTTTTATATGTTTGCACTTGGTCTACTTTTTAATGTAAGTTTTGATTGGAAACGAGCCGGTCAGATATTTGACAATACAAATTGTTAGATCGCTCCTTGATAGCACATGAACCTAAAATGGTTTCTAATGTCTAATTAGGCGGAAACTAAATGACATGTTAATCACATATACAAGAATTACTCGTTAAACTGTCTGTTTATTGATCTTAAAGTCAATTACATTCAAGTTCCGGATCCGATAGAGCTTTGCCTCAAGTTTTCCAAAGTTACAAATGAGATCCTAGAGGCTCCTATTTATAGAAGTACAAGTTCGCTGGGAGGAACACAAGTTCGGACGAACTTGTTGAACAAGTCGGCGAACTTGTTCACACTTCACATTACCGGGCAACTTGTCTTCCTAATTACATAAATACGACTTTTTCTAACGTAATCTCATCTATTCTAAACAGACTCGATACAAGACTAAGACATAGACATACTGCACTAACAAATATTTTAACATTTGAGGACAAGTTCGGCCGAACTTGGTTTATACCAAAGCGCCGAATCAAAATGAATAAGCAAACGGGTGAGAAAGACATAACGTTGATTATGAAACGTCCTCGTGCGATGAAGAACATGCCCCTAATGCCAATAGAACAAGATTTCTATCCATTTTTCAAGTGGTGGCAAGTCGACCCAACAACGTGTGAAGCAATAATCATGTTAAAGTTTGAAGAACACTTGGATATTACTAAATATGTTCTTCATATGGCGTAGACATTCAGTTCTTTCAACCGACCCCAGCTTAGGATATCACCTAATGACTTATTTGCATCTCTGGTAAAGAATGCTAACGGACGTCGGAACTTTCTTTCTCTAGGCATTTCTTTAAACCAGGACTTCTTAGCTTCAGCAATCTCGGCTTTAGTCATTGGCTTCGAAACCTTTCCTTCTTGCACAGACTCTGCTATCTTTTCCTATAACAAATCTTCATTCAACTGTTCATACATCTCTTCAAACGTAAGTAAACTATCTGTATTCAAACCAACATACTTCTCTGCTTCATCCGTTTCATCATCTGACCAATCTTCAATAATAACTTTATTATAATCATCAGCATCAGATCTTCGTTTGTAACAGTATTCATTTGGCTCAAATGTATCGGTATTCACCACTTGCTCTTCCAAATCAAAATCAAACGTTTCAGCATCAACATTTAGCAACTTTGCAAGATCTTCCTTCGAAAAAATGTGAACAAACTCTCCTTCTTCTATGTTATACTCTAACATTAGTACCAATGGCTTTGTAGGCATAGCAGCAACAGGCATTGCAACGATCGCTTCAGTCATATCTTCATCAGTTTGCCCTGCTTGTACCCTATTAACATCATCATTTAGTAGCGAGGAAAAATCAAACTCATCAGTTACCTTTGCATCAACAATCTTCATACCAACTCCACCCTGATCATCATTATTACCATCATCATTATCAGAATCATCTTTCGGATCATAAACAGGATCATTATCATCCTTATCTTCCTCAGCTTCTTCATCGTCTTTCTGTTCAGTTTCTTTTTCAGGAATGATTTCATACTCGGAAGCTTTAGTAGTGTCAACTGTTTCAATCACAGGCTCTGTTGTCTTGGGCATATCTTCAATCACATTTTTGCCCTTTCCCTGTGCTGCAATTTCTATCTCTGCTTTCTCTTTCGCGTCTTGCACATCCAAACGTTCATATTATTCCTTGAAATTGATTCCCAGACTATTAGATAACACTTTCTGCAGTCTTGTGAATCTTCTATCATTTAAATCCCTTTCTGATCGTAATTCTGCAATCTTTCATTGGCATCCTGCAGACTTTCAATTAATGCGTTCAGATATCCACGATCACCTTCTAAGAATTTCACTTTATCATTCAGAATTTCCTTCTCAACTTCGCTTTGATTCATCTTTTGTTCCAAAGCAGCTTTTTCAGCTTCGTTCTTTGACAATTTATCTTCCGAAACTTTGACTCTTTTCTCAAGTTCTTCAACATTTGATTTTGGAAAGAAATCATTCAGATCTTCAAGATTTACTGGCTCATCAGGGATATTACCGAATAGCTTTGACCTTTGGAGTAGTCTTTGGTGTTGACTTTGGAGTACTCTTCGGTGTATGCACTGGAACTTCTTTATGAATAGAACTTTCAGGTTGTGAAGTTGTTGGTGGATCTTGAGACTCTATAATCGGTATTTCAAGCAAATCAGATTCAGGAGGTTCTTGTGTGACTCCTGTTTGCACAATAGTCTCTTGAACAGCAGAAGTTTGAACTTTTTCAGCCGCAGGAGGTTCTTGTGTAGCTCCTGTTTCTTTTGCACCAGAAGGTTCTTGTGTAACTTCTGTGCGTTTAACATAACGATGGCTTTTTGGTTTTGTGCAGCTTTTCTTCCTTTGGTGCTCGGAGAATCAGTAGTCTTCAATGTAGTATCTTTTGCAGAAGACTTTACACGTTTAGCTTTTTTCTTTGGTCTTTCTTCATCAGAACCCTTTCCAGATCCTGGTTCATAGTCTGCATCACCTTCCTTTAACTTTTCTGACTCTGTCTCAGCAATAGCTTTCTTTGTTACTTTCTCGAGCGAGTCGTCACTATCTTCATCCTTTTCAGATGTCGCAGAAATCACATCATCCTCTTGTGTAGTCTTTTCTGTCTCTTGACTTTCAATGTTGACGACAATACTTGAACCAGCTTCTGTTTGAACATTTTCAGGTTCATCTTCATCAATAAGCATTGTATCCACTTTCTTTGACTTTCGAGACGTTTTCTTCTTCTCTTCAACTACTTTCTTCAAAAACCAATCACTGCGCTTTTCCTTGAAAGTTTCCATCCATTCTTCTTCAGCTTTAATTTCCTTTTCGTCACCACTACCTGCCTTTCTCCACTTATACTCAGGCGGTGCAACATAATCAGCGGAAACAATAGCACCAAATAGTGGCTTTGCAACTGGCGCTGAAGCTTGCTTTTGAAAAGTAATGAGCTTCTTGACTGTAACTTCATCCATGTGACTAAGATATAGAATATCATTTGGATCCTTCGCAATTTTCTTGAATTTGTCACCAATGAGAATCTGCACGAATCTTGGGTACATGACAAGCCTGCTCGTTCCCATGTTGTTCTTCATATGAGTAAATACTAGCTTTGAGAAGTTGAACTTCTTATTTAGGACCAACGCAGTAGCCATACACGCCATATAATCCTGAACATCGTCTAAACCTACTTTACGATGGCTAAATGCATGTATAATCGCGTGCATCAAGAACTTGTAGGGATTAGGAACTCCCCCTTTCTTCAACGTCGATTCATTCACATGACCTTTATAGCCCATTCGACGAAAACAACCTCGAACCATCCTCTCATCAAGTAACATTGGATCGTTTGCTTCATCGTTGAAGTTTAACACTTTGCGAATATCAGCTTCAGATACTGTAAGCTCCTTGTCTTCATTTCCAGTGCGAACCACTATTTTAATCAACGTGCTATCCTCATTTAATGATGCTGTGCTCCAGAATATGTAGATGTGAGATCTATACACAACTGTCTTCTCCGTGATCGCCTTGTTTATCGGAATACGCATCATGAAATCAATAATACTGTCATAAGCTTCTAAAGATGGACAGATCGTCTTGTCGAGCGTGACACATGTGTTGTGAAATTTATTATAAGAAAGCTGGATATTCTACAAACATGAAAATCGAGACAAAATTAGCAATTTTACAATTTTCACAAAACATTACATCAAGTACTGGCGAACTTGATTAGACAAATAAACATCATAAATCATCAAGTCCGGGCGAACTTCTGTTGAACAAGTTTTGATTGATTAACAAACAAGTTCGGGCGAACTTGTTAATCTTTTGAATTTTGAAAATATCAGACAAGTTCGAGCGAACTTGTCAGATATTCAACATTTTAACATTTGAGGACAAGTTCGGCCGAACATGGTTCAAAGAACCAATCGACAAGTTCGGGCGAACTTGTCATCCTTTTCAATTTAAACCTGCAACAATCTTGTTCAAAGCATTCCGAACCAAAATTAGGACATGTTTATGATCGTTTATTATTTTTTAACATATTTCATTGTCCAATTTGTCCTTAAACATCCTAGATCTTGTTATTTAAGCATGTTCAGATTCAATACATTCAAAGTCAATCAATTCATGGACCAAACACAAATTACTCACCACTGCCATGATTAGTAGTGTGCAAATCACCACAAATCACAAGAAAATTGGGCAGCAATTCGACTTAAAGTGTCCAATATCGCTCAACTTTGCTCAAGTTCGCTCTAACTTGTTCAAATGACAGATAATGAAGTTCGAGTGGACTTGTGACTTATATAGTGTTAACAAGTCTGGCCGAACTTGTCAAACACCAATCAATTAATCACTAATACAAGTCCGGGCGAACTTGTTAATCTCATCAGTAAATCACAACAAGTCCGGGCGAACTTGATAACAAATCAAGGACCTTTTTACCCTGATAAAGTTCGGGCGAACTTGATTAAACCCAAAACCAATTTTTTTTTCAAAATTTTCAATTTTGACCCTGAACTTATCAACTTTTACCAGTTTAAACAATCCACTCAATTGACCAAGTCCAAGCTAATGACCTTGGTTAACTGATTTGTCTGTCAAGTCCAAGTTAATGACCTCGATTCGACCCGTTATGAACAAACTGTTGGTTTTTTTCAAATTAAAGTTTCAAATTAATGAACTTTTAATCGTTTTCGCTTATCAGATTTTACAGATTAGCTCCTAGCCCGTTGTCAATCAGATTTCCACCAGTTTAGCACCTTACCAAACTTCGAAGATCCGTTTTCCAACATTGGCTTGTAGAAACAAAATCTTTTTGAATTTTTGAAAGTTTACGCTAAAACACACTGAAAATCTTTTTGGTTTTAATCTGTAAAGCAAGTAAGCTATGTACAAACATATTTACAGACATATTTTTGTGAATTCGTGTCTAAGGATCATATCAGTTGTTTGAGACATATCACCAGTACCGTTGACCTTTTGATGACTTTAAATTTTAAACACATTTACCTAGATTGTCGATATGTTTGTCCACTTAAACTTAGACACATTTCTCTATTGTTCCAAGATATCTTAGTTAGAATTTATGAAACTTGACTTAACTATGGTTCCCATCTCAGAATATACTCCCGTATCAAGATTGCCTAGATTTCATCTTACAGGTGAGTAAGCGTAATTGATATCTGTATCAGGGTTGTGCGAGACCTTGAGAGCTCAGGTTAATACCAGCGTATCGACAAAGAGATGAAGGCTCGACTTTTGTGTTCCAATTAAGGAATCTTTTAAGCACTGCAAATGATTAGATTGTTGGTGCATATGTCTGTTGCCTTCGTCATTAACGTCATTATGTATCGAGTCTGAGTGAATAGGGCTTAATCTATGAGAAACGAGGCGTATTTAAGTGAATTTGTAAGCAAGTTCGCTTGAGAAGGAACTTGAGAAGTCCTGTTCGACCGAACTTGACTAGGTCAAGTTCGGGCGAACTTCATACCATGTTCGGCCGAACATGCTATATCTTCGGACGAACTTAGTGTCTCCATGAGCGAACTTTCAAGTCTATAAATAGGTGCCTTGGTGATTTCATTTGTAACTTTAGAGATTTTGGCACAGAGACGGCGAAGCTCTGTCGGATCTGGTTCTAGAATGTATATGACTTTAGATCAATGAAAACAAAGTTTAAATGAGTAATTCTTGTTATTTGATTAACATGTCATTAGTTTCTGCCTAATTGGACATTAGATAGCAAACTTAGGTTCCCGTGCTGTTCGTGGACGTTCCTACAAGTTGTATCAGAGCTTGGATACCTAAATTTGCTGGAATCAAGACAAGAGTCTCTCTATTTCATCTCTATTCTTCTTATTTTCTTAACTTTCACACATTTTTGAAGAATTCATGGACAAAATTGGTTAAAATCTAAACATGTCATGTAAAATACATCATAGATAAACCCCTGAGAGTTTGGACATCAAATTCAATTGTTTTGATATCAAAAAGTTGCAAAAACCATGTTTTCAAAACACATCAAGATCGAACTTGTTAGCCAAGTTCGACCGAACTTGTGTTAAAACATCATTTTTCAATTGAATCAGTATCAAGTTCGACCGAACTTGATAGATTTTCAAGGATTTTTATTGAGCTTCGCTCGAACTTGTAGGATTTCTAATACTTTTTATTAAGTTCGACCGAACTTGTTCAAATTTCATTGAAATCTCACTAACAAGTTCGCTCGAACTTGAGAATATTCTTGATAAATCACATAAGTTCGACCGAACTTACTGTTTTTCTTGTGATTCCTTACAAGTCCGCTCGAAGTTGGTTTTTCCTCAAAGATTTACCTTAAGTTCGACCGAACTTGAGTATTGTGAATTAAAAGTTGAAATTTGATTTCTAAGTTCGACCGAACTTGTTTGAACTTGATATCAAAGTCTGTTTTCACACAAGTTCGAACGAACTTATCTGTTACTAATCAATTTCCAAGTGTTTTTTTAATCGTATTCATAGATTGTCAAAAATGGAAGATTTTCACAATCGTGTTCGTTTCTCAAATGGCTTCCTCATCAAACGCGAATAATCTTGTGACAAACCAGATGAATATCGACAACGAAATGGGTACTACTCAGAAACCGTCGAAGCTGATGAGTATAGACGAGTTTGAAGGATGGAAGGAAAAGTTTGTGAATTGGATACAAGCAAATCAATTTGACAGCTGGATTGCAGTTGAAGATGGTTACAAATGGCCAAAGAATGAGCGTGATCAAGATCTTCCGTTGAACAAGTTTTCACCAGGCGACAAAGCACAGTATGTCACTGAGAAGAAGATGATTAGCTTGATTCAACAATCAGTATAGGAAGATATTCTGATACTGTTGCCAGAATTTGAAACTTCACAAGAATTATGGCAATCCCTCTGTGACAAATTCAAAGGAAGCGATGAAATGATCAAGAGCAAGAAGGCCTTAATCAAGAAAGAATTTGAGATCTTCACGATGACCAAAAGTGAAACTATGAAGCAGATAATTGATAGATACTGTCACCTCATGGTCCAGATGCGTAGACACGATATCAAAAGATCTACCAAAGAGCAGATCGAGAAGTTGGCTGATGCACTTCCAGAAGGAGAATGGACGACATATCTGACGATTCTGAAAAATAGTCCATCTTGGAGACATTTCAAGTTATCAACTTTCATCGACAAATTAGAAGGTCATGAAATGGAATTGATGAAGATTGCTAAATCAAAGAATGCAAATGTTGTTCAAGATGTCGGTGTCTATTATAAAGGAGGTATACAAGATACTCTGATTCAAAGCTCGAAAATTCAAACGACTTTTAGTGCAAATGCAAATTCTTCTCCGAATCAAAGCTCTCCATATTCTGGCTATTCTAGTGCTAGTTCAAGCTTTTCATTCCAAAATCAGACAAGTCAAGCTAGTTCTGATTCAAATGTTTTTTAGTGCAATATAGCAGTCGATTTGAAGAATGTATTTCCAGAAAAAGTGGCTAAACAACACATAGCACTTCTCGCTACCATCCTTGAATCATATGAATGTCTTGTTGCTGAAAAAATCGAAATCCAGAAATGACAGCAGAAGATTACGATCATGTAGACAAAGAAGAATTGGAGCTGATGGATATTAAATGGAGCCTTGCGTCCATCATCAGAAGAGTTACTAAATTCGTGGCACTCACTGGAAGAGACATTGGAAATTCAAGCAACAAGCTTGGATTCGACAAATCAAAAGTCACATGCTTCAGGTGTCGACAAAAAGGACACTTCAAACGAGAATGCAGTAACCAAGAAGCAAGTGGAAACCAAAATCCTTTCGAAGCAACAATGAGTACTACAAGAAAGCTCTTCAATATAAGCCATATCCAAAGAAAACACAAATTGAAGTAGAAGATAAATCTGGAAAAGAAATCCGAACAAGCTCTGGTTGCTAATCATGAAGAAGATGGATTTGACTGGAACAGATACATTGGAAAGAAGACTGGTGTTGCTATGATGGCAGAGGTTGTGAATGAATCTGAGACATCATTTGTGGAAGCTGCTATCAAAATGCTATTCAAGAAGCATTATGCAGAGAGCTAAGGAAGAAGGTGTACTGGAGGATGCAGTTCTGGAAAGATACATGCAACAAACAGAGGAAGAAGGAATAGCTTATGCTGAGATGCAAAAACAAGAAGCTTTGAAAGCAGAGGCCAAAAAGGTAAAAGCTGAGGTAAGAATGTCTTAAAAGGAAGTTGTGAAAGTTGTGGAGGTTGAAAAACCTTGCACAAAGTGCACAAGTCCTTGTGAACCATGTCTTGATAAGGTCAAAGTCATAAGAGAATTAACTGAACATAATGAAACTTTTCGTTATGATTACAGAAACATGAAAGAAGCTTATGACAAGATACAAGGCAAATATAAAAATGTCGAAAATGCTAATCTTAAAATTGCTGAAAATGAAAAAATATTAAAAGCAACAGTGATTGAAAAACAAGAGGCAATTAACATGTATATTAATACTATTGCCGTAACAAAACGTGAGCTTCATGACATGAAGATAGAAACAGAACAGGTAAGACAACTTTTGAAAAGCTACACCACAAACGCTTATGTAACATTTGTCAAAAACGGGTTTTCCAAACCCGCTCCGTTTGTAATCGAATATCAAGTTATAAATGTTTCGTAGCGTATTTATGTCCATTTTAATTTTTAATGATGCATAATTAATAAACAAACTAGAATATAAAAATTATATTTGATAAAAAGTAAAAATAAAATAATTAAAAAGAAATTTAGGCTGCCGGGACTCGAACCCGGGTCAGCCGGGTTTAAACTCAAAGCCTTATCACACCCACATATAACCACTCCGCCACTTGTTGTTTTCTGTAAATACTAGGAAACAATTGAATTTTATGGTCTATCATAAATCAACCGGTTACGCCAACTGTAACCAAAATCGGTCACCAAACGTCCAAAGACGTTTGATTGATCGCGGTTTACTGAGTTTAACCGATGCACCGACACCTTCAATCAAGTTTGCTTTGAATGAACTTAAATTCAAGAATGGATCGGTTTTAATAACCGAAAACTTTCAATTTCTGAATCACTTCAATCAAAGACCCCTCTCGCGACTCAAACACACTCTGCAAACCTTCAATTGCATTTTCGCACAACTTTCAGTTTGCCGGAGAAGCTATTTGGACTCGCCGGACTTTCGCCGGAAAACCGTATTTTCCACCAAATCAGTGAGTCTCTAAATTCTTTCGTTGTCTATCAGTTGTTAAGTTGTTACTAACTTAAACCCTTCAATCGGAATCAATTTCAGACGACGATATCGGATAACTCACTCTCGCCGGAAAACTTCTGAAAATCCTTATCTTCAGTTGTAAAACGGTATAGACATTCAAACCTTCTGATAAGTCTTGTTTAATACTTAAATTCCTCACTTAGCTAATCAAAACTGTTAATTTATTCATTCAGTCGAAATCCGTAAAAACAGAGCCGACGACTTGCCGGAATTCTGAGATAGATCGTTCTCCGGTATGTTTACTTCTAAAAATCGACTCTGCCATTTCATATTAGTCTGTTGAATGTTTGCCAATCAAATTAAACAAGAAACAATAGAGAAATCGTAAACTGTAATTCGGTAACGAAGAAGACGAAGTAGGTTGATTATAAGTTTAATAAAATCTGGATATTATCTCGGGTTAGACACACAGTCCAGCGGTGGACTGTGTGCACATACAAATCACACGTCGCGAGTTCGATCCTTGATACACACACCCTCTCTGTAATAAAGATGTTTTATTTTTCTAACTGAACCAGATTAACTTACGTTAGATGTTAAGTATAATAAAAATCTGTATATTAACCAAGTTAGACACACAGTCCAGCGGTGGACTGTGTGTAATGCTAGGCACAGGTCCCGGGTTCGAGACCTGTTGACGACACCGGTTCGATGATTTAAAACATTTTTTGAAAATAAAAGAATTTTGAATAAACTGAGTTAGTATATAAATATAATTAAAAACAGAATTATTTCGGGTTAGACACGTAGCTCAGTTGGTAGAGCTGCGTGCACGCGAACGGGAGGTCTCGGGTTCGAGCCTCACCCGGCGCATACATTTACACAATAAAACCGGTCAAACAGTCAAACAGTCAATGGTCAACGGTCAACGCAAAAGTCAACATATTTTTATATTTTTATTTATTTAATTTAATTTAAAATCAATTAAAAATACTTAAAAATAATGTTTTTAAAGATAGGAAATAGCCTTAAACTCACAAAAATATATCTAAAAATCCTATTAAAATTATTAATAAAATCCACTCATTTACTATATCTTCCGTTATTATTTAGGTTAGTCAATCCTCGTTGTTAAATCCTTCCAACTCGTGCGCATCTCATCATCTCCAACCAAACGCACCCAATGTGAGTGAATCTTTACAAATTCCCCGTTTTAATCACGTTTTTGGGGTGTATCATGTGTTACCGTTTATTATATTTAAATCATTGTGCATACATCATAGCATGAACAAATGTGTATTCAGCTTGTTTCAACTGTTGTGTGGTTATTGCTTAGATTTAATTTATTATTTTTAGTACATGCAATTTCATAGGCCGCCGCTCCCCATTACATTATGAGCGTTGAGCAGTTCCCCATTACATTATGAGCGTGAACCTGGCGTGCCAACATACGATCGGCTCCGTTTGATTGAGCCTTGATCGCACAGACATTTATCATTTTCAGTACATGTAATACGATCGGCTCCGTTTGATTGAGCCTTGATCGCACAGACAATTATCATTTTCAGTACATATATTTATCATAGGCCGTCCGTTCCCCATTTTTGTTATTGTATGTTATAGTTTGTGGTTGTTTTTGTTACTGATTGATTATTTACATTTGCTCACTTATGACTATTGCACAATTTTTCCTTGATAAAAATAACAAGAAATCAATAATAAATGTTTATCTAATAAGGTTCACTCGCCAACTTATGTTGACCCAAAAACCCCCATTTTTACACATGATACAGGTGAACCAGCTGCAGCAAGAAACACATAGGATTGGATTAGAAGAATAAAATGGTTTAGAGCTTGGATTGTTTAGTTGGTTATTTTTCTTTCTATTAGTATGGACATGTTTGGATTATTAAGAATGTAATTTTGACTTTAATAAATATGAAACATATTAGTAAATATCATGAGCTTTGGTGATAACCCAATTATGCCCCGACTCTTATTCCGCTGCGGGTCGGGGTGTGACTGATTGGTATCAGAGCCATGACTATAGGGATATAGGATAGGTTATTAGACCCTTAGAGCTTATACTATAGTTGATTAGAAATTTTTAAGATTTTTGTTTGTTACATGCCAAATTTCACGAACGCTTGGCCACACAAATCACGAAACAAATGGTCGCGGTGCTTCCTGACATTGTGGTTCAAGTACAACAAGCTCTCGCCACAAATCCCACTAATCCTCCCCAGCAAGATGACCAGAACATCGGCAACCCTCCTACCAGCAAGTGCTCATATAAACATTTCAAGTCTTGCGATCCTCCTAAATTTGAAGGGACTGAAGGTGTCACTGCTCTCCTCCACTGGTTTGAGGAAATGGAAAATACCTTCCTCAACTGCGATTGTCCCGAGGATCGCAAGGTACGATACGCAACCGGGAGACTATTTGGGGTGGCTCTTACCTAGTGGAATACTGAAAAGGGTAAGAGGGGAATTGATGATGCAATGGCCTTAACGTGGGAGAAGTTAAGGGAAATTATGACGAGGCGATTCTGTCCTAGAAGTGAGATTAAAAAGTTAGAGGATGAATTTCATTCTTTGAAGCAAAAGGAGGGAGATCATACTTCCTACAACAAGAGGTTCTTAGAGTTGAACCAAATGGTCCCTAACTTGTTCACCCCAGTTTACCGCTTAATCGAGCATTATATTCGAGGTCTTCCCTCGAAAATTCAAGATTTAGTTCTCAGCACTTCGCCAGCAACACTTGAAGCTGCTATGGAACTAGCTACTGAACTGACCGAGAATCAACGGTAAGTTTAAAGAAGATAAAAAGAAAGCCCCGTTGAGGGCCAAACTTCAAACCATTACACCTCCTCCTCTAAGTTTGCTAACAAGAGGAAACGTAACACCAGAAACTTCGCTGTCACACAAACCAATTTCCCTATTCCTGCTGCACCCATTACCCAAGTTGCCCCTTCACCTTCACCATACAAAAGGCCATACTCTGGCCCATTACCAAAATGCAACCGTTGCCAATGCCACCACTTTCCTGATCATCCCTGCCAACATTGCACCGGCTGTGGTCGCGCAGGTCATACTGTTCAAACCTGTCGCATACCTCAGCGAACGAACCGCCACCAGCCTTCAACCCAAACCCACCAATAATTAATGGGTCAAGCCCAACAACCCCTACTATTACCACCTATCCAACATTTAGCCCAAACATACTACCAACCCAACTATCCCATGGTACAACCTATGCGGGCTTGCTACAATTGTGGAGACCCAAGCCACTTTAGAAACACTTGTCCAAAGTTGGTGAACATTATTCATGCTCAAGCCCAAGCCAATCCGGTGAATCAAGCTAACCAAGCTCCTCCACCTGCAAGAGGAAGAGCTTTCAACATCAACGCTAATCAGGCTAGAGCTGACAACAATGTGGTTAACGGTACGTTCCTTATCAATGGTAGTTATGCATCCATGTTGTTTGATACTGGCGCGGATAAAAGTTTTGTGTCTTTAGAGTTTGAACCTATCCTAAACCAAAATCGTGATAAGCTCATGGAATCCATAACAATAGAAGTTGCTGACGGGAAACCGGTCTCATTAATCTCTATTATACGCAACTGTACACTCACCTTAAACGACCACGATTTTCCAGTTGACCTCATTCCTATGAAGTTGGGAAGCTTTGATATTATAATTGGTATGGACTGGCTCAGCCAACATCACGCTGAAGTTGTATGCCGCGAGAAGTTTATACGCATTCCTCTTCCAAACGGTCAAACTCTATGAATCTTTGGAGAAACCCCATCGAAAGGGCTCAGATTAATGTCCTGTCTTCAAGCTCAAAAATATCTTCGCAAGAATTATGTCGCATTTTTAACCCATGTCGTCAAAAAGGGAACTATGGAGAAGAAACTTAAAGACATCCCAGTAGTAAAAGATTTTCCGCATGTTTTTCCTGACGACATTTCAGGACTTCCTCCCGTGAGAGAAGTCGAATTTCGTATCGATCTTACCTGGTGCTACACCAGTTGCAAAGTCTCCTTATAGGTTAGCCCCCTCTGAAATGCAAGAGCTAGCCAGTCAATTGCTATGACTGACAAAGGATTCATACGTCCTAGCTCCTCGCCTTGGGGTGCACCTGTCCTTTTTGTGAAGAAGAAAGATGGATCGTTTCGCATGTGCATCGACTACAGAGAACTCAACAAGTTAACAATCAAGAATCGCTATCCATTACCTTTCATTGATGATCTTCTTGACCAACTTCAAGGCGCCAGCTGTTTTTCAAAAATCGACCTTCGATCTGGTTATCATCAACTTAGAGTACATGAAGAAGACGTCCCAAAGACCGCTTTCCGAACTCGTTATGGTCATTATGAATTCATGGTCATGCCATTTGGTTTAACCAATGCTCCAGCTGTCTTCATGGATCTAATGAACAGAGTCTGCAAACCCTATCTCGATCGTTTTGTTATAGTCTTCATCAACGACATCCTCATTTATTCAAAGTCTAAGTCTGATCATGAGCGACATCTTCGACTCATCCTTACACTTCTAGAGAATGAAAAGCTTTACGCCAAATTCTCCAAATGCGAATTCTGGTTAAAAGAGGTACAATTCCTCGGACATGTAGTCAATGACAAGGGAATACATGTCGACCCCTCAAAGATCAAAGCGGTACAAGAATGGCAAGCGCCACGTACACCAACTGAAGTAAGATCTTTCCTTGGTTTGGCTGGTTATTATCGCCGTTTCATTTCAAACTTCTCTCGCATTGCTGTACCACTCACGGCTTTAACTCATAAGGGAAAACCTTTTATATGGGGACCCAAACAAGAAGAAGCCTTCCAAACCCTTAAACAAAAACTCTGTGATGCACCAATCCTCACTCTGCCGGAAGGTTGTGATGACTTCGTGGTTTATTGCGACGCGTCGGGGCAAGGACTAGGCTGTGTTCTAATGCAAAGAGGAAAGGTTATAGCTTATGCTTCGAGACAACTCAAGACTCATGAGAAGAACTACACTACCCATGACCTAGAACTTGGAGCCGTTGTGTTCGCTCTTAAGATATGGAGACATTATCTCTACGGTACTAAGTGTGAAATATACACTGACCACAAGAGTCTTCAACATATCTTCAATCAAAAGGAGTTAAACATGAGGCAACGAAGATGGCTCGAACTTCTAAATGACTACGACTGTGAAATTCGGTACCACCCTTGCAAAGCAAATGTGGTGGCTGATGCACTCAGTCGAAAGGGTTATGCGAACTCCATTCGTCTTCTATGTTTGCAAATCATATCTGACATTAAAGATCAAATTCGAGAAGCCCAACATGTTGCAGTAACGGAGGATGATGTACGAAAGGAGCTGTCCTGTGGAGCTGAACTTAAAATTGAAACTAAATCTGACGGTATTCTGTACTATGTAGATCGTATATGGATTCCTGACCACAACAACCATCGTGAATTGCTTATGAATGAGGCTCACAAAACACGATACTCTATACACCTAGGAGCCGATAAGATGTATCAAGACCTTCGATACACCTATTGGTGGCCTGGAATGAAAAAGGATATTGTTGTTTTCGTTTCCAAGTGCCTTACATGTTCCAAGGTGAAAGCTGAACACCAAAGACCCTCAGGACTTCTGGTCCAACCTGAAATACCTGTATGGAAATGGGAAAACATAACCATGGATTTCATTACCGGGTTACCTCGCACTTCTGGTGGGTATGACACTATATGGGTAATCATTGATCGACTTACAAAATCAGCTCACTTTATTCCTATCCGCGAAGATTTCAAGAACGAAAAGCTAGCTCGTATTTATATCAGCGAAATCGTAAGCCGACATGGTGTACCGTTAAGCATTATTTCAGATCGTGATGGTCGTTTCACTTCACGAACATGGCAAGCTGTACAAGCCGCTTTGGGTATGCGATTAGATCTCAGTACCGCCTATCATCCTCAAACTGATGGACAATCTGAACGCACCATTCAAACTCTTGAAGATATGCTTCGAGCATGTGTCATAGACTTCAAGGGAAATTGGGACGCTCATCTACCATTAGTTGAATTTTCGTACAACAACAGCTATCATTCAAGCATCGGCATGGCACCTTTTGAAGCTTTATATGGTCGTAAGTGCCGATCTCCAGTATGTTGGCACGAAATTGGGGAAGCTCAAATCACTGGTCCAGAATTGATTCAAGAAACCACAGACAAGATTCATCAGATTCGAAACAATCTTCTAGCGGCTCAAAGTCGTCAAAAGAGTTATGCAGATAAACGACGGAAGCCTTTGGAGTTTAACATTGGTGATCATGTACTTTTAAAAGTATCACCGTGGAAGGGAGTAGTTCGTTTTGGTCAAAAAGGCAAGCTAGCACCACGCTACGTAGGACCTTTCAAGATACTCGAAAGAGTAGGACCTGTAGCATACAAGCTTGATCTACCAGAAGAACTCAACAGGATTCATCCCACATTCCACGTATCAAACTTGAAGAAGTGCCTCGCTGATGAAAACCTCCACATTCCTCTGGAAGATATTCAGATTGATGAATCTATGCATTTTATTAAAAGACCAGTAGAGATCATGGACTTCGGAGAAAAACGTCTACGACGAAGTCGCATTCCAATTGTTAGGGTACGCTGGGAGTCGAAACGGGGACCTGAGTTTACTTGGGAACGTGAAGACTCAATGCGCGAAAAATACCCGCATCTTTTTCCTACTATTACTACTACTTAAATTTCGGGACGAAATTCCTAAAAGTAGTTGATACTGTAACATTTGTCAGAAACGGGTTTCCAAACCCGCTCCGTTTGTAATCGAATATCAAGTTATAAATGTTCGGTTGCGTATTTATGTCCATTTTAATTTTTAATGATGCATAATTAATAAACAAACTAGAATATAAAAATTATATTTGATAAAAAGTAAAAATAAAATAATTAAAAAGAAATTTAGGCTGCCGGGACTCGAACCCGGGTCAGCCGGGTTTAAACACAAAGCCTTATCACACACACATATAACCACTCCGCCACTTTTGTTTTTCTGTAAATACTAGGAAACAATTGAATTTTATGGTCTATCATAAATCAACCGGTTACGCCAACTGTAACCGAAATCGGTCACCAAACGTCCAAAGACGTTTGATTGATCGCGGTTTACTGAGTTTAACCGATGCACCGACACCTTCAATCAAGTTTGCTTTGAATGAACTTAAATTCAAGAATGGATCGGTTTTAATAACCGAAAACTTTCAATTCCTGAATCACTTCAATCAAAGACCCCTCTCGCGACTCAAACACACTCTGCAAACCTTCAATTGCATTTTCGCACAACTTTCAGTTCGCCGGAGAAGCTATTTGGACTCGCCGGACTTTCGCCGGAAAACCGTATTTTCCACCAAATCAGTGAGTCTCTAAATTCTTTCGTTGTCTATCAGTTGTTAAGTTGTTACTAACTTAAACCCTTCAATCGGAATCAATTTCAGACGACGATATCGGATAACTCACTCTCGCCGGAAAACTTCTGAAAATCCTTATCTTCAGCTGTAAAACGGTATAGACATTCAAACCTTCTGATAACTCTTGTTTAATACTTAAATTCCTCACTTAGCTAATCAAAACTGTTAATTTATTCGTTCAGTCGAAATCTGTAAAAATAGAGCCGACGACTTGCCGGAATTCTGAGATAGATCGTTCTCCGGTATGTTTACTTCTAAAAATCGACTCTGCCATTTCATATTAGTCTGTTGAATGTTTGCCAATCAAATTAAACAAGAAACAATAGAGAAATCGTAAACTGTAATTCGGTAACGAAGAAGACGAAGTAGGTTGATTATAAGTTTAATAAAATCTGGATATTATCTCGGGTTAGACACACAGTCCAGCGGTGGACTGTGTGCACATACAAATCACACGCCGCGAGTTCGATCCTTGATACACACACCCTCTCTATAATAAAGATGTTTTATTTTTCCAACTGAACCGGATTAACTTACGTTAGATGTTAAGTATAATAAAAATCTGTATATTAACCAAGTTAGACACACAGTCCAGTGGTGGACTGCGTGTAACGCTAAGGCACAGATCCCGGGTTCGAGACCTGTTGACGACACCGGTTCGATGATTTAAAACATTTTTTGAAAATAAAAGAATTTTGAATAAACTGAGTTAGTATATAAATATAATTAAAAACAGAATTATTTCGGGTAGACACGTAGCTCAGTTGGTAGAGCTGCGTGCACGCGAACGGGAGGTCTCGGGTTCGAGCCTCACCCGGCGCATACATTTACACAATAAAACCGGTCAAACAGTCAAACAGTCAATGGTCAACGGTCAACGCAAAAGTCAACATATTTTTATATTTTTATTTATTTAATTTAATTTAAAAATCAATTAAAAATACTTAAAAATAATGTTTTTAAAGATAGGAAATAGCCTTAAACTCACAAAAATATATCTAAAAATCCTATTAAAATTATTAATAAAATCCACTCATTTACTATATCTTCCGTTATTATTTAGGTTAGTCAATCCTCGTTGTTAAATCCTTCCAACTCGTGCGCATCTCATCATCTCCAACCAAACGCACCCAATGTGAGTGAATCTTTACAAATTCCCCGTTTAATCACGTTTTTGGGGTGTATCATGTGTTACCATTTATTATATTTAAATCATTGTGCATACATCATAGCATGAACAAATGTGTATTCAGCTTGTTTCAACTGTTGTGTGGTTATTGCTTAGATTTAATTTATTATTTTTAGTACATGCAATTTCATAGGCCGCCGCTCCCCATTACATTATGAGCGTTGAGCAGTTCCCCATTACATTATGAGCGTGAACCTGGCGTGCCAACATACGATCGGCTCCGTTTGATTGAGCCTTGATCGCACAGACATTTATCATTTTCAGTACATGCAATACGATCGGCTCCGTTTGATTGAGCCTTGATCGCACAGACAATTATCATTTTCAGTACATACATTTATCATAGGCCGTCCGTTCCCCATTTTTGTTATTGTATGTTATAGTTTGTGGTTGTTTTTGTTACTGATTGATTATTTACATTTGCTCACTTATGACTATTGCAAAATTTTTCCTTGATAAAAATAACAAGAAATCAATAATAAATGTTTATCTAATAAGGTTCACTCGCCAACTTATGTTTACCCAAAAACCCCCATTTTTACACATGATACAGGTGAACCAGCTGCAGCAAGAAACACATAGGATTATATTAGAAGAATAAACTGGTTTAGAGCTTGGATTGTTTAGTTGGTTATTTTTCTTTGTATTTGTATGGACATGTTCGGATTATTAAGAATGTAATTTTGACTTTAATAAATATGAAACATATTAGTAAATATCATGAGCTTTGGTGATAACCCAATTATGCCCCGACTCTTATTCCGCTGCGGGTCGGGGTGTGACAGCTTATGTCATTGATCACATTCTTCCTACGATCAAATCGGAGGAAAATGATGGTAAACCAACGCGTAAAGAATACGAAAGTGTTCCTTCACCATTCCTTGAAAACTATTCTTGCAAAAAGGATGATGAAGTAGAATAGGCTTTTGATATACTACTTTTAACTGAATTGAAAAATCAATTGCCTGAGAACATTGACGTAGACTTTACGAAATCAAATGATGATATTAAAGTAGTGGTAGAAAATGTGGTAAAGAATGTTTTGGGAAATGATTCTGATAATAACAGTTCTGATTCACAGTCCGAAAATGACGATATAGCATTAGAAAATGATCTAAGTGATGATCCTAACATTGTCATGTACAAAGTTAAGGATTCTGATAGATTATATTTTGATGATAGCTTCCCGATTCGGAACGTAAAAGAAGATCAACTTGATAAATTTTTCAAACTTGTAGAAGTTTCATCAGATGATCTCAAGAAAAATGAGAAAAGATTTTACTCAAAATCCAAAAGGACTGCTAACAATTATCGAAAGTTTGGTGGTGATTTTCCTGAGAAAAGGAGAGCAGGATTGGGTTTGGAGGAAAAAGAAGATGAGCCGAGAAAAAACCAGAAGATGTCGGATAACAAAGGTAAACATATAAAGTTTGTGTATGGAACAAACACGGTTCAAGAAGAAGGTAAGACTGGTAAGCAATCGAATGCTGCATTAAAGAAAGAGAAAGAACTTCGGGACCAGGCTAAGATCAAACCCACAAGTGAAGTAAAACCCACTAATGGACATGCTTCTGATAGTCGGACTTTCTTTAAATGCAATACTGATGGTCATATTGCTCGCAAGTGTCTGAATCTAAAGCCTATGTTTTCACGAAGCAAAAATGTTTCAAAAGAAGAAAAGCTGAAACAACCAGAGAGTGTAAAATCCAAAAATGAATATGTTTCTGAAATAAAACCCAAAAATGAATCAAAGTTTGAAAACTCAGTTTTTGAGAAAGGTGAAATTTCAAAGTCAAACAAAAACGATGATTCACGGTTTTATATCAAGAAATCAAGATTCATGTCACAGTCCTGGGTTGCGAAAAGGAAATTGTCTGAAAATGGAAAGTCTGTTACTGCTAAGAGTAATAATGTCAAATCAAATGAAGCAGTCATTAAAAATGATCTTTCAAAGTTGAAAAATGATTTTCTAAAACAGACAGAAAAAGAGAAGGTCGATAAAGTTTCAAAATTAACATTAAACGAAATGCTTGATGAAAATTTTGATTCCGATGATGGTTACAAATTTGATTACGTTGATTATCAAGTTCAACCCAAGATCTAAAAGGCTTGGGTTTCTCTATTCAAGTAGTTACTTTCGTGTGCAAGAGTTTCAAGATCCATTTTATCAAAGTTGATTAAGGATTATGGAAGCTCCAGTTCGTTTTAACTTATCCATATATGTCATATCTTTGTCATTTTGAGAGGGAGTAGTTAAGGAGAAAAGTTTGTGAAACTAAAAGACAAAACTACAAGTGGTTATTAAAAGAAAAGATTTTGAAGAAGTCAAAATTATGAAAATCAACACCGTTGAACGGAAAAACTGAATTCATGTTTAAACTACTTTTACAAGTGGTAAATGAGTTTCATGATTGTTTGTTAAACAATTGCAGATACAGGTTTGAGAAAAAGGATCGGACGACGAGGTCACGGGATCCACATTGGTTTGTTACATTTTTTAGAAGAAATTCCTTTAAATCTAAAATCCTAAAATATGTTTTTGATTTTAGGGGGAGTAAGAAAATTTTAAAAATTGTTGAAAAATCAAAAACATATGAAAAAGTTGAAAATTTAAAAACATTGAAAAATCCAAAAAGTACAAAAACATGAAAAAGACAAAACTAATTTGTTTTCTAAAAAGGAAATGATAGTACATAAGTGGACTATCACAGTATGCTAAAGATTTGTAAAGTTTAAAAGTGATAAACAAGTCTTACTGTGGATATGTCGATAGGCTTTACATGTTCAGTAGATTGTTTCCGGGATATAAACTAAATTTTACAACTGCTTAATCTCGTGGTTTAATACATCTTGAATATATGGACTTAGTACTCCGAAATTTCGATTGAAGGGTTGCCTGATTCTGAGATACGAGGTCTTTATAGATGATTGATATCTGGGGTATTATACAAGTTCTTCTGATTTTGTGGAAGCAATAGCCTAGAACTTCTATAATGCTTTTGCTATAAATCCCTAAAAGTTGCATGCAATCTTGAAAGGAATCGAAAGATCTAATCATTTGCAATGCTTAAAAGATTCCTTAAGTGGAACACACCTTAAAGACGAGCCTTCATCTCTTTGTCGGTACGGTAGTACTAACCTGAGCTCTCAAGGTCTCGTACAACCCAAATACAGATATTAATTACGCTATACTCACTCACCTGTAAGATGAAATCTAGGGAATCTGGATTCGGGAGTATATTCAAGAGGTGGGAACCATAGTTAAGTCAAGTTTCATAATTCTTACCTAACATATCTTGGAAAAATTGAGAAATGTGATGAAGTTTAAATGGACAAACATATCGACAATCTAGGTAAACAAGTTTAGAACTTAAAGTCTCAAAAAGGTCAATGGTACTGATGATAGTCTCAACAAAAGTGATATGATACTTAGACACGAATTCAAATAAATATGTCTGTAAATATGTTTGTACATAGTTTACTTTACTTGTTAAAATTTTTGTAAATACTTTACTTGTTTTTTAAAATCCAAAAAGATTTTCAACGAGCCAATGTTGGTGAACGGATCATCAAAGTCCGGTAAGAAAAGGTTCATTAATTTGAAACTTTAAAATTGACAAAAACATCAGTTGTTCACAACGGGTTTAACCAAGGTCATTAACTTGGACTTGTTAAACAAAATTAGTTAATCAAGGTCATTAACTTGGACTTGATCAACTAAGAGGATTTTATTTCAATAATTGAAAGTTGAAGGTTTTAAACGTAAATTGTTTCAAGATCATTAATTTGAACTTGAAATAACTGAAGATTAAAATTTGAAGTACAAGTTTTTGTACAGGTGGTATGTAATTCATGTGATAAAAATTTTCAAAGTTAGAATCTAAAATGTTTATTTGAATTCCCAGGTAATTTGAAACAGGAAGTAAAGTTTTAGGGGGAGCAGGATGAAACGTGACTGAAGTAAAGCTTAAAGCAAGGGGGAGCATAGCTCACAACAAAGGAGGAGCTTGGAACTTAAAAGTTTATCAAGATAAATTTGAAGAAAAAGATGGAGATTGAAGATCAATACGTTAAAGATTATTCAAGAACTAAAAAGATCGGAAGACTTAGAAGATTTTAAATGTCAAGGATGGCTACGACAATATCCAAAGAGAGGATGTCTGGGGGAGTCTGTTGGTTCATATAGGGCGAACTTCATACCATGTTCGGCCGAACATGCTATATCTTCGGGCGAACTTGGTGTCTCCATGAGCGAACTTGCAAGTCTATAGTAGGTGCCTTGGTGATTTCATTTGTAACTTCAGAGATTTTGGCACAGAGACGGCGAAGCTCTGTCAGATCTGGTTCTTGAATGTATATGACTTTAGATCAATGAAAACAAAGTTTAAATGAGTAATTCTTGTTATTTGATTAACATGTCATTAGTTTCCGCCTAATTGGACATTAGATAGTAAACTTAGGTTCCCGTGCTGTTCATGGACATTCCTACATAGATCTTTCGATTCTTTTCAATTTTGCATGCAGCTTTAGGGTTTTTATCAAAAGCATTATAGAAGTTCTAGGCTATTGCTTCCGCGAAATCAGAAGAACTTGTATAATACCCCATATATCAATCATCTATAAAGACCTCGTATCTCAGAATCAGGCAACCTCTCAAACGAAATTTCGGAGTACTAAGTCCATATATCCGAGAGATATTAATCCACAAGTTTAAGCAGTTGTAAATTTAGTTTATATCCCGGAAACAATTTACTGAACGTGTAAAGTCTATCGACACATCCACAGTAAGACTTGTTTATCACTTTTTAAACTTTACAATTCTTTAGCGTACTGTGATAGTCCACTGATGTACTATCATTTCCTTTGTGACACTAAATTCTTTTTGTGTTTTGCAATGTTTTTGTATTTTTTGATTTTTCATATGTTTTTGTATTTTCTCGTAATTTTCTCCCCCTAAAATCAAAACATATTTTTGTATTTTAGTTTTTTAATAAATACAAATCTAAAAGATAAACAAACCAATGTGGATCATGTGAACTCGTCGTCCGATCCATATTCAACCTCTGCCTCCGCACCTGTCAACAAATTTTTAATACCATTAAGCCTCATTAGATATTTAAATCTTGTTAAAGGAAAAGCTTTGGTATAAATATCAGCTTTTTGTTCATCGGTGTGGATTTTTTCTATTCGCACCAACTTCTTTTCATAGCAGTCACGAATGAAGTGATAACGAATTTTTATGTGTTTAGTTCGAGAGTGATGAACTGGATTTTTAGTTATGTCGATTGCTACCTTATTGTCTACATATAAAGGCGTATCAAGAAATTGCAATCTAAAGTCCCTCATCTGTTGTTGAATCCATAGGATTTGTGAACAACAGCTGGAAGCAGAAATGTATTCTGCCTCACAAGTAGAGAGAGAGACCATGGTTTGTTTCTTGCATTGCCACGTTACTAATCGAGTTCCGAAGAACTGGCAACCAGCCGTCATAGATTTTGAATTCAGCTTGTCCACCCCAAAGTCAGAATCAGCATATCCCATCAGATCGAAGTTATCGTTCTTCGGATACCACAAGCCGGTGCTTGGACATCCCTTCAAGTAACGGAATATTCTTTTCACTATCTGCATGTGAGATACTCTGGGTCTGGACTGATATCTTGCACAAAGACAGGTAGGATACATGATATCTGGGCGAGATACCGTCAGATACATAAGAGATCCTATCATCGACCAATAGAGCGTATCATCCACTTAAGTTCCTGTTTCGTCAATGCAAATCCCGTGATTCAGCGCTAGAGGAGTCGAAAGCGGCTTTGAGCTATCCATTTCAAACTTCTTCAGAATATCATGAACATATTTTGTTTGATGAATGAATATGCCGTCTGGTAACATAATCAACTTGTAACCCGAGGAAGAATTTCATTTCTCCCATAGAAGACATTTCAAACTTCTTCTTCATTATCTTCTCGAATTCTTTGAAAAGACTATCATCTGTTGAACCAAAGATGTACTATGATTAGATTTGTACGATGATTAGATGACTTTCGACTTCTTTGGTAAACAATGTACTATCCACTGTGCCTCTTGTAAAGCCGTTTCCAACGAGATGTTGAGATAACGTCTCGTACCAAGCTCTCGGGGCTTGATGTAATCCGTATAAGGCTTTGTCTAGGAATAAGCTTTGTTCTTGTTCAGCGGATCGACGAACCCCGGTGGTTGGCCGACGTACACTTGTTCGCGTAGCTTACCATAAAGAAATGTGGATTTCACCTCTAACAGGTACACTTTAAAACCTTTCCAAGTAGCGAATGCAAGGAAAATGCGGATTGACTCTAAACGTGCAACAGGTGCATAAACTTCTGTATAGTCAATTCCTTCTTGCTGGTGGAAACCTTTGACAACCAACTGAGCTTTGTTTCTAACTATCACACCTCGATCATCCCTTTTGCACTTGAAGACCCACTTCGTGTCTATCGTTTTTTGCTTTTGTGGTAAATCTACAAGTCTGCAAACTCTCACTTTCTTAAACTGTAACAATTCTTCCTGCATCGCTATTACCCAGTTCTCATCACCCAAAGCTTCATTTACAGTCTTCGGCTCGATTGAGATATGAAACATGAATAATAGCAATAGTCTTGAGTCAGAGCCACTCGAGTATAGAAACAACTTAAAGCTTTGTTGATCTGGCTTCTCGTTCTCACACCAGTCTGTAACTCTCAAATTATGTTGGTTGAAGGGTAATATGAATAAGATCGCGACATCTCCTCACTAGGAAGATCAACCGTACTGTTCTAATTTGTAATATTCAGATCAACTATCAAATCAACTTCAGGAGTACCAGATGTTGCTTTATTTTGATTGCTCGGACCAGCAGATTGGTTTAACATGTTGGATATCTGCTCGGATTCTTCATCAGAGGAAGATTCTCCATCATCGTCGAAAGTTGGAGCTTCATCAGAGTCGGAATTCTGATTTTGAGTAACATTGTGCTCTGTGGTAGCATTTCCTGGTTCAGTGGAAACATTTGCTGGAGTTGCAGTAGGTGGTGTTTCAGCTTCAGAAACTTGTTCAATCTGAACACCACTATTACTCGGACCTGCACTAGAAGACGATGTAGAACCAATAGTAGGTTGATTAACCACTATTGGCCTTAGAGTATGTTCTTGGTTAGCCGACTGTTGTAGATAATAAAGAGCTGCAAGTTCTTCTTCAGACAGTTCTTCTGGCAAGTCGAATGACTTCCACAAATCTTGGTAAGTGAACAAGCACAAATCGCCTTTCCTCTGAATAGGAGTTGTTACAGAAAGCAATCTACGTGTTGTGCCTCGACCACTCTTCTCAAAGTAGGAATGTAAGCTCTCCTGAGCGGACTAGCATAACCAACAAAGAATCCTTCAAGCATTTTAGCACCAAATTTTCCATCCGAATCAATCACTGGGCAAGGTGCACCAAACGGTTCTAGATACTTTAGATTTGGTTTCCTTTGGTTAATCATCTCAAAGCATGTCTTCTTTGTCAGTTTGACTGTTAAGACCCTGTTTAAAGTATAGCATGCTGCTGCAACTGCCTCACTCCAGAAGCTAACAGGAAGTTTGGAATCTGCAAGCATTGTTCTTGCTGTTTCAATTAGAGTTCTATTCTTCCTCTCAGCTACGCCATTTTTTTTGCGGAGTGTACGGTGCACTGAATTCATGCAGAATTCCTTTGGCATTGCAAAACTCTTTCATCTTGTTGTTCTTGAACTCCGTGCCATTATCGATTCGAATTCGTCTAACAGGGAGATGATATAGATTTTCACGTTTCTTGAAGAGAATCACCAGATTATCGAACATTTCATCTTTAGACTCTTGAAAGAAAACCCATGAATATCGAGAATAATCATCTATGACAACCAAATAATACAGATCTCCGGATATACTACGGACATTCACCAGACTGAATAGATCCATATGTAGACGTTCAAGCGGCAACTTTATGGAGTTAAGAATCTTCTTAGGATGTGACTTCTTAATCTGTTTCCCTTTCTTGCATTCATGACAATGATCCATCATATGGAAGTTTCGAAGATTTACTTCTTCGACCAAGTCATTGTGAACCGGAAAATTCATTTTCCTCAGATGTATATGCACCATCTTCCTGTGCCATAGAATCGAATCCTTCTCCGTGGCTTTTGTGACAAAACATTGAGCTGACTTTGATGATTTTGTAGCAACACTCATGTCTAGAACGTAGAGATTGTTTTCGCGTGGAGCGCACATAAGAATCCAATCATTAGGAATCTTGAAGCCCGGCTTAAGAATAATGCACTCCTTATCATTGAAATGAACAGTGAACTGCTTATCGCAAATATGTGAGATATTAAGAAGATTGTTCTCTAGCTCGGCGATATAGTTAACACGATCAAAAGATACCACACCATTCAAAATCTTTCCTTCAGCAACAATCCTACCTCCTTGATTTCCAGCGAAGCCTACATACCCTTCATTAATCGCTTTGATATCAAAGAGTAGTGCTTTCATCCCGGTCATGTGCCTTGATGCTCCGTTATCCATAATCCACTTCGATAATATGGATCTTTGGAGCCCATGCACATATTAATAACTCAGTGAAAAAGTGCAACCCAAGCCTTTTTGGTCTTGGGTTTGGGATAATAATCTTCATAAACTTCCTCATAGTCACTATCGAAGACTTCATCGACATTTACGTTTTCAACTTGACTTTTTTCTTATCTTTTGAAAGTTTTGGAACTTTGTCAATTTTAGTTTCATCTTTTGATTCAGACACCTTGTCGACTTTAGTTTCAACTGACTCTGATTTTGCAACTTCAGATGTTGTTGTTTTCTTCTTTACAACCCAGGATTGTGATTTAACTCTTAATTTCTTAATATAAAACCTTGAATCTTTGTTTTCATTTGATTTGGAAGTTTCACCTTTCTCAAAAGTTGAGTTTTCAAACTTTGATTCAGTTGTAGGTTCAACTTCAATTTTAGATTCATTGTTTCGTTTTAGAATTGTGATTGGTTTTACAATCTCTGGTTGCTTAAGTTTCTCAACATCTGAATTTGTCTTTCTTCGAAGATACACATGCTTTGATTTCGGACACTTGCGTGCAATGTGACCTACTTCATTGCATTTGAAGCAAGTCCGATTATCATGAGAATGTCCACTAGTAGGTTTTACACCATTTGCAGATTTAGCCTTATCCTGAAGTTCCTTCTCTTTTTAAACTCATCATTTGATGTTTCCCAATCAAAATCCCTTCTTGAACTGTACTAGTCCCATACACGAATGCCATGTTCTTATTTCTATATTCGCAAAATTATGACTGTTTCTTTTTCGGTTCATCTTCTTCCTCTAAACCCAAACCCGCTTTCCTATGTTCAGGAAAATCACCACCATTCCTTCGGTATTGTTATAATTTCTTTTAGGTTTAGAGTAAAATTTCTTCTCATTTCTCTCCAAATCTTCTGATGGTACCTCAACAAGTTTGAACAATTTATCAAGTTGATCTTCTTTTACATTCCGAATCGGAAAGCTATCGTCGAAATATAGTCTATCAGATTCCTTAACTCTGTACATGACAACGTTAGGATCATCACTTCGACCATCTTCCAATGATGTATCGTCATCTTTGGATTGTGATTCAGAACTGTTCAAACTCGCATTGGCGCTCTCAAAGCTGCCATCATCAGATTCACTCAAAACATTTTCAACAACATTTTTTACCACAACTTCACTATCATCATTTGTGTAGGTTATGTCAATGTTCTCAGGCAGCTCATTTTTCTTTTCGGTCAAAAGTTCACTATTAAACGCCTTTTACATCCCTTCAGCTTTCTTGCGACAATACTTTTTGCACAAGGGAGGTGGAATATTGCTATAATCCCCACGTTTCTTACCTTTTGATTTCTGAACATTTTCTTTCGACGGAATCGTTGGAAGAATATGATCGATGACGTACGCATTTGTGGTATAGCTTTTCAAAAGCTGTCTCACTCTTTCGGTTTCAATTTTCATATCTTGAAGCTCTTGTTTAATTTCAACAATGGTATTTATGTAGATATTAATGGCTTTTTGTTTTTCCATTACCGTTGCTTTTAACATTCTCACTGTGTCATGTTGTTCAATGTTATTTTTATCAAGCCTGCCGTAATCGTCTTTCATTTTATCATAGCTTCCTTCATTGTGCGATAATTATATTTAAAATTATTGTTATGCACATTAAGTTCACTTATGATTTGAGATTTTTCGGCGCATTGCACCCAGGCTCAGTACACTTCGTGCAAGGTTTTTCAACCTCAACGATTTGCACTTTTACAACTTCTTTTTCTACAACTTTTACCCCCCGGACCTACCTTTATTAAATTAGCCATCATCGCTTTGTTTGCGATCTTCGTGAGATTTTCCTCATTCATCTCTTTATTCACGTTGATGACTTCCTCAACTTCCGGTTTTGTTTCTTCAACGACATGCTCAGAAGATACTGCGTCACCAAAACAACCTGCAAAACTAGAAGTCATGTTAGAAGAAAGAACACTTTGCATCCTCGTGTGATGATAGATCTCCTCTTCTTCTGCTTGTTGCAAGTATTCTTCTAGCATTGCACTCCCCATAGCTGCATCTTTAGCAGATGTATCTTCCACGATTTCGGCCATTAGAGCAACCCCATTCTTCTTGGCACTATATGAGTTCCAATCAAAATCGTCATCTTCATTAGAAATAACCATAGCTTTCTCTGCATTGTTGGATGGTTTTTCTTGAACTTTGATTTGAGTTTTCTTCGGAAATGGCTTATATTGTAACGACTTCTTGTAGTAATCACTGCCGCCTCCGAAAGGACTTTGATTGCCACTTACTTCTGCATTCTTGCATTCTCGTTTGAAATGACCTTTTTGTTGGCATCTGAAGCAAGTAACTTTCATCTTATCGCATCCCAATTTATTGCTCGAGTTTCCGATGTCTCCTCCAGTTAGAGCAACGAATTTGGTAACTCTTCGTATAATCGAAGCTAAGGACCATTTGATATCCATCAACTTAAGCTCTTCCTCATCCACTTGATCATAATCCTCAGCAGTCATTTCTGGATTACCAATCTTTCCGGCCAATAAACTCCCATAAGATTCCAACACGGTGGCAAGTAGTGCCATATGTTGTTTAGCCACTTGTTCAGAAACAACATTGTTTAGATTAACTGTAATGTTGCATCTTAACACATTTGGATCAGAATTTGATTGATTATTTTGATTCTTCTCATTCTGGAATGGTGAGTTAGAACTCGTGCTTGAATATGATGCATTCTGAGGACTCTGATCATAGTTAGGATATGATTGAGCTTGGCTCTGTGGCGAATGATTCGAGGAATTCATTTTCACGCTGAAAGCAGTTTGGATCTTCGGACGTGAGATATTCTCTTGAGCTCCAGTCTTGTAACAGAGTCCAACATCTTGAGCAATTTCGGATTCTTTGACTTGGCAATCTTCAACAGTTCCATCTCGTGCCCCTCCAACTTATCGATAAAAATGGATAACTTGAAAAATTCCCAGCTTGGACTTTCTTTAAGCACCATTAGATATGTTGTCCATTCACCTTCTAGCAAAGCATCATCCAGTTTATCAATGTATTCTTCTTTATCTTCTCAAGACCATGCCTTCTCTTTATTACCTTCAAATGACAAAATCGTTCTATCATTTGTTTCATCGACTCGCCTTTGAGCATTGTGAAGATGTCAATTTCTTTCATGATTAGTGCCTTTTTGCTCTTCACCATCTCTGCACTCCGCTGATATTTGGTCTTTAGAGACTTCCATAACTCTTGTGCAGTTTTGTACTCTGGTAATAGCACCAAAATATCTTCCTTCACGGACTGCTGAATCAGACTGATCATTTTCTTTTCAGCAACGTATGCATTCTTCTGTGGAGTAGAAAACTTGTTCATCTCGATAACATTATCATGTTCATCTTTTGGCCATGTATAACCTGTTTCAACAGCAACCCAGCTATGAAAGAACGTAGCCTGAACCCAGTTCGTAAACTTCTCCTTCCACCCCTCGGATTCATCCATGCACATAAGTTTCGGTGGCTTCACTGATGTACCCATCTCGTTATCAATATTAACTTGATTCACCATATTGGCATTCGATGTTGAAGCCCTAGCTGTCATATACGCATTCTGGATATTTTCTATCGCGGAAAACTAACGAGTATCCTGAAAACACGTTCACAAACTTGAAAAGATTATTAGTATACTGACAAGTTCGGGCGAACTTGTGCAGTGGATCAAATCAGATTTTGTTTCAAACAAGTTCGGGCGAACTTGTGTTGAAATTATGAAAATTTTCACCCTGAACCAGGTTCGAGCGCATTTGTATGAATTTCAAGAGAAACAAATAAGTTCGGGCGGACTTGTAAGAAGTTTTCAGCACACTTTGATCAAGTTCGGTCGAACTTGATTAAATTTGAAGAAAGTTTTAGCAAGTTCGAGCGGACTTGATTGAAATCAGTGAAAAATCAATCAAGTTCGGGCGGACTTGATGAAAAATTGAGAATTTTTCAGTCAAGTTCGAGCGAACTTGATGTCAAGTTTGTTCAAAATGAGTTTACAAAACATGCTTTTTTCAACTTTTCGACATCAATTCGTTTGAATTAGGTCTTGAAACTTTTAGGGGTTTATCTTTAGGGATTTTACATGACAGCAGATTTTATCCGTAGGTTCATTGTTTTTCATGAAAAAGTTAAGAAAAATGGTAGAAATGAGTAGAAATAGAGTAGTTCTTGTGATGATTTCACCAAATCAGGTATCCGTGGCTCTGATACCACTTGTCAGATCGCTCGTTGATAGCACAAAAACCTAAAAGGTTTCTACCAATTAGGCGGAAACTAAATGACATGTTAATCACATATACAAGAATTACTCGTTAAATTGTCTGTTTATTAATCTTAAAGTCAATTACATTCATGTTCCGGATCTGACAGAGTTTCGTCTCAAGTTTGCCAAAGTTACAAATGAGATCCTAGAGGCTCCTATTTATAGAAGTAAAAGTTCGCTGGGAGGAACACAAGTTCGGGCCAACTTGTTGAACAAGTTCGGCCGAACTTGTTCACACTTCACATTTCTGGACGAACTTGTCTTCCTAATTACATAAATACAACTTTTTCTAATGTAATCTCATCTATTCTAAACAGACTCGATACAAGACTAAGACATAGACATACTGCACTAACACAAATTCTAGTTACTTTAAGTTTCGACACCGCCGCAACGCGCGACGTGTCAAAATTCTAGTTTGTAGAATAAAACACAAAAGAATAAATGTTAAGAGTACAACTATTATAAATTAGTGGAATTCCCGGGTTGCGCTGCTTGCTTTCGATTGGTATCGGTTTGATTCATTACGGTACCGGTGTCGGTACCAATGTTGTTTGACCGGGATAAATCTGACTCGTTGCAACAATGTTACGGTACCGTTATTGTACCAATGTTGTTTGTTACATTAAGAAAATCATTAAAAATGTATACGGTACCAATACCAATGTTATTCGGCTGGTATTGGTTTAGTTTTCAAAGCAAAGAACAAAAAATAACTATATTTGACATGTTTGAATAAACCTTTTTCAAATCATGAATAAAATTAAGTACGTTATAATGAATATTCGGAATTCATAAAACATTATATTTATTTGTTAAAGTAATGAAAAGGGTAAATACGTCACTTATAAAAAAACTAAACCTCCAATATAACTTTGATGACATGTACACTTTTGCCTTGATCACTCATAAATTACTATTCATAGTTTGGTTTTGAGTAAAGTTTATTTCTAGGCGGAGATAAAAATAAGCACATTAGATTGACAAATTCAGGATTTTATAAAACATTGTATTATGATAATAATAAGCGGAAACATAATTTGTTTAAAAGTAATTATGATATAAAGATATTATGAAAAAATAGTAAAAATAAAAGCCCGACATAGTTGGTTTACATATAAACACTAATACTTTACCTATTAATGTCATATTATTCCATTTACATATAGAAGCTAATAGTTTAGTTCTTAGAGGACCATTTATGTATTTTATTTAAAAGTAGTATTCGACTCACGTGTTACGACGGGATAGTAGGAAGGTGCTGGCGAAGATGTATTTGTTACATGATATATTGATGAGTTATTATAGACGATGCAATCTTTAATCTAAATGACAGTAAAAATAAGCAACACGCTTAAGTAAACATGTTTACGGTTAAAAGTTAGGTTTAAATATAATTAGGTAAATAAAAAAATAGTTAAATTTGTTATCTTGTATGTTGATGGATTAATATAGACGATGTAGGCTTTAGTATAACGACACTGAATATAAGCAAGCAACACGATTGAGTATGCATGTTTGGAGTTAAATAAAAAATAAGTAAAATAAAAAAATAAACTTAAAAGATAAAAGAACAAATGTTTGTTATATATATAACAAATTAACTTTATAAGTCCTATATCATAAATGTATTAAAGTTAGTGGGATTAAAACATAAATTGTTTATAGAAAAAATATATATTATTAAACTTTTATATGTTAAATCTATAAAAGTTTAGAGGTATAATCTTAAATCATCCATATAAAACAATTATTAGATTTCAGGAACTATTTGATAATAAAAATTTAAGGTTAAAAACATAAAGTAATAAATAAATAAAATAATAATATTCTAACCTTATAAATTAAAGTTGATCGAACAATCACGTATTACTCATTGTGTCGTGTGTTGAGTGACAAGCATTCCTGATGTTAATAACAACTTGTCATTAATTAAGGCCTGCTCTATTCTTACATTATTCTAGTCTATTTTTACATATCATGCGCTGCATTTTGGCCTAAGAGCAGCGTATAGGACCAAGTCAACGATCAGCGAGCCACTGATATCCATTAGTCTTTGTTTGTGGGAAAGACCTATATGCTACTCTTAGGCCAAAGAGCAGCGCATGAGTTTGTGATTTTTTGTATGGGTTGTTTTTGGTGTATTTTGACACATAACTACACACAACTAAAACGTATTTACCCAATCGGAGGTAACCAAATGTTGTGTTTTTTTTAAGTTGTAGATTTTATTTTTTTTAAATATATATTTAAAAGTTTTCCATTTTTGTTTGAAAAGATGTAGATTTAATTCATTATGTTATTGTTATATAAATTTAACCGATTTTATTGTTACATTGGTTCAATACTACTTATTATTTTAATAATTTATAAAACTTCAATATTTATTAAATTACATAAACATGTTTAATTAAAACATCATACAATATGTTGTGCAAGAAACATTAGAAAAGATTACAAACAATAGGTCCCCGTGACATTGTGCCTTGTCAGCTGTTTGTCAATGGTCACTTCTATTTTTGTCGGATGAAACCCCTAAGTGTTGCTCTGTGGCTAAAGAGCAGCGTATAGGATTCCACACATCATCTGCGCTGCACTTTGGCCAAAGTGTAGCATATAAGAATCAGGTCAACGAGACAAACGCTAATCTTTGTCTGCCGATCCTACCTATATGTTGCTCTTTCAGCAAATAGTAGCACATAAGGGGTGTGAAAATAAGGCAAGAGTGTGTAAATATCATAGTCCTTAATTAATTATGTAGCTATCTATAGATGCATAATCTGGTATATCTCTAGCCATACACATTTCTGTCATTAGCATGCAATTAACCATTAGTTACAAGTTGTCCTAAAGACATTCATCGTGCTGCTTATATACGCAATGTAGTTAGTAGGCAGCCATAGATGTGTTGCTGGTTGTAATGTTTTAAAAACCGGTATTTTAATCGTATCGGGTTAGACTCAGAAATGGTTCAACAGTGTTGACTAATTAACCCTATAAATCCATAAAATATAATTTTAACTCAAAAATAATCCAAAAATACATCATTCCATAATAAAAAAATATTCAAAAGTTAATCCATTATAAAAAATTATCCAAAAGTCCAAGATTAAATACCTATTATATAACAATTAGCAAACACTATAACAATTAACAACATGAATGATTGAAAAAAAGTCAAAAGAAGGTAAAACCCAAGATTTTATATCTTTGAGTGATGAAGAAGTTTGATCGATTTGAATTATCAATTCTGGACGCTAAGTTTTACCCTTTAACCAAGAAGGTAAATAGTCACCTTTTTAGACACATAAAAATTAAAAGTTCAAAATTTTGAACTTTGGCCCGGTATGAACCGGTACCGCTATAACTCAATTTACCGGTGGTACAACTTCTTTGTCGTTTCCTTAGTTTACCGGTATGATTCGTACCGCCTGTCACGATCCCCGACCCCACCCTCGGCGGGAGCCGCGAGCAGATTAAGGTGGTACCTGTGTGTATCAAATTATTTTTCATCAGGGTCGAGTGTCAGGAAAAATATCAGAGTTTTCAAAACACCGCATTTCATTTCACAAAATGTGGGATGAAACCCATATTTACATAGAGACTTTCACAGGGATAAACCCTTGATTATAAAACATGTTTTATTCAGGTTTTCATAGCCTCTTATTTAAGCCTGAGTGCTTCCTGCACTTTCCTTCCCTTCACAGTAAATTACATGAAACGCGTTTTAGAAACATTTGGTCAGCGAAAAGTACTGGTGAGTTCATTCTGTTTTATAAAAACAGTGAAATATAATAATTACAACATTAAGGGTTTTTACATCTATTTATATCTTTCAATTACTCAATCAGTATTTGTCACACACCCAATTTGGGGACTATGGTCATTTTACTATTGGCTAACTCTTTGTCAAATAGTAACGTTGGACTAGTAGTGTATACAAAACCCCACATACTGGCAGTAACTTTAGAATACAAAAGCTTAATCACTGTAAGTATAACTTAAAAACATTTAGGGTTTTGCAATGCATTTGATAAAAAGAAAGAATGACTCACTTTGCAGATTTGAGTTTATCATTATTAGCCTTCTGGTTTAGATCTTGAGTTCCTAATTAAACACACAACGCACACATATTAGTGTATTAACCCATTTCAACTTTAACGATAATCACGAGATCAAAACCACAACATGGTGACAAAGTATAGCCTTATTTAGGCAGCACTTAAACATCTGTTAAACTATTTATAGATCGATCGGATATGGTATCGTACGCGTAATTTGGGTTAACATGCCGAGTACGGAGCAGAGTTTAGGGGTTTAAGGGCTCGGGACTTTGAACAGAGTTTCGAGAAAGAAAGAAACGACGATTTTTAATCGATGTGGTGCACTAGAAATTCTCCCACACCTGCCCTTTTATAGCTAAACTAGGTTTCTCCCGCGCGTCGCGGGAGAATCAGGGGTCTCCACCGCGTGGCGCGACAACAGAGTATTACCAAAGCATAGTTTGTTATGCTATTGATGTGATATTGTTTACCAAAGCATAGTTTGATATGTTACCAAAGTATATTTTGATATACTACTGATTCATTATTCACAAAACAAAGTATACTTTGAGATACTACAAATTTCATTATTTATAAACCACAGTATATTTTGATATACTAACAATTCTACTAAATTTCCAAAACCAAATATATTTTTGTATATACTACAAATCTTTCTTTAAAATGAAAAGAATTTTAATACCAAAGGTTTATCAAAGATTTATGTCTATTCTTAAGTTGTTTAAATCTTTTCTCTAAATACCCAAAGCCATGAATCTAAAACGCAAAACCTATGTTACTCACATGCATTTTTATGCTGACGTACTTTATTTTCACATATGTTTCAGGAACGGTTGTTTGATGACATGAATGCATACTTCACATAGGATGGACGCAAGCCTTAGTGACTTTAAAATTTGAAAGACAATATGATTGTATTTCTTTTTCAGTTATTCCAAGATAATGTTATTCGATAATTCAATAAAGCAAAACTTTAAGTACCATGTGTTATGAAACAATTTTTAACGTGATTCCCCAAGTGTTTTCGCGCGTGTTGTTGTACGACGCGATTTAAGGTGTTACAGATAGGTATCAGAGCCCATGGTTATAGGGAATTAGGTTTTTTGGAATGCTTTGACCTAGTCTATAAACTTCCTACGACCCTAACACAAGATAATTTAAGTTTAGATTCTTAAAACAACACCATCACCTATCCTTAGGTGATTACCAAAAACAAAACACAACATATTCTTGAAAGACGAAATTTTTCAAAACTTCACAAGAAATCATCTATCCTTAGTTGATTTGTTTATAGGATTTATGCCTTCAAAGTTTTCAAAATCTCATCAAACTTTGGCTTAATTAATGTGAACACGTGCAATCTGGAAGGGTGGATGCATGTACCCTGAGTTTTCTGTCTAAGGCTAGAGCGTTCGTACAAATCCACTTACTCGGACTAGTCACTCTTACCTGGGAACTCTTTGAGTGAGTATCCACTTATAGGCTAAAGCATGTCTTCGCGATACATTATAAAAGCCTATTTACTTTGGTTAGTCACTGTGTCATTTGTTTGTTTTAAGTAACGAACAAATAATCACAATCCTAAAGCTTTGTCAATATTTTTAAAACGTTTATTTTGCCTATACTTTATCAATCTAATTTAATCTCTCTCATATTTTCCTCTCTCTTTTAGAATGCCTCCTCGTCATAACGCTACCCAAGACGCCGAAATGGCAGCTCTAATTGCTCAGCAGATGGCTGCTGTACTTCCAAACCTTGTGACCCAACTTAATCAAGCCTACAATAACAACAACAATAATACACCTACTCCATGTAACTTTAAACAATTCAATTCGGCCAAACCACTTAACTTTAGTGGGTCTGAGGGGGCTACTGGGCTCCTACAATGGTTTGAGAGTACCGGGAGCACTTTCCACCATGTTAAGTGTCCGAGCGAGCGTAAAGTAGAGTTTGGTTCAAGCGTCTTTCAAAAGAGAGCGCTCACGTGGTGAAATGGAATTATGAGGGATAGAGGTGCTGATATAGAATTGGCCCAAACATGGGAAGAGCTTAGAGCTCTCATGATGAAGGAATTATGCCCATTTCATGAGCAAGGGGCACTTGAAGATGAGTTCCATGATCTTAAACAAGATAGTGGTGAACGTCGAGCCTACACTGATCGTTATGAAGTGCTAAGTTCGTTGTGTCCAGCTATGGTTATGCCTTTGGACAAGGCAATCGAAAAATACATTGATGGCCTGCCTGACCCCGTTCAGGACATTGTTATTGGAAGGAACCCTACCACCATTCGACAGGCTATTGAACTATCTGCTACCCTGACTGAGTCTCAAATAAAAAAGGGTAAACTATTCCGCAAAGGCGATAAGAAATCATCTGACAAAACTACACATGAAAAACCAAACGAAAAGAAGACTGAATCCTCTATGAAGTCAAAGAAGCGTAAGGCCTCACAAAATTTCACTCTAGTTGCTCAGAACAATCAAGATACTCCCAACCAACCAGCACATCCTCCTGCTAAGAAAACATATGCCGGCACCGCACCTCTGTGCAACAAATGCAATCGTCATCATCTAAACCAAACACCATGTCACAAATGTACCCACTGTGGACGATTGGGACATTTGCTCAATGCATGTCGTTTTGCTACCAACACCTAAAACCAAGCGAATGCAAACCCTGCTGCTACTCAAGCACCATATCCACCTGGATCGTGCTACAACTGTGGTGATCTTACTCACTACCGAAACAATTGCCCGAAGCTCGTTAATGCAAATACATCACATGGACAAGTATTTAACATAAATGCTAATGAGGCGCATGCAAATGACAATGCAGTTGTGAACATTTAAACTTTTATAATGTTCTTGTTATGTAACTAAGAAACTCGAAACACTCTGGTTGGTTTATAAATAATCATGTTATTTCAATTTTACTTGCGATTACATGTATGTGTAGCGTACCCCTACAATACCGACACCAAGGACATTGTTTCTTGTAAATCGAACTACTCTCATGATTTCTTTCATCTTATACAAATATGCCTACGTGCATATTGTTACTCTCTGGTCTTTCATGACATTTTACATGGTATACCGACTTAGTATACCTACACAGGATTTCAAATACAATTTGCTACGTATGTTGGCTTAGCATACCTAGTACATGGTTTTCAAAAAAAACATTTTCACTTGGTTATGGACTTAATATGCCAAGTACATGATTTTCAAAACATTTTCACAACATGCTTACATTGTCCTAGACATTTTTGCTAAACAAAACGCAAATCCCAAATCCATGATTAATCTTCCTATGCAAATAGTTAGATTTGTGGATCCCAAAATACTATCTTAAATCCTTGATGGGCTTTTCTATGCAAATTATTAGACCCTTGGATTCCAAAGTACTATTCTAGTTAAAGAGATCATGTTTAGTCATTTGATTTTTCCCTACACATCACAAAATGAACTATGCAGACTATGCAATGAATTGAGTAATTATGGATGCATACGTAATTATAAAATTCCTTGCATAGGAAACCATAGCATGTTTTGACATGTGTAAGAACCTATAGCGATAAAAAATAACGAAACCAGAACAATGTAATAAGGACAAGGTGGATACGCCGCTAGTACTTCCTATATATTAGTGTTCCTTATCACATTACAAACGTGGCGTTATTTAAGTTACTAGAAGTTCTGGACCCCGACCAATGTTGTTTTTAATCTTACACTCTCCGACTCCAACTTCAAACACACACAAGATTCCTATAATAGTTTTCGTAGGAAACATTCTTCCATACGTTGTTCGAAACTCTAAAATTCGCACCCTCTTCGAATTCTTCTATCACAAGAATGCCACTTAGACATCTACATGGCTCTCTTTGAAGACTCAGTACAATCAAAGATGTCATACATCTACCTATCAGAATATTGTTTAGATCTTCGAATCTGAACTCATTCCTATAGACAATAGACCAGTACAATTAACAAAGTTCGCTGGGAATCCAAACGTGGCCCAGAGTTTTACTTAGGGGACGGAGGATCATTTGAAGGAGATACACTCACATCTGTTTTCACAAGTTTCATCTATATTAAATTTTATGACGAAATGTCCTAAAGTAGGGGAGACTGTAATAATTGCAATTTCCAAAGCATTATTCAATTTTGATCGTTTCCGTAATACTACAGTTTTATTCGTATATTTTGTTATCTTACATTTATGACATTATTCACGGTGTTTAGTGTAATTTATGATATTTGAGGTTTTGGCAAGTTCAAACTTAATTTAAATTTATGTGGGCAAAAATGTGATATAAGCTTATCGTGTAACAAACAAAATGCGAAACGAACGTCGGTAACCGCCCGGTTTGTGTTAAAATCCTAAAAATATTCCTTTATGATTAAATATTATTTTTAATCATATTCGTGAGGAAAAATTATTTAAAACGCTTAAAAACTCTTTTTTTTCAAGTTTAAGCGCATACTGCGTAGTACAGCGCGTATACTACGAAATACCGACAACGCTGCCAGTCTAGGAAAATAAACTATTATTCAGCAATATTATGACGAGTTTATTTCTATAGAATATTAAAAATAATTTTAAACGCCTTAAAACGTGATCTAAACGCTAGATAAAATATCCGGTAATCAGTTAAATACGTGTGTAATGCATGAATATATGTATATAAGTGTAAATATAAGTGATGTATGGGTGTGTACATGAGAGGTGGCGGCCATGGGTGAGGTCTCATCTTCTCTTTCTTGCCATGTGTAAGCCTACTACTTACACATTACATTTCCCAACTTTCCACCACCCACCATAACCAATCATGATTTAGCCAACACTTCTTATTTCTCCTTCTTCCTCCCCATAACTGTATACACCTCCACCCTTCTCCATTTTCAATTTTTGAACTTCATCTTGAAGATTCAAGTTGGTTTCAAGCAAGTTTCAAGTTGGTGTGGAGATCTAAGGGTGTTTCCAAGGTGTTTTCAAATGATTTCAAGCTCCATACCATCAAAAATCTCATCAAAGCCCACTAAATTCGTGTGAGGTATAAACTTACTTTTTTTAAAATTCATATTCTTGTTTCGTGATGAAGATTATGATGGAAAGTTTCTCGAATACTTGGATTTCTTCACAAGCTTGAAACTCTAAACAAGAAAATGGTTTTAAAGTGTATGGCCGAAAATACATATTTGAGTGTGTTAGTATTTGTGTTTTCTTAAAATGATGATTCTTGAATGATGTGATTCTTGAAAAGTGATTGCATGTATGTTCAAAAATGGTTTTTGATGAGAGTTCATATGATTGAAAAGAAATGTATGAAAAAGTGATTCTTTGGTGCATGCATGTGACGTGTATGTATACACATGAATATGTACATGTGGTTTTTGTTTACTAGTTCATAAATGACTAGATGAAGATGAATTCTTGATTTATTTGAAAGATATAATAAAAGTATGATAAAAATTTAGTTAAAACAAAATATAAACATTGCTTTCGATTGACCTGTAATACCTCACAGCAATACCACTCAAATCTGTTGCTCCAGCTCACATCTATTCCAGGGTTTGTTCGACTGACGACTCGAAGAACTCACGTTCGTTCTGCAAATCAGCATTGATATTGAAAGTTATTAAATCTCTAGCAACCATATCATCATTTCCTTCTTTAAATTCAACAGTATGAGTGTTCTTTTGTGAAAGAAAAGTCGACCCACCAGGTGTTTGATCAAATGCCTCAATGAAGTGAAGGTTTTAAAAAACTTGTTTCTTTAGCACTCTTGTGAAGTGGGTATTGGTTAAGGCAATTTGATCTTGTAATTCAGATTCGATTGTGTTAATCTTTAACTATCTGCCATGGGGTAAGGGGTTATGTGGGGATACCATTTAGAAGGTGGGCAACCCGTGGTTGCTGCCCTCCTTCGTCTTGTATAGAATTTTACCGGTTTTCTACCCCCCACAACTCATCTCGAGTTTGATGTACCGTTAGTGTGTTTTTTCTTCGGTGGAAATTAACATACGCGCATGGCTCCTACGAGTAGGGGTTGGAACGTTAAGTCAGTGAGCCCTATGCAAGGCTCTGCTAGTGGTTTAAGGACCTATCCTTTCAAAATTTTCCACGAATGTAAAGATGGCAAACCATGGTCTGTGGGTTTTTTCTGCCTACTTGAACACATGCAAAGCACCCACCTCAAGACAAAAAACCAAAAGCTATCTTTGAAGGAGGCTATCTCTAAGGAATTGGACCTTTTTTGGATGTTGCGGAAGTTCTTAGGGAAGGGGATAAAAGGTTATGTGGAAAGTGCATGGTGATGCATGCACTCAGTAGGGGATGCAAGCATGATAATGAGGTCGTGTCGTTTGCCATGATCTCGGGAGATGTTGAAGATTTCATTGTTGGGATCCGGAAACCATGTCAAGTGGTGGTTGACACAAACCCACGTCACCCAGCAGGGCTCGGGGGTGATGTTAACCTACTCGAGCATGTTTTCTCCCTCCCTATTCAGACTGTTAAAAGCATTCCCCCCAGTTGCCGGCTGTTGTTTTCTCAAGTTCTAACAGGTGCTTTGCGCAAAGTGGTAGCGTCGCCAGGATCGGTCGACAATTGGGTCCAATTGTTTTTACTACCGCGTTGCACCTTGCGGGTGGTTAGACCATCCTCCAGACAAGAGCGAAGGTCAGGGAACAAGAAACCTCTGCAGTGTAGTAACATCTTACACGCGCTTACAGTTTGGAAAGATGGGTCTGGGTTTGATGATTTGGTCTCTTCCCTATTGGATAGCGTGGGGAGACGGGGGCTTCAAGGGGAGAATGCATGAGAGCGGAAGACAAAGAAAGGAACCCTAATATTAAGCAATGTCTTCAGAAAGTCAGGGATGGACATTTCACAGCTGCGGTTAAGGTCTTATGCTCTAGTGGAGTTGCCCCTCTAGGTGATTCGACATTGAAAGCTCTTATTGATAAACACCCAATGGTGCCCGCCCCGTCCTTGCCTTCCAACCCTTTGGCCCAACCCACTCTTGTATTGATGGGGAGTGTGTACTCAAATATATTCGATCCTTTCCTAAAGGGACGTCATGTGGCAGAGTCGGGATATGGGCCCAACACCTGCTAGATGCTATTGGTGGTGAGGGCTCGGTGACTTCCTCAGGTTTGTTTACGAGAATTACTGAAGTTGTTAACTTATGGCTTGGGGGATCCTGCCCTAAGGTGCTTGCTGAGTTTGTTGCCTCGGCCCCCCACCCCCTTATTGAAGCCAATAAAGGAATTCGACCTATTGCTGTGGGGGGTATTTGGTGAAGGTTGGTTTCCAAGGTGGCGATGAAGAAGGTCGGGAAAGAAATGACCAGTACTTGGGTGACTATCAATTTGGGGTGGGGTGCCAAATGGGGCAGAGGCGGTGCTTCATAGTGCAAACAGGTTTCTCAACTCATTTCATGCAGATGGTTCCTTAGCCTTGTTACTGTGGATTTCTCCAATGCTTTCAACACGGTCGACCGCACAACCTTTCTGCAAGAGGTTCATCAGCGTTGCCCGTCAATCTATCGGGGGGTCCAATTTCTTTACGCCCAGCCTGCTAGGTTGTATGTTGGTAACTAGTGTATTGGGGCTACTACCGGAGTTCAACAAGGAGATCCCTTGGGGCCCCTTCTCTTTGCCCTTGCCTTACATCCCCTTATTCTCCGGTTTCAGGACCGCTGTAAACTCCTGTTTCATGCTTGTTACTTGGATGATGGGACGATTATCGGCAACACCTCTGAGGTTGCTAAGGCCTTAGACATCATCAACGAGGAGGGCCATCTCCAGGGCTTTATCTCAACATTAAGAAAACAAAGGGTTTTTGGCCGACATGCGACGGGCGGAAAGTTCAGGATGGGCTTTTCCCGAGAGGGATCGGTAGACCAGAGAAGGGGGTTAAGCTCCTTGGTGGAGCTGTTTGTCGGGATCCTAGCTCTAATGAGGAGTTGGCAGGGCGGTGAGCCTCGGGGGCGGTTGACCTCATGAAACTCTTACCCTGCCTGAGAGATCCCCAATGTGAACTCCTTCTGCTAAGGTCGTGCATGGGGGTTGCTAAGTTACTTTTTGGGTTGCGGACTTGTCATCTGCATTTTATGGCGGATGCGGTATCTCGGTTTGATGATGGCCTTAAAGAGGCTATAAAAGACATAGTAGTGTGTGGCGGCCCCTTCTTTGGTGACCTCCTAGTGGCGTCTGGCATCTTTGCCAATGCGTCTAGGTGGTATGGGCCTCTTCTCAGCTCGAGATGTTGGGGCTTATGCCTTTGTGGCGTCTAGAGCTCAGTCTTGGGAACTACAGGATCATATCCTTCGAAACTGTGAGGTCGTCCGGCTTGATCCGGACTATCAGTAGGCGCTTGAACGCTTAAATGTCTCTCTTCCATACTTGGATATTGGCGGTTTCTCTAATAAGGACACCGCCCCTCGAAGCCACAAAAAACTTTGGCGAATGCTCTGTTTAGCAAAATCGCTCAAAGCCTGTGAGAAGCTTTTGATTTGTCATCCCACCAGAAGGCGGTGTTTGAGTGCCTGAAAGGTCCCCATTCTCAGGATTTTTTGACCGTATACTAATTGAGGGTTGGAAAAATGTATGTCTGTAGTAGAATATAGAGCCATTCTCAAATACCGGTTGATGATCTCTATGTACCCGGAAGATGAAACTTGCCCGATATGTCGTAAAGCTTGTATGGATAAATACGGGGAGCATGCAGTTCACTGTAAAGAGCTCCCTAGGTTCAAATATTGGCATGACTGGAAGCGGGATGCTTTGTGGGACATCTTAAGAAGAGCTGGGATTTCGGCTAAGAAAGAGACCCCTGTGAATTTCCTCACGGACCCTATGGAAGGGAGATCTACTCTTCGACCAACGAATCTGCTCGTCTTTGGCTGGGCTGGGGGGAAACATGCTTGTGTAGACCTCACAGGGGTTTCCCCTTTGGTTGGTTTAAGGGAAAACGGGTTTGTAGCTGGACAAGCGGCAAGAAAGGCAGAATCAAAGAAAGTGGATAAACACGCTAAAGCTTGCGCAGAGAACCACATGTCTTTGTCCCTTTTGCCTTTGACACTTTTGGCTCCCTAGCGCCATAAGCTATCCACTTCTTGACGAGGGTTCAACGGGTCGTCTACAACAATTGTTCAACCCCAAGGGGGCAAGGGTTTGTATTTGGAAGGTTAGGGTTTGCAATTCAGAAAAGATTGGCGGCGCAACTTGTTTCCCGGCTACCTTCTGTTTTGATGTAACTTGGCAAGTTTTGTGGTTTAAATATGAAAAGAAGTTCATATTAATATATATATATATATATATATATATATATATATATATATATATATATAATAAAGTAATATGATGTGTTTTGATGTTATAAAATTTTGTCATAAGTTTGGTGACCTTGCATGTTGTACATTAGGCTTAAAAAGTAGTAAATCAGGTGGTATTTGCATGATTTTTGTGCTTTTCGTGAGACCTTCACTATCATGAGTATAACCACCATTTTAATAAGTAAATAACATGTATTGTGTCAAAATATCAAGTCGTTACGATTTGGCATTTTTATAGTAAAGTTTGGTGCAAGACTATGCGTTAAAAACGAAAAAAATCGACTTTTTAAGAGATTTTTTCTATAAATCAGTTTTAGATCAGTAAGTAAACTTATATTTTTAATATAAATATAAGTGTTTTAACTTATATTAAGTATCTTTGGTGTTTGGCTAGTCATACGTGACTTCCGACGCCCGAAAACGCTAAATTACGCATATTTATTGTACACGAACACGGGTAGTTTCATGCATGGATTGTATGTTGATGTGTGAAATGTTAATATGGACATGTATTATGTGAAATGATAAGTAGTAGTATGATAGTTGGATGTAGATCTATGCATGTCGTACTTGTGCGGTTTATATGATAGTTACGTCAAAAGACTTAAAATGCAACTTATATGTTGAAGCATGAAATTGATACATAAGCTAACTTGTGAAAGTATTGCATGTATAAATAATTTAAAAATGATAAATTATGTGCGTTTTTGGAATATGTGCACTATGACACTTGATGATATCTTGAAATCCTGCGTAATTATGTTACAACGTGCAAACTACGAATATTGTATATAAACGAGTACGTAAACGGATATAACATAATAGCGGTCAACAATAAATCGTTTAAGTTCCCAAAATATTAATATATATATGCACTCAATATATATATATATATATATACGTATACAAATTTGCCAATATAACCAAAATAATAACTTTTTGAGAAAATCTTGAAGTTATGTGAAAATTCATAAGTTTTGGAGAAACTTAGGGATTTTAGAATAATTGATCATTAAATCGTTCCTATTTGAAACTAGGGCGTGTAGATCAACATTGAGGAAAATTTTGCTTGTTGATATAACGCACCTGAAGGTGAGTACATAGCCCACTCTTTTACGTTTTCAAATGTTTTGGGGTGATTCATATGTGCGTATTCACTAGTTTTACGATTTCAAGGCTATATGTCTTCGCATACGTGATATTTATTTTTTTTACGAATTGAAATTGTTATCCATGGCTTATATAATGATTTTCAAAGTTAGTAAGACTAATGTTGTTGCGTATTATTTTTATACGTTCATTAACAATGATCAAGCCGATTGGTAGTACGATATAGTGCTATAGGATTTGACGCCCCATTCTTGTTGTTTGGAATGTCAGTAACCAAGTTTAAACCAAATAGATTTTGCCTTTGTGGTAAATCTATAGTCACCAAAGTATAGTCTGATATACTTAGGTTTGAATGTATATGCCAAACGTCCACAGTATGTTATTACAAAGAGTTTCTAATTAAGCCATAAAAACTTATTTTCTGTTGTTTTCCAAAACCAAAGTATATTTTGATATACTACCAAATCAGAATTGAAGTATATTTCGATATACTTCCAAGGCATAGTTTGATATGCTGCCAATGTGATATTGTTTTCCAAAGTATATTTTGATATACTACCAAAGCATAGTTTGTTATGCTATTAATGTGACATTGTTTACCAAAGCGTAGTTTGATATGTTACCAAAGTATATTTTGATATACTACTGATTTATTATTCACAAAACAAAGTATAGTTTGATAAACTATGAATTTCTTTGTTTATAAACCACAATATATTTTGATATACTAACAATTCTACTAAATTTCCAAAACCAAATATATTTTTATATATACTACAAATCTTTCTTTAAAATCAAAACCATTTTAATACCAAAGGTTTATCAAAGATTCATGGCTATTCTTAAATTGTTTAAATCTTTTATCTAAACACCCAACACCATGAATCTAAAACCCAAAACCTATATTACTCACAGACATTTTTATGCTGACTACTTTATTTTCACATATGTTTCAGGAACGGTTGTTTGATGACATGAATGCATACTTCACATAGGATGGACGCTGGCCTTAGTGACTTTAAAATTTGAAAGACAATATGATTGTATTTCTTTTCAGTTATTCCAAGATAATGTTATTCGATAATTCAATAAAGCAAAACTTTAAGTACCATGTGTTGTGAAACAATTTGTAACGTGACTCCCCAAGTGTTTCCGCCGTGTGATGTTTTACGACACGATTTGTGGTGTTAAAGCTGATCTAGTTCTGCCCAGGTTAGTGGTACGGTTGCTGGATTGGAACTTTCTCCGGTGGTTGGCTTTTTCTTTTTGTTTTTATCCCTCTTTGCTTTCCAATGAAACCTTTTCTTTTTCGGAGGTAGTTTTTCTAACCGCTGAGCCTGAAATATCATTGTTTCTTCTTTATCAACTTCATATCCAGTTCGGTTACCGGCTTGCTCCTCTTCCATATCTGAGTTATTGACTGATATGTGCTCAAAAGCATCAACCGAGTCTCTATCACTAATACTGTTAGTCAAAAATAATAAAAACAACGAACACCGAAAATCGTATATATGTAGTATTTGGTAATATTACAATATTCATAGAAGTTGTTCATTTATTCCCTGACTACTAATTTTGAGTATTTTCACAATACTTTATTGGCCTAAACTAGTGGTTCTAATACCACATTCTGTCATGGCCCCCGACCCACTCTATGTAACACCCCGACCGCGTAAAAACAACAAACCGCGGCGGAAACGTCGGGGAGTCACGTTAACAGATTGTTTCAACAACACGTGGTAATTAAAGTTATGTTTTATTGAATATTGAAATTGCATAGTTACATTGTCTTGGAAATTATAACAAACTAAATAAACTATTGTCTTTCATATTTTAAGGCACTAATTCCGCGTCCAATCCTACATGAGCATGCATCGACATCAAACTTGGTTTCCTGAAGCATATGTGAAAACGAGTCAACAAAAATATGTCGGCGAGTACATAGGTTTTGTGAGTGTGTCAAATTCATGGCCTTGAAAATGTATTGCAATACCTCGTCAGACTACTAGAGTCATTAATTGAAAAACCTTGTTTTCAAAAGTATTTGGTATTGCAATGATAACTAACCGACTAAAACAAGTTAGTTATATTTTATAAAAGACTTGTAGCCATGAATCTTGACCAAAACATTTGTTTCGTAAATCCGAGTAGTAAATCATCTTGAAATAACTTGTATGGTTTACATCTTTAATATGAAATCATTGCGTGTCACTGTTTGAAAACATTTGTTCAAGTGATGCAAATAACGCTACGAATGTAATAAGATAAAAGTACTTATATATAGGAAGTACCAGCAGCGTATCCACCATGCCTTTATGACATTACACACATACCATTATCTAAATCACTTACCATAAACCAATCATCCATTATTCGTGTCATAAACCATTCGTCCATTGTTCGTGTCATAAACCAATTGTTCATTGTTCGTGTAAACAAATCGTCCTTGTTTTAATTGTGAAAACTTTTGGTCGTTTTGGTGACTACATTCAAACTTGTGTTGACTCGTCTATACCACCAAAGGGTATCTTTAAAGTGCAATAACAAACCACCAAAAGGTTTGTTAAAGTAAACAGTTTCGGTCGTTCCCAAAACTTCCCCACAAACGCCGGGAACTTTGGTAAAGGGATTGTCAGTCCTATGGTACCATAACTTACTATTGGTCGGCTTGGCCAAAGCTAATGAATGTCATTCGTGTCATGTATATAACGCACCAACAAGTTCGTTCACATTATTGAAATCGTGGTGTTTATATAAACCATAGCATTTGTAATTTGAAAACTTGAAAACAATTTTAGCACATATGAATCACCCCAAAATATTCGAAAAACATAAAAGAAGGGAGCTATGTACTCACTTGGGGTTGCAAAATAACCTTGAATAAAAGGTCAAACAAGCTCAAATGTCCGAGATATCAAATGTGTCCTAAAATCGGATAACTATGTAAATATCGGTACTTTAATCGGCGGATTGGATAGAATGAGGTCTTGTAAACCAAATGAGTGTTGGTACTCATATGAAATGGTTTAACAAAGTTTACATTCTGATTTGATAGGATTCCTAGGTGCTTTTGACCCGTTATGACTCGTTAAGGTAGTTTACGCTACTTTAACGTGCCATTTACGTAGAAACGTGTTCGGATGGTTAGATATGTGTTATGATAAGTCTAATATGCCAAAACATGTTTAATAATGTTGTAACATCAGATTATATGTCAAAATTTATGTTACATATGCATAAAGTTGATTTATGCGCAAAATGGGCGTTTTGGTCATTTATAAAGGCATAACTAGCGACTTAACATCATACTAACCAAACGACGTGACCATAAGGTATAACCTCAAAGGGTTATTCCCTATACAAATATGGTCACAATTATGTGTTTGGTCAGATCCTAAGATTAACTAAACGGGTCAGATTCGAAAGTCAAAGCGGTGGTCAAGACCGCTCGACTTACAACCCTAAATAAGCACTAAACTAAAAGTGACGAGTTAAACATGTTAAAACATGTTTAACTAAGTTAGAAAACTGGTTTGATATCAAAACAAAGTGTTTTGGTACCTAAAAATTTTTCCGTGATAAAATGCACATAATGCGCACTTTTGACCGAAACTTTGACTCGTCACTTTGACTAGTAACGTGGTAAATTAGTAAGTATGATCACTAAGGATCATAACCATCGTGATCACCATCACGTTGCAAAGTTCAATTGAACTTTGATTTAACCAATTAATGTTCAAAGCCGAAAGTCAAACAATGTTTGACTTTTAGCTTGAATTAGCTAAAAGCAATGAAAAAGACTAAGAATGAGATTTACTTGTGTTTAGAACACCCAAGATCTCATAGAACTCAGTAGGAGGCCTCCAAAAAGGATGGAAGCAAACTCCAAGAGTGTGGGAGGAAGAAGAAAGAAATGAGCAAGTTGTGAGGTGAGTTTAAGGGTCTATTTATACTTGTGGATGATGCACAAGATCATCCCAAGTGTTAGGCACTGATTTAGGATCATTACAAGTGTTAAGGGAGGTGTCAAGACCAGGAGAAGTGTGGCAATTTCGAAGGATTAGTGTCCAAGGAAGTAACCAAGAAGCTGCCATGTTTCTGCTGAGCTGGGGGGTCCTACGGACTGTAAGGAGTATGGGCTTACGGTCCGTAAGCCCCTTAGCTGACAGCAACTTTCAAAAGTTGGCAGAACAGGCCCCTGAACTCGTTTCGTTGTGTTTTGGCACTTCTAACACCTGTTAACCACATTTTTAAGCTCTATAAGGATGTTCAAGCATAGGGAACTTGAAATATGTCCAAAAATGTCCCGGGTGTCGGTTCGTTCGGTTGCGCTTTTCGGTTAATTACGACGAAAATCGTAACGAACACGCAAATGACCGTAAATGCGTAACGAATGATATTTTTGCATTCCAATCATTGAAATACTAGATTTTAATGATTACCAAAATTTTTGAACGTGCGTGTTCCGAACAACGAAATACGCAAATTGGCATAGTTTCACAAAATTGGCAAAATAGCCCCCGAAGTTGTAAAAGCATGTTTTGCCATACCGAAGCCCTCGAAACTTATTTCTAAGTTATGTAAAGGGTATTTAGGGTATGTTTAGCTTATTTCATTGTTACAGCGTGTACGTCACGTTAAACTGATTACGTTTGCCTAATAGTTTACGATTTCACTTCCAGAAGTTGTTTAAGATTTCGGAATCGTGCAAGAATCGAATACGTGCAATTGTCATGATAAAAATATAAATCTCGTAAATAAAACACAAAAATTTCATTGATTGATGATTTGTTCGGAATTTTTATACGATCGGATCACCACAAATGTCACAGTCTCCCTTACTTTAGGAAATTTCGTCCCAAAATTTAATTCAAGTAAACTTGTGGAAACAGATGTGGGTATTTCACTTTCATTTGATCCTCTCATTCCCAAGTAAATTCTGGGCATTTGACTATTGGAATTCGTCTGCGCTTGAGTTTCTTGACTTCACGGTCCAAAATCTCCACGGGTTTCTTGATAAAGTGCATAGTATCATCTACGTGAATTTCGTCGAGGGCGACGTGAAGATTTGTGTCGGCTAAACACTTCTTTAGATTGGACACGTGGAATATTGGGTGAACGTTCCCAAGTTTAGGAGGTAGCTCAAGTCGGTAGGCCACCTTTCCAATTCTTTCAACGATCTTGAATGGTCCAACGTATCGAGGTGCAAGTTTTCCTTTCTTTCCAAATCTGACCACTCCTTTCCAAGGGGATACCTTGAGTAGGACGTGATCTTCAACTTGGAATTCCAAGGGCTTGCGTTGTTTGTCCGCATAACTCTTTTGACGGCTTCTAGCTGTCAGAAGGTTATCGCGTATTTTCTTGACTTTGTCTGTTGTGTCATGAATAAGTTCAGGTCCAGTAAACTGGGACTCTCCATTCCAACAGACAGGTGAGCGACATTTTTGACCGTGTAAAGCTTCGAAAGGCGCCATGTTGATGCTGGCGTGATAACTATTGTTGTAGGAAAATTCGATCAACCGTAGATGCGAATCCCAACTACCACCAAAGTCGATCACACACGCTCTAAGCATATCCTCCAAAGTTTGAATAGTTTTCTCGGTTTGTCCATCCGTTTGAGGATGATAAGCAATGCTCAAATTGAGTTTGGTTCCCATAGCAGATTGCATGGTCTTCCAAAAGTGAGATGAGAACCTAGCATCTCTGTCAAATATGATGTCCAAAGGAACACCATGACGAGATACAATCTCATCGACATAGATCTTGGCGAGTTTGTCAGCAGAGTAATCCTCACGAATTGCCAAAAACTGTGCTGACTTTGTTAGACTGTGTTGGTGCATATGTCTCTTGCCTTCGTCATTACACGAGAACGAGTCTGGAATAAACAAGAGTTTCTGAGGACCGAACAACTATTGGTGCTTAATGTCTATAGAATAGTCGTGTATCGAGTCTGTATCGTATAGGTGAAACGAGGCGTATTTAAGATAGTTTAGTGACAAGTTCGCTCATGTTTGGTTGTGAGAAGCCAAGTTCGACCAAACTTGACTAGGTCAAGTTCGGGCGAACTTACCTCATGGATGTCCTCTCACCAATGAACTTATAACACTATATATAGGTGCCTTGGGATTTCATTTGTAAGTGTTGGAGATTTTGGCACAAAGACCGCGAAGCTCTGTCGGATCCGCTTCTCGAATGTATTGAACTTTAGATCAATGAAAACAACATTTAAACGAGTAATTCTTGTTATTGGTTAACTTGTCATTAGTTTCCGCCTAATCGGACAATAGATAACAAATTTAGGTTCCCGAGCTGTTCGTGGACGTTCCTACATGTGGTATCAGAGCCTGGATACCTGAATTTGTTGAAATCAAGACAAGAATCTCTCTATTTCATCTCCATTCTTCTATTTTTCTTAACTTTTGAACAAAAACGAAGAATTCACAGTCAAATTTTGTCCAAATTTGAATATGTCATGTTAAATACATTTGTGGTAAACCCCTGAGAATCTGGACATCAAAAAGTTGCAAAAACCATGTTTTTGAAACAAGTTATGGACGAACTTAACATCAAGTTCGACCGAACTTGATTAAAATCTTACTGATTTTCATCAAGTTCGACCGAACTTGATAGGTTTTTCAAGATTTTTTTAAGAAGTTTGACCGAACTTGAGAGGTATTTCAGCATTTTTTACCCAAGTTCGACCGAACTTGAGTAAACTGTTTGTATTTCTCACGCAAGTTCGCCCGAACTTGATAGTCATCTTGAAAGTTTCACCTAAGTTCGACCGAACTTATCTGTTTCTTGATAAATTTTCACAAGTTCGCCCAAAATTCAAAATCATTATCCAAGTTCGCCGAACTTGGATTAAATCTGAAAATTTTTATGCTTCAACTACAAGTTCGACCGAACTTGTAGTTAGTTCTAATATTTTTCAAAGTTTCAAGTATTTTCAGCGTACATGTCTAGTTTCTCAAAATGGAAGATTTCCATAACGCATTTGCAGCTGGAGTAGCACAAGCCTCAATGTCGAATTCAATTGCGGTTAATCAGATGAACCTCGATAATGAAATAGGTACTACTCAGAAACCGCCGAAGTTGATGAGTATGGACGAGTTCGAGGGATGGAAAGAAAAGTTTATTAATTGGATTCAAGCGAATCAATTCAACAGCTGGGTTGCGATTGAAGATGGTTATACATGGCCCAAAGATGAACGTGATCAAGATCTTCCACTGAACAAGTTTTCAGCAATTGACAAAGAGAAATATGTTGCTGAAAAGAAGATGATCAGCTTGATACAACAATCTGTCAAAGAATATATCTTGATATTATTACCAGAGTATGATACTTCTCAAGAATTATGGAATTCTCTTCGCGAAAAATTCAAAGGAAGTGATGAAATGATCAAGAGCAAAAAGGCACTAATTAAGAAAGAGTTTGAGATCTTCACGATGATCAAAGGAGAGACAATGAAGCAAATGATTGATAGATATTGTCACCTCATGGTCCAGATGCGAAGACATGATATCAAGAAAACTAACGAAGAGCAAATTGAGAAGCTGGCTGATGCACTTCCAGAAGAAGAATGGACAACGTATCTGATGATTCTAAAGAATAGTCGATCTTGGAGACATTTTAAGTTGTCATCTTTCATTGACAAACATGAAGGTCATGAAATGTAATTGATGAAGATTGCAAAATCCAAAAACACTAATGTTGTTCAGGATGTCGGAGTTTATTACAAAGGTGGTGTTCCAGATACTCCGATTCATAGTCCAAAAATTCAAACGACATTTCGTGCAAACATGAATACATCAGATCAGTCGTCACAAAATCAGTATTCTCCAAACACTGGTTATTCATATGTTGGTTCAAGTTCTTCTTCTCAAAGTCAATCTCATCAGACAAGCCAATCCACCACTAATTCAAATGTTTTCCAATGCAACATAGCAGTTGATTTAAAGAATGTGTTTCCTGAAAAAGTTGTGAAACAGCATATAGCACTTCTTGCTACAGTTCTGTATGAAATTCTTGTTGCTGGAAAGATCAGAAATCCTGAAATGACAGTTGAGGATTACGATCAGGTAGATGAGGAAGAGTTGGAACTGATGGACATCAAATGGTCCTTAGCATCAATTATCCGAAGAGTTTCAAAGTTTGTAGCACTCACTGGAAGGGATATTGGTAACTCAAGCAATAAACTTGGTTTCGACAAAACATAAGTTACTTGTTTAAGATGTCGACAAAAAGGGCACTTCAAATATTAATGCCATAACCAAGAAGCTAGTTGAAACCAAAACCCTTTTGGAACCGGTAACGAATATTACAAGAAAGCGCTACAATACAAATCATATCTGAATAGAACACAAATTGAAGTTGAAGATAAACCTACGAAGAAAGCAGAACAAGCTCTTGTTGCCAATCATGAAGACAATGGTTTCGATTGGAACAAATACATCGGAAAGAAGACTGTGGTTGCTATGATGGCAGAGGTTGTGAATGAATCAGATACATCATTTGTGGAGGCTGTTATCGAAAATGCTATTCAAGAAGTATTAATGCAGAGAGCTGATGAAGAAGTTGTCCTGGAAGATGCAATTCTGGAATGATACATGCAACAAACAGAGGAAGAAGGAATAGCTTACCTTGAGACGCAAAAGCAAGAAGAGTTGAAAGCAGAAGCCGAAAAGGTAAAAGCAGAAGTAGGCATGTCTGAAAAGGAAGTTGTGAAAGTTGTGGAGGTTGAAAAATCTTGCACAAAGTGTGCAAGTCCTTGTGAACCCTGTCTGGATAAAGTCAAAGTCATAAGAGAATTGACTGAACATAACAAAAACTTTCGTTATGATTACAGAACCATAAAAGAAGCTTATGACAAAATTTCAGGCAAATATAAACATGTCGAAAGAGCTAACAGTGAACTCAATGCTAATGTTACCATGTTAAATGCCATAGTTATTGAAAAACAAAAGGCAATTAACATGTACATTAATACAATTGCTGAGACAAAGCGTGAGTTTCACGAAATGAAAATTGAATCAGAAAGAGTCAGACAATTACTAAAAAGTTACACCACAAACGCATATGTCATTGATCACATTCTTCCTACGATCAAGTCGGAGGAAAATGTTGATAATTCAAAGCGTAAAGTTTACGGAAATGTTCCTCCACCATTTCTTGCAAGTTACTGCTGCAAGAAAGATGATGATATTGAAAAGACATTTAATCTTTTACTTCTTTCAGAAAAGAAAGTTAAATTGCCTGTGAACATTGACTTAGAATTTACGAAATCAAACGATGACAATGAATCGGTGGTAAAAGATGTGATAAAGAATGTTTTGGGAAATGATTCTGATGATGGTAACTTTAAAAGCACCAACACGAGTTCAAAAGTTCTAGTTCACAATCTGAAAGTGACGATACATCATCAGAAAATGATCTAAGTGATGATCCTAACGTTGTCATGTACAAGGTTAAGGAATTTGATAGATTATATTTCAATGATAGCTTTCTGATTCAGAATATGAAAGAAGATCAAATCGATAAACTGTTTAAACTTGTGGAAGTTTCATCAGATGATCTCGAGAAAAATGAAAAGAAGTTTTACTCTAAACCAAAACGGAATTTTAACAATTACCGTAGAAACGGTAGTGATTTTCCTGAGAACAGGAGAGCAGATTTAGGTTTGGAAGAAGCTGAAGATGAATCGAAAAGGAATCAGAAGTCAATGTTCCATGAGTACAAAGGTAAGAACATAAAGTTTGTATATGGAATGAGCACGGTTCAGGAGGAAAGCTTGATAGGTAAGAAATCAAACGATTATTTCATGAAAGAAAAGAAACTTCGGGACAAGGCTAAGTCCATAAGTGGAATAAAACCCACTAGTGGACAGGTTCATAACACTCGGACTTGCTTGAAATGCAATGAAGTTGGTCACATTGCTCGCAAGTGTCCGAAGTCTAAGCCTGTGTATCCCCAAAGAAAGGACGTTTCAAGAGAGGTAAAACAAAAGCAATCTGAAAATGATCAAATCAGGTTTGTAAAAAGAAACATTGATTTAAAAGAAATGAAACGTAATGTTGAATCCAATCTTGAAATAAAACCTAAAAATGAATCAAAATTTGAAAATTTAATTTTTCAAAAAGGAGAGACTTCAAAGTCAAACAATGATTCTAAGTTTTATATCAAGAAAGCTAGAGTTAATTCTCAAGCATGGATTTCGAAAAAGAAATCACCTGAAAAAGTGAAGGTTGTTTGTAATAAAACCGAAAATGTCAAATCAATCAAAAAAGATAAAAGTAAAGTTGATTGTGAGTTTGAAGTTTGTAATGTTGAATACGCTTATCAAAGAGCATACGAAAGTGATTACGAAGAGGTGTATGAGGAGTTATATCCAAAACCCAAGACCAAGAAGGCTTGGGTTGAACTTTTTAACTAAATCCTTTCATGTGCAGGAGTTCCAAGATCTACTTGATCAAAAGTTGATTCTGGATTGCGGAGCTCCATATTAGTTTAACTTATCTAGAAAGTTAAAATCTTTGTCATTTTGAGGGGGAGTAGTTAAGAAGAAAAATTTTGAAAAAAAGTCAAAATTATGAAAATCCACACCGTTGAACAGAAAAACTGATTTCAAAGTTCTTACAAGTTCAAACTGCTTTTACAAGTGGTAAATGAGTTTAATGATTGTTTGTTAAACAATTGCAGATACAGGATTGAGAAAAAGGATCGGATGACGAAGTCACGGGATCTACATTGCTTGTTTATATTTTTCAAATAGAATTTGTTAAAAAAATCTAAAATTCAAAAATATGTTTTTGATTTTAGGGGGAGTAAGAAAATTTTAAAAAATTTTAAAAAAATGTTGAAAAATAAAAAAAAATATGAAAAAATTGAAAGGTAAAAAACATTGAAAAAAATTCAAAAAGTATAAAAACATCGAAAAAGACAAAAAGAATTTGTTGTCAAAAAGGAAATGATAGTACATCAGTGGACTATCACAATATGCTAAAGAATTGTAAAGTTTAAAAGTGATAAACAAGTCTTACTGTAGATGTGTCGATAGGCTTTACACGTTTAGTAAATTGTTTCCGGGATATAAACTAAATTTAGCAACTGCTTAATGTTGTGGATTAACACATCTTGGATATATGGATTTAGTACTCCGAAATTTTGATTGAAGGGTTGCCTGATTCTGAGATACGAGGTCTTTATAGATAGTTGATATTTGGGGTATTATACAAGTTCTTCTGATTTTGCGGAAGCAATAGCCTAGAATTTCTATAATGCTTTTTGCTAAAAACCCCAAATAGCATGCAAACTTGAAAGTATCGAAAGACCTAATCATTTGCAGTGCTTAAAAGATTTCTTAAGTGGAACAGTCCTGAAAGACGAGCCTTCATCTCTTTGTCTGTATGGTAGTACTAACCTGAGCTCTCAAGGTCTCGCATAACCCAAATACAGATATCAATTATGCTATACTCACCTGTAAGATGAAATCTAGGGAATCTGGATTCGGGAGTATATTCAAGAGGTGGGAACCATAGTTAAGTCAAGTTTCATAATTCTTACCTAACATATATTGGAACAATTGAGAAATGTGATAAAGTTTAAGTGGACAAATATATCGACAATCTCGCTAAACACGTTTAGAACTTAAAGTCTCAAAAAGGTCAACGGTACTGGTGATATGTCTCAACAAAACTGATATGATCCTTAGACTCGAATTCACAAAAATATGTTTGTAAATATGTTTGTACATAGTTTACTTTACTTGTTAAAAAGTTCTGTAAATACTTTACTTATTTTAAAAAAAAAATCCTAAAAGATTTCCAATGAGCCAATGTTGGAGAACGGATCATCGAAGTTTGGTAAGAAAAAGTTTATTAATTTGAATCCTTAAAATTGAAGATAATATCAGGTGTTCACAACGGGTTTATCCAAGGTCATTAACTTAGACTTGGTAAACATATTTGGTTAATCAAGGTCATTAACTTGGACTTGATCAACTAAGTGGATTTCATTTCAATATTTGAAAGTTGAAGGTTTTAAACGTAAAATGTTTCAAGATCATTAATTTGAACTTGAAATAACTGAAAAATGAAGATTTGAAGTACAAGTTTTGTACAGGTGGTATGTTATACATGTGATACAAAATTTCAAAGTTAGAATCTGAAATGTTTATTTGAATTCCCAAGTACTTTGAAACAGGAAGTAAAGTTTTAGGGGGAGCAGGATGAAACGTGTTTGAAGATAAAGCTCAAAGCTAGGGGGAGCACAGCTCACAACAAGGGGGAGCTTGGAGATTAAAGTTTTATCAAGTTAAATTGAAGAGAAGAGAATGTTTGAAGATCATAAAGTTTAATGCTTATTCAAGTATAAAGATAAAGACTCAGGAACTTATTTGAAGTCTTATGATTACAAGGTATTCAAAGAAGTCTATGACACTTGAAGACTAACGAGGATGATTATTTCAAAGATGTCTATGAAAGTAGATGACTGCGGCAACATCCAAGGGGGAGTCTGTTGGTGCATATGTCTGTTGCCTTCGTCATTACACGAGAACGAGTCTAGAATAAACGAGAGTTTCTGAAGACCGAACAACTATTGGTGCTTAATGTCTATAGAATAGTCTTGTATCGAGTCTGTATCGTATAGGTGAAACGAGGCGTATTTAAGATAGTTTAGTGACAAGTTCGCTCATGTTTGGTTGTGAGAAGCCAAGTTCGGGCGAACTTACCTCATGGATGTCCTCTCACCAACGAACTTATAACACTATATATAGGTGCCTTGGGATTTCATTTGTAAGTGTTGGAGATTTTGGCACAAAGACGGCAAAGCTCTGTCGGATCTGGTTCTCGAATGTATTGAACTTTAGATCAATGAAAACAACATTTAAACGAGTAATTCTTGTTATTTGGTTAACTTGTCATTAGTTTCCGCCTAATCGGACAATAGATAACAAATTTTGGTTCCCGAGATGTTCGTGGACGTTCCTAAAAACGGTCAATGATTACCCAAATAGCATCATGGCCTCTAGATGTGCGTGGTAGTTTCGTGATGAGATCCATTGCAATGTTCTCCTACTTCCATACCGGAGTTTCTGGTTGTTCAAGCAAACCAGATGGGTGTTGATGTTCAGCCTTGACTTTAAGACAAGTTAGGCATTTTGATACATACAAGGCAATGTCTTTCTTCATACCCGACCACCAATATTGAGTACGAAGATCCTTGTACATTTTGTCTGCACCAGGATGGATTGAATAACGAGACTTATGAGCTTCATCCATCAATAAGGTGCGGAGGTTGTCTTGACTTGGAACCCACAAACGGTTCAAATAATAGAGTAATCCATTGTCTCTCGTTTCGAGTTGAAGTTCGAGATTTTGAGGTAGCTTATTTTTCAACAAGCTTTGGTTCACACATGTACGTTGTGCTTGTAGGATACGTGTCTGAATATCGGATTGAATTCGAACACAATGAAGTTTGACACGTTCCTTACGACTAAGCGCATCGGCTAAGATATTCTCCTTGAGAGGATGGTATCGAATTTCGTAGTCGTAGTCGTTTAAAGGTTCAACCCCGCGTCGTTGTCTCATGTTCAGCTCCTTTTGATTGAATATATGTTGGAGACTTTTGTGGTCCGTGAAAACCACGCATTTCGTACCATAGAGGTAATGTCTCCAAATTTTGAGGGCAAAAACTACAGCACCTAACTCAAGATCATGAGTCGTGTAGTTTTTCTCGTGGATTTTCAATTGTCTTGACGCATAGGCTATGACTTTATCTCGTTGCATGAGAACACAACCAAGGCATAGATTCGATGTGTCACAATAGACAACAAAATCATCATTGCCATCGGGTAAAGATAGAATAGGAGCATCGCAAAGTTTTTGTTTCAATGTTTGGAATGCTTCTGCCTGTTTGGGTCCCCACTCAAAAGGCTTATTCTTTTGAGTCAAAGCGATGAGGGGAACCGCGATCTTTGAGAAGTTCGCGATGAACAGCAAGACCAAGAGAAGAGCGAACTTCTGTGGGAGTAGTGGGTGTGTTCCAATCCTTAATCGCAGTGATTTTGGAAGGATCCACGTGTATACCTTGCTCGTTGACTATGTGTCCCAAGAATTGAACTTCTTTTAGCCAAAATCTCACTTGGAGAATTTGGCATAAAGTTGTTCTTTCTTTAGTAGTTCCACAGTTAATCGAAGGTGTTGTTCGTGTTCGTCTCGTGACTTGGAATAAATAAGAATGTCATCGATGAAAACAATGATGAACTTGTCCCAATAAGGTTTACAAACCCGATTCATCAAGTCCATGAAAACAGCTGGAGCATTTGTCAAACCGAAAGGCATGACAGTAAAATCGTAATGGTCGCATCTTGTGCGGAAAGCAGTCTTGGGAATATCTTCTTCGAGCACATGAAGTTGAGTAGATCAATCTTCGAAAAGCAAGTAGCACCTTGTAACTGATCAAAGAGATCATCAATGCGAGGTAGGGGATATCGATTCTTGATCGTGAGTTTGTTGAGCTCACGGTAATCGATACACATACGGAAGGATCCATCATTCTTTTTCACAAATAGGACAGGAGCACCCCAAGGTGAATAGCTCAGACGAATGAATCCTTTATCAGATAGTTCTTGAAGCTGTCTCGATAACTCTTGCATCTCAGACGGTGCAAGACAATAAGGAGATTTAGCAATAGGGTTGGCACCAGGTACTAGATCAATGCGGAACTCAACTTGACGTACAGGAGGTAAACCGGGTAATTCTTCAGGAAAGATCTCAGGATATTCTCTAATAACGGGGATATCCTGAACAGTTTTTCTTTTGCCTTTCTCCTCTAAGATATGTGCCAGGAAGGCAACATAGTTCTTTCGTAGGTATTTTTGGGCTTGGTTACAAGTCATGAGTTTAAGATTACTCGCGGGTTTCTCTCCACGTACTTATATGACTTCACCAGAGGGAAGAGGTATTCGAACTATCTTGTCAAAACAAATAACTTCGGCATGATGCTTGGTTAACCAATCCATTCCTATGATGATGTCGAAACTCCCGAGTTGCATCGGTGTGAGGTTAATGGCGAAAAGGTGGTTATTGAGGTTCAATTGGCAATCACGAATGATAGAATCTAGTTTAATAGGTTCGCCACTAGCTATTTCGACCGTCAAGGGCTTTCCTAGTTTAGTTCTTGGCATTGAAAGTAATGGTTCAAAGGCTAAGGACGCGAAACTCCTATCGGCACCCGAATTGAAAAGAACAGAAGCAGGATGATTGTTGACAAGGAACGTACCGTTAATGACTTCGTTATCGGCACGGGCCTCATTGGCGTTAATGTTGAATGCGCGTCCACGGGCTTGGTTGGCATTGGCTAATTTCGGGCAATTGTTCTTGTAATGGGCCATCTCTCCACAGTTAAAACATGACCCGGGTGGAAAGTGAGGTCGAATGGGATTTGCTTGAGGTTGGATAGGGTTCTGTGCAGCTTGGTTTAGAATAGATCGACAAACGTTGGCCAAGTGACCAAATCTTCCACAAGTAGTACATTGACGACACGGTTGATGAACTTGGTGGTGACCGTTGCATCGATTTCACAACGGTGCAGTACCAGCATATGGCTTTCTCACAGGAGGTTGAGCTGGTTGGTTTTGGGGCGCTTGATTGGGTTGAGCGGCTGGAGCGGGTTGTGTAGTAACACAAAGTTCTGAGAAGCCTTACGCTTCTTTGATCGTTTGGAAGGCTCGGCTTTGTTTCCCTTTTGTTTCTCTTGAGTGGTTTTGGTGGATGATTTCTTATCGTCTTTGCGATGAAGGTTACCCTTTTTGACCTGAGACTCGGTCAAAGTTTTAGCTAGCTCAATGGCCTGTCGGACAGTGGTTGGGTTACTTCCGGTAACAATGTCATGAACAGGATCAGGCAAACCATCGATATACTTCTCGATCGCCTTATCAGAAGGCGTCACCATCGAAGGACAGAACCCCTCGTACCGGCCAGTATAAGCACGATGCTCACCACAATCCTGTTTGAGATCATGGAATTTGTTTTCGAGCGCCCTCTGCTCGTGACGAGGACAAAATTCCTTCATCATTAGAGCCCTAATCTCTTCCCAAGTTTGAGCTAAGGCTACATTAGCACCTCTGTCTCTCATAATACCATTCCACCATGTAAGAGCTCTCTTTTTGAATACGCTTGACGCAAACTCAACTTTTCGCTCGTTTGGGCATTGCACATGACGAAAAGTACTTTCGAGGCTCTCAAACCATTGCAAAAGCCTAGTAGCTCCCTCAAACCCAGAAAACGATAGTGGTTTAGCCGAACAAAATTGTTTATATTTTCATGGAGCTGGTACATTGTTATTGTTATTGTTGTTCGCTTAATTGAGTTGGGTCACAAGAGTTGGGTGTACAACAGCTATTTGCTAAGCGATAATGGCTGCCATTTCGGCATTTGAGTTGTATCGCGTCTAGGAGGCATTCTAAAAGAAAACATGGAGGAAGATATGTGAGATTGAAATAAATCAAGAGAGGTGTTGAAAATATCGACAAAATAAGGATGGTGGTCATTCGTTCGTTCCTCAAAACAACAAACGACACACGGTGACTAATCAAAGTAAATAGGTCTTTATAATGTATCGCGAAGACATGCTTTAGCCTATAAGTGGATACTCACCCTAAGAGTTCCCAGGTAAGAGTGACTTGTCCAATTAAGTGGATTTGTACGAAAACTCTAACCTTGGACAAAAAACTCGGGGTACAGGCACCCACCCTTCCAGATTGCATGTGTTCACATTAATAAAACCCAAACTTTGACGAGATTTGAAAACTCTAAAGGCAAAAAACGATTCATCTAAGAATAGATGTTTTTCTTTGCAAAAATTTTTCGGAAAGATTTTTTGACTTTCGTATTGTTTTTGGTAATCACCTAACGATAGGTGATAGTATTGTATTTTATGAATCTAAATGCAAGTAAACTCGCGCTAGGGTCCTAGGAAGGTCATAGTCTAGGTCAAAGCATTTCTAATAACCTAATTCCCTATAACCAGTGCTCTGATACCAATCTGTAACACCTCGACCGTGTAAAAACAACAAACCGCGGCGGAAACGTCGGGGAGTCACGTTAACAGATTGTTTCAACAAACACATGGTAATTAAAGTTAGGTTTTATTGAATATTGAAATTGCATAGTTACATTGTCTTGGAAATTACAACAAACTAAATAAACTATTGTCTTTTATATTTTAAGGCACTAAGTCCGCGTCCAATCCTACATGAGCATGCATCGACATCAAACTTGGTTTCCTGAAACATATGTGAAAACGAGCCAGCAAAAATATGCCGGCGAGTACATAGGTTTTGTGAGTGTGTCAAATTCATGGCCTTGAAAATGTATTGCAATACCTCGTCAGACTACTAGAGTCGTTAATTGAAAAACCTTGTTATCAAAAGTATTTGGTATTGCAATGATAACTAACCGACTAAAACAAGTTAGTTATATTTTATAAAAGACTTGTAGCCATGAATCTTGACCAAAACATTTGTTTCGTAAATCCGAGTAGTAAATCGTCTTGAAATAACTTGTATGGTTTACATCTTTAATATGAAATCGTTGCGTTTCATTGTTTGAAAACATTTGTTCAAGTGATGCAAATAACGCCACGAATGTAATACGATAAAAGAACTTATATATAGGAAGTACCAGCGGCGTATCCACCATGCCTTTATCACATTACACACGTACCATTATCTAAATCACTTACCATAAACCAACTGTCCATTGTTTGTGTCATAAACCATCTGTCCATTGTTCGTGTCATAAACCAATTGTTCATCGTCCGTGTAAACAAATCGTTCTTGTTTTAATTTGTGAAAACTTTTGGTCATTTTGGTGAATACATTCAAACTGTGTTGACTCGTCTATACCACCAAAGGGTATCTTTAAATTGCATTAACAAACCACCAAAGGGTTTGTTAAAGTAAACAGTTTCGGTCGTTCCCCAAACTTCCCCACAAATACCCGGAACTTTGGTAACGAGATTGTCAGTCCTATGGTACCATAACTTACTACTGGTCGGCTTGGCCAAAGCTAATGAATGTCATTCGTGTCATGTATATAACGCACCAACAAGTTCGTTCACATTATTGAAATCATCGTATTTATATAAACCATAGCATTTGTAATTTGAAAACTTGAAAACAATTTTAGCACATATGAATCACCCCAAAATATTTGAAAAACATAAAAGAGGGGAGCTATGTACTCACTTGGGGTTGCAAAATAACCTTGAATAAAAGGTCAAACAAGCTCAAATGTCTGAGATATCAAATGTGTCCTAAAATCGGATAACTATGTAAATATCGGGACTTTAATCGACGGATTCGATAGAATGAGGTTTTGTAAACCAAATGAGTATTGGTACTCATATGAAAAGGTTTAACAAAGTTTACATTCTGATTTGAAAAGGATTCCTAAGTTCTTTTGACCCGTTATGACTCGTTAAGGTAGTTTACGCTACTTTAACGTGCCATTTACGTAGAAACGTGTTCGGATGGTTAGATATGTGTGATAAGTCTAATATTCCAAAACATGTTTAATAATTTTGTAACATCAGATTATATAGCAAAATTTACGTCACATATGCATAAAGTTGATTTATGCGCAAAATGGGCGTTTTGGTCATTTATAAAGGCATAACCAGCAACTTAACATCATACTAACCAAACGACGTGACCATAAGGTATAACCTCAGAGGGTTATTCCCTATACAACTATATCACAATTATGTGTTTGGTCGGATCCTAAGATTGACCAAACAGGTCGGATTCGAAAGTCAAAGCGGTGGTCAAGACCGCTCGACTTACGACCCTAAATAAGCACTAAACTAAAAGTGACGAGTTAAACATGTCAAAACATGTTTAACTAATTTAGAAAACTGGTTTGATATCAAAACAAAGTGTTTTGATTCCTAAAAATGTTTCTGTCGTAAAATGCACATAATGCGCACTTTTGACCGAAACTTTGACTCGTCACTTTGACTAGTAACGTGGTAAATCAGTAGGTATGATCGCTAAGGATCATAACCATCGTGATTACGATCACGTTGCAAAGTTCTATTGAACTTTGCTTTAACCAATTAATGTTTAAAGCCGAAAGTCAAACAATGTTTGACTTTTAGCTTGAATTAGCTAAAAGCAATGAAAAAGACTAAGGATGAGATCTTACTTGTGTTTAGGAACACCCAAGATCTCAGAGAACTTAGTAGGAGGCCTCCAAAAAGGATGGAAGCAAACTCCAAGAGTATGGGAGGAAGAAGAAAGAAATGAGCAAGTTGTAAGGTGAGTTTGAGGGCCTATTTATACTTGTGGATGATCCACAAGATCATCCCAAGTGTTAGGCACTGATTTAGGATCATTACAAGTGTTAAGGGAGGTGTCAAGACTAGGAGAAGTGTGGCAATTTCGAAGGATTAGTGTCCAAGGAAGTAACCAAGAAGCTGTCATGTTTCTGCTGAGCTAGGGGGTTGGGCTTACGGTCCGTAAGCCCCTTAGCTGACAGCAACTTTCAAAAGTTGGCATAACAGGCCCCTGAACTCGTTTTGTCGCGTTTTGGCACTTCTAACATCCGTTAACCACATTTTTAAGCTCCATAAGGACGTTCAAGCATAGGGAACTTGAAATATGTCCAAAAATGTCCCAGGTGTCGCTTCGTTCGGTCGTACGGTTGTGGTTTTCGGTTAATTACGACGAAAATCATAACGAACACGCAAATGACCGTAAATGCGTAACGAATGATATTTTTGCATTCCAATCATTAAAATACTAGATTTTAATGATTACAAAAATTTTTGGACGTGCGTACATGTTTCGGATAACGAAATACGCGAATTGGCATAGTTTTGCAGAATTTGCAAAATAGCCCTCGAAGTTGCAAAAGCATGTTTTTGCCATACCGAAGCCCTCGAAACTTATTTCTAAGTTATGTAAAAGGTATTTAGGGTATGTTTAGCTTATTTCATTGTTCCAAAGTGTACGTTGCGTTAAATTGATTACGTTTGTGTAATAGTTTGCGATTTCACTTCCAGAAGTTATTTAAGATTTCAGAATCGTGCAAGAATCGAATACGTGCAATTGTCATGATAAAAATACAAATCTTGTAAATAAAACACAAAAATTTCATTGATTGATGATTCGTTCGGAATTGTTATACGATCGGATCACCACAAATGTCACACCCTAGGCGGGAGCCGCGAGCAGATTAAGGTGGTACCGGTGTGTATTAAATTTTATCGCAACGGATTTTTTCATTAGGACCAGGTGTCAGGAAAAATTTCAGAGTTTTCAAAACACCGCATTTTTCATTTCAGAAAATGTGGGATGAAACCCATATTTACATTGAGACTTTTCACAGGGATAAACCCTTGATTACTGTAACACCCTACCGCAATTTCTACTTATTTTAATAAATGCGAATGATTGGTCCTATTTTTTTACATAGAACTTATACGTTTGGGTTAACTAATAACCCAGACGACCCGACATAATGGACTATTACACTTAATCAATGTTTAAAAGCATTAAAGTTTTAAACTCGAAAACTTTGTTATGCATGATCATGCTTCAACCTTTTCATAATCCTCTCCAAAGAGTTGGCAGTTTAATTGTGTTCGGTTCTTCGCGTGCTTGGTCGTCCGTCCGGTTCCCACCTTTGCATAAGCCTATCATAAAAACTAAAAACAATTAGTGTTTAAGTTAAACGGTCAAACGCTTAGTAATCGAAACATTTGAACGAAAACATTAAAAATATATATTTATTTTTCAGCCCCGTCACCCGGCCGTGTCAGGTTTCCACCCGACCGAGTGAGCTGAACATGCTTTCTTTTCACCAAATTTACATCCAAATCCATTCAAACTCATTTTAATTGCTTGGATTTCATACCTTAAACATTATTGAACCATAATCCATAACCCGAATTTACAATTTTTATGTTTCGCGCACCCGTTAACCGGTTCGTGCATATGTTTATTCGACCCGTTATGAGGTTTAAGCACTTAAGCTTAACTTGTCCGTATATTTTTCGTACACTCTATTTTCACACTAAGACTTTCATTTATCTATTAACAAAATTTCAATTGTGATGGGTTGTTATAGAAAAACCATTACATTCCGGTTTTACCCTCTAGTTTATTCATTAACGACAATAACTCATTAAGAGGCATAAAGCCAAAAAGGCTTACGCCTCTCGACTTTTAAACTACCGGAGAGGTCTAACTTATTATAAACCCATTATTAATCTACCCTTAAGGGTTGTTTACCCAATTCAAAGTCCGAGGTTATTTTGGTCGATTTTAGTCCTTTTAACTACAAAGGAGATTTAATAGTCTGTTTCAACCAATGGGCACTTTTAACTCGTATTCCATTTAAATTTATTATGTTCTTAAAAACATAAACGTCTCCCATCGTTTATGTTATAAACTCAGTTAAATGCATTTTTCGCTAAAAAATGTTTTCGGCTCTAATGGCCGTTTTACGCCAAACACTAGATATACCTCACTTGAGGTGATGTAATGTCCACCCTTAACTCGACTAACTTTAATCGTACCACAAACCCTCATTGAGAGCATGACCATTACACATACCAGGCGCGGGTCAAAGTATTGACCCGTTAGCGATACTTTGCGCTTCTATATACTACTCGTGGTGATGCATGCCCACAAATCATGCTTACCTGTAAGCATGAAACATAACAAATGAAATATTAAATATCATTTTCAAACGGTGATGTCAAATGGTGATAACATCACCATTTGACCCGTTTGTCCATTTGACTTGTTTCTTGACTCGCCCTTTTTACATATCGGTATAACCAAACATTTTTATTGTAAAAAGGATATTTACTTACCGTTTATTTTGTTTGACCTGCTATGGTCCGCATCATAGTGTTCCATTTATAGTCTTTTTATTAAATTGATAACCAATGTATGATTATTTGCCATTTTGCTCGTTTGACCCGTATTGGTTCGCGTTAGCAAATATTTACATCAAAAACTCACTTTTATTTGTTTAACCTATTATGGTTCGCACCATATGGTCTCGTTTCTAAAATCCATTATCTTTATAACCGGTATATGGTTATTCATTATTTCGTTCCTTTGACCCGTTATGGTTTACACCGTGGGGTCTTATTCCTATAATTCTTTGTTAATTTCCAATTTATAAAGTACCTAATTTTACCCATTTTGACCTGTTTCATGGCTTTCAACATGGGGGTCTCATCTTACATTTATCCTTTGTCGCGAACATTAGTTCGTCATAACTTATCCATTTTGACCCACTTCATGGTTTACACCATGGGTCTCATTTCGATATTTTTAGCCGTTTAACCACAAACGTACTTAATCATATACTTCCTATCACTTATGTAACGGTTCTAATCTAGGAGGTGTAAGTTTTACTTACCTTGCATCCGGTTATGCTTTCTTGTGTCTTTGACCCGCTTGACCCATTCCTTTCAAGCTTCCACCTAGGTTGTCAATAGTCAAACTATAATGCAACATCCACAAGATGGTTATATTAGTCATCAATACTATGACCATCACCCTTATGGACTTTTATATCATATTTCGCATTCGATTCTATTATAGGCCAGTTTGACTTTCTAAAGTCAAACTGCAAATTGACATATTCATGCACTAACAAGTTTAATAGAACTCATTTTGGCATTTAATCACACACCCGGTGGGCATCATTTTTAAGGCTATCAAATTGGCTATGTTTTTCTAACCAAGTCACCATGTATCATTAACACAACAAGTTCATACATTCCTTTAACATCTAGTTAACCCAACTTCTTCATTTATCAAAGCAATATATCAATTTACTCTACAAGAGTTTGAGTTTCACACCTAGGTCAAAACCCACTTCATGACATCTATGAACATTTTCTCATATTCTCTAAATTGTTCATGTATTTTACACATACAAGCAAGTATGATGATCATGAACGTAAATACATCATCAAGTTCATCACAAGATCAAAACCCATTTAGTATAGAAACTCATCATACACAAATTCACGACATACCTTAGACTAGAAATGGCTAGAGGGTTCAAAATCCTCAATCATGCAAGGAAGAACACCTCAATTTCATCTTCAATTAGCTGAATTTTGTTATTTAGGGTTAAAGAGAGGATTCTCCTCTCTTGCTCTCCTGTACGTTCGACACACACAAACACTCTATGTGGTGTTTTGATTTTATTTTTGTTTTATAATTACAACTTCAAACATAATCCATTTTAGCCCCTAAGGTTTGGTTTTTTTTATTTTGTTTGCTTATAACTTAACCTTTAAGTAAACTACCATGTTAACTAGGTTAATATTCCTAGTCGTATACTTCTTCTCAATTCATCAAAAGAACATTATAATTTAATTAACTATGTTCGGGGTTACTACAATCCGACTTAACTTTAGACCTGACAGCCCGGGCCATTTATAAACTTTATTCACTAAAAAGTATTTGTTCACTTGATTTAGCATTAGATTTAATTAATTAAATCCTAATGTTAACCAGGTTAACTCTTACTCTTAACGATATTTTACCCGCTCATTACAATTAACTTGATTTAATTACCAAACTCATTTTCGGGGTGTTACAATTACAAAACACGTTTTATTTAGGTTTTCGTAGCCACTTATTTAAGCTTGAGTGCTTCCTAGCACTTTCCTTCCCTTCATAATAAATTACCTGAAACGCGTTATAAAAACATTTGGTCAGCGGAATATACTGGTGAGTTCATTCTGTTTTATAAAAACAGTGCAATATTATAATTACAACACTAAAGGTTTTTACATCTGTTTATATATTTCAATTACTCAATCAGTATTTGTCACACACCCAATTTGGTGACTGTGGTCATATTACTATTGGCTAACTCTTTGTCCAATAGTAATGTTAGACTAGTAGTGTATACAAAACCTCACATGCCGGCAGTAACTTAAGAATACAGAAACTTAATCACTGCAAGTATAACTGAAAAACATTTAGCGTTTTGCAATGCATTTGGTAAAAAGAAAGAATGACTCACTTTGCAGATTTAGATCATTAGTTCCTAATTAAACACACAATGCACACTATTAGTGTATTAACCCATTTCAACTTTAACAATAATCGCGAGATCAAAACCTCAACATGATGACAAAGTATAACCTTATTTAGGCAACACTTAAACAACCGTTGAACTGTTTATAGATCGATCAGACATGGTACCGTACGAGTAATTTGGGTTAACACACCGAGTACGAAGCAGAGTTTAGGGGTTTAGGGGCTCGGGACTTTGAACAGAGATTCGAGAAAGGAAGAAACGTTGATTTTACATTGATGTGGTGCACTGGAAACTCTCTCACTACTTCCCTTTTATAGCTAAACTGAGTTTCTCCCGCGTGTCGTGGGAGAATCAGGGGTCTCCCCCGCGTGGCGCAACAGCAGCCCATTAGGGTAGGTCATCCTCGTCAACCACATAGGCTTACCACTTGTCACGAAACGGTGCCACGTGGTCTGGTACTCTCTCCCGCGTCGCGAGAGAATCTAGGTTTCTCTGCTTGGCGCCAGGGACGTCCATTGTTTTTCGCTTCGCGCTGGGTCTCGTCGTGCGTGTCCGAGTTTCGCCTATGGTTTTTTAGGAGTTGTTACACCGGCCAAGCATCTGGCATTCGATCTAACGCTGCAACCGATCGGTTTAAACCGGTTTTTAAAACATTGGCTGGTTGAACTATGATATGTACAAAAGGAATGCCATTAGCGATTCTAATTTATGGCCGCTATCCCACCTTTTCTTCTTCTTTTAGGTGGATAAAATGGACATCTTCTGTGAATTGAGTTTGTCTGCCAAATCGCCTTTACTAGGCCCTTTTGATGGTCGATTTGAGTCTGCAAGCGAATACATGCATGCTGTCATTATTTGTATTGTGTGTTTTTGTCATGGTTGTAAAACAAGGTATCCATGGCCGAGTACTCTCCAAGCAGTCGCTATAAGGTAGGCTGTCGATGCGACCTTTTTCAACTACGTCTAATTACTCGGAACCGATCAAACGCGGTCAACCTCGGTCAGAATCGGATCTAGTAGGTCAACTTGGGCTGAGTTTGACTTAAGAAAAAAATAAAACATAATTTCTATGTCTACCATATTGTAGAATGAATATCATTTTCACGTATTTTGTTAAAAATATTAATAAATTTTTGTTATTTGACATGTATTTAATTTCCAAAAACTAATTTCTTTATAATTTAACATCTCCATGTACTCCCCGAATACTCTCCGCCTAGGCCAGATACTCTCAACTCCCCGGTCGACCGATTAGGAAGCGACTAGCGACTTTTATGACCATTGTTTTTGTAATTTAATGTTTTTTTGTTGGCATATCAGGGACATTTTCCAGTGTTTCCTTTATGGGTTAGGGTTGTTGGGTGCGTTTCCATGTCGCTTCTTCGTCGAACGGTCCACTTTGCCAGTGTCAAACACCCAGGTTCCACCATCAGCAAAGAAATCCGAATCCGTAATTCGAACCTGCCCGATTCGAATAATGAAAACCCATACGATTTACTTTTTGTTGTTTTAGCCCGTTCCTCCACTTGGGCTAGTTACAACCTAGTCATTCCAAGAGGGTCTAGTCCCTTTTATGCCTTTACTATTTTTAATATACTAAATTAACTTCATTAAAAATTTATACTTCTAAAGTACAACTACTAAATGTTTTAAGAAAACTAAATTTATTATAGTTAAATGCGTTAAAAACTTAACTTAATTTATTATAGTTAAATGTGTTAAAAACTTGACGGTTTAATCTGTGAAGATTAAAACTATATTTTTTATAAAATATGCCACAAATTTGTATTATAAAGCATCAAAATATACAAGTTTACACGTATACCGTAAAATTAGTTTAGCTTCTTAAAAAAATATATACTGGACAAAAAATATACAAGTTTACATGTATAGGACACGGCTCAAGGGATCAGGCCTTTTGGACATAAGACAGGCAACGCTTGCCAGGACCGTTTGTGCATTGCTACATCTGAAAGTCGAAGACACACATGAGAATGATCAAGTATTAGAGTATTGCATGCCTCTAAAATCCATTTAACTCTTTAACGCCATGTGAACGCACTAAAGATATCAAGAATGAGAAAGCTAGAATCTTTGGTGTTATTGTTCAGCATCGTCACATTCTGCTGCAGCAATTGGTTATGGAATCTGGATGTTGTATTCCGGCTTACATTGCATTGCTGGTATGATGAAAGATGGTTTCTCTGGGGAGGCATCCTACTTGCTGTTAGCTTCAAAACCTTTTCCATCTGATTGACAGCTCTTGAAATGAATGGAGGCATGCTCTACATAAACAACCACTTTCGATAACATAAACACAAAATTCAGCTGCACAGATGAAAGGAAACGAGTTTATAGATTTTGTTATTTGAAACTTGACATTAAATGATTTTTTTAAACCTTACAGTATGAAATACTTAAATATATATAATTTAACAACACCCATTAAGTATCTATAAATAGTCTTTAAACTATGTTTGCAGTTGGCGGGCCGTCTGGCACTAACCCAAAAATTTGACCCTACTCAATAAAGGAAGTACGATATGGGAGGTTACCAATTTAGAGCCACTTGTAGAAGTGTAAGTCCCATAGTCATTGCCCGAGACCACGACAAGAGCCAAACATGATTTTAAATCATGCATAATGTAGACGCTCTCTTTAATTAGCCCTTGAAGAAACCCAATCTAAGTGGTCATGTTTGGTTGTAAGTTGCTTCATTGAACACCCCGGTTCCACCATAAGCAAAGTTGAGTCCACCTCGCAACTTGTTTGGTGCGTATTTCCGAACTTATATGCAAACTTGTTTGGCACGTATTTGCAGCTGGAAATGGATCATTTGAAAAAGAAGCGACATCAACACCAGAAGAGGCGCAATGCCTACATTTCAAGCTTAAATTGCTAATAGGAGAAACAAACATCACCATGCAAAAGACAATCTGGAAAACAGAATGACCTATTTCCAAATAAATAGATGCCTATACACCAAATTTAAAGTAAGGTGTTAACTATGGGTGGCAAAATGGGTGGGTTGGACAAATTTGGGTAATGGATTTGAGTTAAGATGGGTTTGAGTTTAGATGAGTTTATTAAGAAAAAGGTCATGTTGGGTTTATGTTATAATAGGTTTGGGTCAAGATGAGTTTAAAAAAATTAAAAATATTCAAAAAATTCTAAAAAATATAAAAAAAACCTAAAAAATAAAAAAAAATAAAAAATGAAAAAAAAACAAAAAATTCTAGAAAATAAAAAAAGTCTAGAAAAAAATTCAAAAATGAAAAAAAAAGAAAAAAATCTAAACAATAAAAAAATTTTCTAAAAAATCAATGAATACTGAAAAATTAAAAAAATCTAAAAAATTCAAAAAATTCAAAAAAAAAAAAACCCAAAAAAACTCTAAAAAATTCGAAAAATTCAAAATATCTAAAAATTAGAAAAGATTAAAAAATAAAAACAAAATACAAAGATTAAAAAATAAAGAAATTCTAAAAAATTTATAATAAGATGTAAAAAATAAAAAAATCTAAAAATCAAAAACATTCACGAAGTTTAAAAATTCTAAAATAATTCTAGAAAAAAATCTTAAAAAATTCTAAAAAATTCCTAGAAAGTCTTAGAAGTAACAAAAATTCAAAAAAAAAATAATAATAAAGAAATCTAAAAACTCAAAAAATTATCATAAAAATTCTAAAAGATATTTTTTTTAATTTTTGATTTTTTTTTATTTTTAAGGATTTTTAGAATTTTTTTAAATTTTTGAGTTGTTTTGATTTTATATATATTTTTTTACTATTTTTATATTATTTTTGAATTATTTTGATTATTTAGAATTTTTTGACTTTTTTTGAATGTGTATTTTTTTTAGAATTTGTTGATTTATTTTAATTTTTTTAGAATTTTTTGATTGTTTTTGATTTTTTGGATTTTTTAGAATTTTATTTGAATTTTTAGATTTTTTTTAGAATCTATCGACTTTTTTGTTATTTTTTTTTAATATGGATCGATCCGGATGGTGATCCATCCATTTAAAATTATATAAGGTTTTTTTTACTTAACTAACTGATTTTAACCAATCCTGACACGCTTTGATTTTATATCATACTTATCCTAGCCTACTTGTTTTTATCCAACACTTCACAACCTATCTTAACCTTGTGACCTAAATTAAAATGAATGGGCTTGTTTTACCATTTTAACATAGAGATACTCGAATGTGTCGGGTCTGTATCTTACAAGCTCAAGTTACCCAAGGAGCTAAGTGGAATTCATGATGTGTTCCACGTCAGTAATTTGAAGAAATGTCTAGCTGATGAACCGCTAGCTATGTCATATCATGATGTACAAATCGATGAAAGTTAATCGATGAAAGGTTCATTGAGAAACCAATTTCGATCGAGGATCGACAGGTTAAAAAGTTCCGGAAGAAAAAGACACCTATTATGAAAGTTAAATGGGATGCCTGTCGAGGCCCCGAGTATACATGGGAGGTTGAGTCCCAGTATGCGACAGAAGTACCCCCATCATTTTGAATAAAATCTCGAGGTCGAGATTTCTTTTAAGGGGGTAAGGATAACACCTCGAAAATTCATGACCAGTAATATACCAACACGTGTCCCGCTGATCCTTGTATGTCACGTATTGGACGAGAGGTGATGGAGTTGTCGTTATGTTATTATAATAACCTCTGAACGACAACTACAAAAGTAGAGGGACCATATATGTCAACATGCCATTTATTTGGCCTCTGAGTAACTTTTACGGACTGTAACCATATATGGTTACGGACCATAAGCCAAGGGAGTATATTTTTTCAGTGAGGCGGTTACGGACCGCAAGGGTTATCCTATACGGTCCGTAACAAGTTTGAAAACATTGGGCGCCAAAGGTTCTTACGGACCATAAGCACTATGCAATACGGTCCGTAAGGGACTGCCAAAGACAGATTCTTTGGCAGCTTGCAATGCTGCCACCTCTCTCGCATTTTGCCACACTTTGGCTGCTTCTTACACGTCCCTAGCCACCTGTAGACCACTCGGAGCACCTCTAACACCTGGAAAAAACTCCATACTCCTCCCTTGGCTATAAATAGCATCCATCTTGAGCATTTTTCCTTGCTCATCTTCTTTTCTCTCCTCTACTACTCTAAGTCGAAGTTCCTGAGCTAAGGAGCATCCCAGTTGAGTTCTATTATTTCTTTGAATCACTTGTAAGTATTCCATCTTTGCTCATTTCATTTTGTTAGGCTTAAAGTCAAAAGTCAAACGTTATCGTAATAGCGCTTTCACTTTCGACTAAGACCATTATGGTCCAGCCATTGTTTGAATTGAACATGGCTAAGTGATCATAATTAGGTAGGTGTTAGTCCGTTAAAAGGGCACCTCCTAAAGATCACGTTTACTAGACCTATTAACGGGTCAAAGTTAAATTATTAAAAAGTCAAACGGGTCAAATTTTAATAAAACTTATAATCTAAGTTTATACATGTTAAAAAAATGTTTTGACACTTAAAATAACTTGTTAATAAATAATTGAACATGTGTAAACATGTTCATCCCGTCAATCTTAGTCTTAGTGTCGGTTCGCAACCGAAAGTCACGAAGTTTGACTTCTGCTTTTACTTTCGATTATGAATTGATTTAGCAACTTTAACTACTGACTTTAAGTTGCATTATGATCCTAATATGATGTAGTATAACCCTCTAAGGTTATACTACAAGATCATAATAAGAATCTGAGTTTATACATTAGTTCTTCATTATGCCAAACTTTTACTATTATGCCCTTTTTGCTCATTTAATTACAAATGGCCACGACCTGAGCGCGGGGTGTAGGCCTACACCTGACAGATGCTAAAATGTTTTATAACCCAATATGGGTATACCTAATGAAGGTATTAAAGTGGCGTGTCGGTTAATCATGATTTTGGCATAGTTTCCGGGCCTTAAATGTATTATTAGCATGTAAAACTGATAACATGAGATATAGTTTATCCCAAGTTATTTGTAAAATTATGTGTACCAATGTGTACATGGAAATGGTTTTGAAATGTTTTCAAAACGTGTCGGTTATTTGTATTTACTAGCAAGGTTACAAAATAGGGTGGAAGTACTCGGCGAAGCTTAAGAGGAATTTGCAACTCCTTGCTTAGAAAGCCCATAGTCTGTCAATTTCATTATTGTAATATTTTCGATCCGCCTATGGATATATTACAAGCGTTGTATATTATTTTTGAACTTTGAACAATACGTTTGTAATAGTAATTTTATTCCAAGACTTCCGCTGTGTTACTCTGTGTTTTTGGTTATGATGATATCAGCATACGTCACGATACTCCCCACCGGGCCCACCAAGACTTACGTGGAAATTGGGGTGTCACAATCCAAGCAACAAATCAAAGTGGAATGGTATTTTGAAAGCATCATTTCGAAATTATGGTGGGGGTGTGGCTGCCATACATATTTGGGTGGTTTAAGGTTGGGTTTTAATATTTTTTTTATAAAGATTAACTAATAGGAATCATGGGTGGGATTTTTGATGGGTTTTGCAACTTTTGGTGGAACTTTTTAACTAACACAAGCTCACCAAACTATTTCACTAATAAAATTAATGTTCCAAGTCTATAAAATAAAAAACCACTAATTTGTTTATAATTTTTTCTATAAACACTAGATTACAAAAAACGCTCATTGATACGAAATCAAGAGATACAACTAACACTTAATCCATGTAATATAATAGCATAGAATTCCACATATGTCACACCCCTAATTTCCACGTGTAACCCGGTGGGCCCAGTTGGGGAATATCGTGACGCAAGTTGATATTATCGTTACCAAACAATACAATAAAACACAGCGGAAGTCTGGATAATTACTATTACAAACGTTTAAATGTTCAAAGTTCGAAATAATAAATACAACGCTTGAAACTAGATCCACAGGCGGATCGAAATGTGATTACAAAAGGAAATTTAATAGACTAAGGCCTTCTAAGCAAGGGTTGCAATTCCTCTTAAGCTTCGCCTGAGCACTTCCAGCCTAATTATGTATACTTGTCACCTGCGCTTAGTCTTTTGAAAATACGTCAGTTTTCATTGATAAATACATTTAACCGACTCATTTTGAAAAATTTCGAAAACATTTAGTGTACACGATGGTACTTAGTTTAATAAATAACTTGGGATATATAATTTTCATGTTATCAGTTTTACATGCTAATAATACATTTAGAGCCCGAAAACTATGCCGGGATCATGATTAATCGACACGCCACTTTAACACCTTTAGGTGCACCCCTAATGGGTTATAATTTAATTTAGCATCTGACGGGTGTATGCCTACACCCCGTGCTTTAGGTCGTGGCCATTTTCAATTAAATGAGTCGTGGACATCCAGGACATGGTCGTTTTAACCCCCAAATGTTTAATATTAAGCAATACGAATTAAAATGGATTATTTGAATTCCCGACTCATTGATCTTTGATCCCATATCCAACCATGCGGTATTATTATACCGTATCCCTAGCCCGTATAAGGGAAAATAAGTTAAAAGCATTTACCTGGCTTACAAAATCTTTAATAATAAGAAAATAAGCAAAGCACAGCCGTAATCAATTAAACTAGCTTGGCGACAATCTACCGGAAGTCTCTAGTCTGGAATGGATGGTATTATTAACCATTAGATAGCTAGCGGGTCTTTATTTAGTCATTGACTTAGACCGACTAACATAAAACAAAGAATACGGTACGAAACGCTAGATTAAGCTATGACCGGAAAAGAATGTATTTTGGACCCGTCAAGTACTAGTACTTGTATAATATGGGTTACCATATTACATTCAGGAATTTGAAAATATCTAGATATGGTTAAACCCGTTTCGTTAAATTACGTAAACTAGTTACGTGGGCCGAACCGCATGCATATAAGCGAAACCGGGTAACCGGGTGAGTCCTATACAAGTTCCACATGCCATTATGTTTAAAATATGTTAACATATCAGTAAGTTATCAATATGTTGGCCCGTTACGGTTTTAAAAACAAACTATGCCTTAAAAGGGAAATCTGGTCATTTTACAATGTAATAAATGAGCGTATACGTAAACTGATGTTATTATCATACACATTTTGTAAAAAAAAAATACTTATTTTATGATGTTATATCAGTAGGATATCAACTATATGTGTTGTTTATAGTTAAGACCATGCTATGTCTCGAAAAGGGCATTTTGGTCATTTCACATTTAATTGATAGCTTATTTGGGAATCTGAGTTTGGGACATATACCTACTGTTAATAAGTTGAAAATATGTTTTGAAATCAGTAAGTATCAAGCCTTAATGCTCTAATATGGTTTTAAACCATATTATGCGCCGAAACGGCGATTAAGTCGCTAAATGACGATATAAATTTTATTTGAGTAAAATTGTTGTTGTGACCAGGTTTGTATGACCAAAATATGTTAATTTATCTATTACATTAGTAAGTACAAGGTTTTGGTCCATTAAAATGTTTTAAAACCCCTTAAAAGTGCCGAAAGGGCAATATCGTCATTTAAAGGCATAATAGGCAAACTATAGCTTAAACTCAGTTTGAAACCCGAATGAATATCCCAAATAATCCTAATAATGATATTATACAGTAGGTATTGAGTTTTGATGTCAAAATCATGTTTAAACCATTTTAGGTGCCGAAAAGGCATTTTAGTCCTTTAAAAGCATGATTTTCGATCTTTTAACAAATCTCAGTTTATGATCAGATTAAAATATCAAAAAAAGTTGAATAATTTATCATATCAGTTTACAAGTCATATGTATGCTCTTTTATCTTTGAAACCTTATTTTTATACAAGAAGGGCCTTTTAACCAAGTTTGGCATATTTAGCGAAAACTTGCGTATCAACTCGGATTACTACATGACCATGTCCTATAACTCCAGAGGGTTATAGTATATTATAACATGGACATAATGAAACTTAGGGACAGAAGCTAATGTTGCTAAATCGGGTCAGAACTGAAAGTCAAAGCAAAAGTCAACTTTTGCGACTTTCGGTTGCGAACCGACCTTAGACCTGGAATTGACGAGCTGAACATCTTCTCACATGTCCTTATAATTATTACCAAGTTATTAAAGTGTCAAAACAGATTCTATGACACCCACATTGCTAGTTATGATTTTATTTCAAAACTGACCTGTTTGACTTTTATAAATCTTAACTTTGACCCGTCAATTGAGCAAGCAAACGTGGTAATTAGGAGGTGCCCTCTTGAGGGATTAACACCTACCTTATTACGATCACGTAGCCATGTTCGTTGCGAACATTGGCTGGACCATAATGGTCTTAGCTCAAAGTCAAGGCGTTTTACGTAAACGCTTTGACTTTGGCTTAAAAGCCTACAAAATCAAAAGAACAGAGTTGGAACACTTACTAGTGATCCAAAGAAGACTAAGGAACTCAGAGGAAGTCCCCAATGAGCTCAGGAACCTCCAAGTGAGCGAAAGAGAAGAGAAGATGAGAATGAGCAAGTTGGAGCTTCACTCAAGGGTGCTATTTATAGCCAAGGATGAAACATGGGATCACTCCAGGTGTTAGGAGCTGATCTAGGATGAGTACAAGTGGCTAGGATCGTGGCACAAGCATGAGGAAGGTGGCAATGGCGAGCAAGGTGGCATACTCAGCCTGCTGCCAGGTTTCTGCCTCTGGCAGTCCCTTACGGACCGTAAGGGTTATGCCTTGCGGTCCGTAAGGACCTCTGCCGCCCATAGATTTAAAGGCTTGCGGTCCGTAACCGCCTTACTGAAACAATGTTTTGGTTACCTTACGGTCCGTAACCATTCTAGAGAGGGAAATTTTGGCATTTTGCCACTTTGGACCTTCGACTCGTCCGATGCTCGTTCAAAGGTTATTAAAATAACATGACGGCGTCCTTAGTCCCTCTCGGCTACACGTGGCAACCAAAATTTTCGGGACACGTGTCGGATTTTTATTTGATGAAATTTTTGAGGTGTTACAACATAAATATATTAATATTTGTATATTTGAAATACTATTTCCATATTTCACCAACGTTGGGAGTCAGACTTGTGTGCGGTTTGGTAATTTGATTAACTCGCTGAATTAGTGTTATGTGAGTGTTCGTTTACTATTGACACACTTAACCAACTAATATCAAGTGAAATGTAATAATGAATGTTTATGATAATGTTAAAGATAACGGAGCTGTGTTAACGGAGTTACCCTGAAAATTCGCAGTTGACACAAATAACCCATTGTTGCTATGGTGCTATCAGATAGATGACACTAGTGATCGGATTTTCGGAACCTTAACCAGTTCTCTGTCCGCTTTTTCTCTCTTTCTATAATCACTTAAGCTGTTGGATCCTCGTCGTGAATCACCACCATAGGCGGTGGTGAATGGTGGTGGTCACAGGCCGGGTGAGGCAGTTAGCTGTGGGGTTAAGGTTTTCGAAGTGGCGATGCAGGTTGTACGGTGCGTGGTGGAGTGTAGTGGTGGTGGGAGAATGGTGATGGTGGGTGGATATGGTGAAGATTGTGACGGATAGATAAGGGGGGTGGTGATTTGGGAGGTTTTGACGTGGCAAAAGGAAATATTGTCGCGCCCAAAAAAGGAAGGGGAAAAGTGATGTAGCGGATTCGAACCGGTCCACTTTCCATAAAACCACTCCACTCAAACCACTACAACCAAAGTTACAAAATCAAGCGTATATATACAATGAAAAAAGCAGAAGAATGCAATTAAAAAAAAACCCAACAGTATCTAGTCATTTGGCAAGGTCACCATTCTCAGCATTCCGTTTTTAATAGATTGATACTGATGATGGTTCAAATATGAAGAAACAAATTTAAAAGATTTAATTACAAAGATAGTGTATGGTTTATTGGAAGTAACGCCTTTGAGTACTAACTTATTTTTTTAACAGGTTGGGGTTCTATGTTTTGATTTTGTAACACCTTTGAGTATGAAGGCTAACTTCCATTAGTTTTTCTGTTAAATTAACAGAAAATGACTAAAACACCCGTATATAACTTTTTGTTAGTACTTAACGATGTTACTTTCAATAAACCACAAGGACTATCTGTGTAATTAACTCTAAAATAAAATATAAAAAGTCATTATATTTGTAAAGAAAACATATTATAAAATATTCTACATAAGATATTAATAATTATATTCCTAAAATCAATATATATTACCATATGTCTATTAGAATTACGTTGTCAAAAATGACCCTTACTACGAATATAATCTAATTGTATTTATGTTTAGATAAGTTATCGACTTGTGTTTTACACGAGCTTAATGATTATTCAACACAAATAAATAAGATTAGAATGAATGTTATTTTTTGTTGTGTTAATAATTATATTATACTAGGTTATAGACTCATGTATTAAACGAGCTTAATTATAATTTAACATAAATAAACAAGACTAGAAACAAAATTATTTTTTGGATTCTATTCATATTTGGAAAATTAAATAAAAATTAATGAATAAGAAATTGATATTAAAAAAATATTGACGTTTTATTTTTTGATTAAACAGTTTGTGTAATATGTGTTAAATATTATTGAATAACTTTAATCGCATATACTTACTTTTTATTTAATGTCAATTGTGTATAAACGTTTTTACATAAAAAGTTATAAATGAATATAACTAATATTTGAAAAACAATTACTTTTTATGTAACTAGGTTAATTAAGGTTTTTTTATTTAGTATGTGTTTACATGTGTTTTGAAATGAATACGAGTACATTGCGTACGGAACCACTGACAAGAATAAAAAGAAAATATAGAAAAAAACATAAAAGATAACTGAAAGAAAAATCAACAAAAAAAGTTGTATGGTAATGATGTTATTCGTATGAAACCCGTGGTGATGAGCAAATGATATTGGGTACCGATACCGAATTTTCCGAACCGAAGATCTTATGTACCAATTCGTTACTGACTGTTGGCGTAGCACACATAAAGAAAAAAATTTGTCACGTGGAAATTGAAACCCTTGGTTAGAGATAAGCAAATGGTACTGAGTACCGGTACCGAATTTACTGAACCGAAAAATCTTAAGTAGCAATTCGATATGACTTTTTGGCGTAGCATACATAAAGAAAATATTAATAAAAGTTGCCACGTGGCAATTTCTTAATAGGCCACGTGGCAACTTCTTAATGGATCTAAATCTAATACTATTCATCACTATTCACAAGCTTGTATTTTTAATATATAGAAGAATAATTAAATAAGTTTCTGTAACCTATGTTAAACATTATTAATTTAATCATTAAAAATTAACTTTTATATTTAACTAGGAATAACACCCGCGCGCGTTGTGGCGTGGGTACATTGTAAACATCAAACGGATTAGTTCAAATGTTAACTGATGCAACCATATGAAAACACGTGTTTCAGCGTATTGTAACCGGTACAAGCAATGTGACTTGATCAAAACATAAAGTAAAATGAATTATACTATACATCATAACATATTATATGTGACCCGACTCATGCATAGAAAACGTGATGGGTATAACGGAAAAGTTGCCACGTTTAATCATAAGGGATTAATTGGAGCTTTTAAAAAAACTGAAAAAAAAAGAAACTACAATTTGACTCCACTTGATTCGAAACAAAATTTACGAAACATTCATAATATAAACACGAAAACATATTATATTTGACCTGACTCGCTTTGCAAAAAGGTTTTCCTCAAAATGTACACCAACTCAAATTTATAACCAAATATACATAAAAATATGCACGTAAAAATGTTTTTTAAACAAAAACGTATTATATTTGACATAACTCGTTTCCTAGAAAAAAGTTTGACCTGACTCGCTTCGCAAAAAGGTTTTCGTCAAAACGTACACCAACTCAAATTTATAACGAAATGTACATAAAAATATGCACGTAAAAATGTTTTTTAAACAAAAACGTATTATATTTGATATAACTCGTTTCCTAGTAAAAGTTTAGGTCGAAACGTAGAGCAAATCAGATTCATACCGACATGTACATATAATATGTATTTAAAATTAGTTTTTAAGTAAAGAAGGTACAAGGCTAAACTCAAAACAAATTATTTGTAAAAAAGTTCATAGGTTAAAAACGACTGTAAAACCGTGCCATGTAGCAGTATTGCCACACCACTGCCAACGACCACCAACATCGTAAAAGCTCGTAAAAATAAAATAAATACAAAAGGAAAAGATAACATCGAACGAAAAGCATTCGTAAAATCGTTGAGCCACACACATCCATTGTAGCGTATTAATGTGAAGAAATTAGATCGAAACGTAAAACGTAGAAAATAACAACTAAGTCGCTCTAGGACTCGTGCCTTGCGACAAATCGGTCAAATGAAGAAAAATAGACGCGTTGCAACAGGCTTGTCAAATGGGGAAAATAAGACGAAAAAACGTCGAACCCCACACACACGTTGCGAATTAAACGTACAGGGAACCAAAGTCAAAAATAAAAAAAAAGTGTTGTGATTTAATTGTAAAGAGGGAAAAACTGTCTTAAAAGTAAAAAATATCAAAAGGGTTAAAATTGAAAAATTATTTTTTTTTAAATACTCCCTATGCATGTAGTACAACAACAAGAGCAACAAAATGTTGCTTATTTATATTATGGAAATGTCAAATATATATTAAACGTATTCCTTTACATAAAATGATTACAAAGTATAGTTTATAAATAATAAAACTTAACCTATTTATATAATATCATTTAGTAACATTCTTAGGCTTCATGGGTTGTAAGTTGTGCATAAAATGTTTTCTCTACTGTGTTGTGTTGTATATAGCCTTTTGAAGCCCCGTTGCTTGCTGACTTTTCACTTACCACTTTCTTATATTGTTCAAGTATTCATTCACCGCTTATGATATCATAGACAGAGATGGTCAGAGGGACATACACAGAGAGAGAGAGAGAGTGACGCGGCTGTAGGCCGTCCGCCGTTTCGGTCACTACAACCAGCCCGCATATCATCGGCCACTGTTATTTTGCATTCGAAGCTCGCGATTCACTCTACAGGTTGGTAACTGTGATCTGTTCTTTCCTAGATATTAGTTAGGGTTTTTGTTCGTATTTTGTCAATCAGTCAATCTATACGAGGTATTATTCTTCCTTGAAACCATAACCAGTTCGGTTCGTATTTGTATTTGCACCTGTTGGGTAGGTTAGGGTTTTCATATAATCGTATGAACTGTCATGTTGTAGTCGATTGTGAGTCACAGACTGAGCTTCAGCATCTAACTTCTCAAAGAGAAGGTACGTGAACTTGTGTTTTTGCCGTGATCGAGGGTTTTTAATGAACGTATGAGGGGTTTTGATGATCTGGTTGTCGTATTTCGGTGAAATTGATGTGGGTTTTGTTGGAAATTTCGTGTACCTTTATGTAAAATATTTTAGTCAATTCTTCAAACAAACTGAACGCAGCGGAAACATGTACACGAGGTTCGGTTCTATACCGATTCCAGCAGTGATCTTGTTACAATCAAAATAGGTTAAAATAAAGTATTAAAGAATCGTGACTACCAAGTAAGACACCTTGGTTCAACGAACGATCTCGCTAGATGATCATTGTCCACGAAATTTGATTTCTTTATTCAAAACGATTTCAAACGAAACCTATATCTAAAGAAAATAAAGTTTAAAAACTTTACTTACCTTATTGCGTAATTGATGAAACAAAAAATTGCATGTATTCAACTTCCTTAAGCAAACTTTCTCGTGAAAAAGAAATCCAGCACCCAAGCTTCAAAAACTGAAGTTCCGTATCTCTTGAACGGAGAAAAATATATATATGACCTATTATAATTGGAGTCTTATTCTAAAGATATACAATTGCCTTCATCGGTTTCTAAGACTTCCGTAAGACCACCACTAAAATCTTTTTTTAATAGATATTATTAGGGTGATTAATATTAAAACACCATTGCATGTTCGTTGCCCAAAGTGTAACTCTTTGGATCGTACCTGACAGCAACCTTGAATTTTAATCTGACAACTGAACATTATATCCAACTATCCCCCACTTGGTCGATTGGCCGATTAAATTTCAATGTAGACAATAGTGGGTGCCTAGCTGCATCATATTGCCCCCGGTAAGGTATGACAATTTTATGTCAACTAATTCTTTGCACTAATCAATTCTTTGGTTATGGAAATACTATAGCCCCGGTTATCGACTAATTTATCCCTCTATATTGAACACTTGTTAACATGAGACATGGATCCTATTCATTCTCATGTTTTATTCAACCATTTCTAATTTCGTTCCTGATTTGAAGTGGTTTATCAAACTGCTACTAGTTCGAGCATGGCACGCATTTAACACTAGTTCAAACCAACGAAAGGCTCTAGAGTGTTCTTCTCCTATGTTTAGAAGCACAAATCCCTTTGGCTACAAACAACTCCCACTAAACTTCAGATCATTCCCAAAACTATCCTTATTACTACCAGTAACGTACAGTGTAGATAGCATCAAAGAGCAACCATTAATTTAAGTCAGTTCTAGTATGTACTGCAGGTCTAAGGATACAATGATCGTGCCTATTCAAAACGTCTTATGACTAAGATCCATGAAGACACGAGCTACGCCCAATATGATTCAACTAATCATATCAGTGAATATGGTTCTCAACACTTTGAATATCCATTATATGGATCAACCATCTTATTCACAATAGTCTTTTACCAGATTGGTTCTCACGAATCTGATAGACTACGGGCATTTTAGAATACAATATTCATAGATACTTAACGTACTAATATTTGAACATAGGTATAACAGTTTAAAAGACATTCAACCATTAAATTCAAATAAACATAAAATACTGTTTACAGTTCAAGACGCACCACATTACTAAATTACAAAATCAGATCAGCTATCTAGCATATCTAAGACCTATACTATCAGCAGGCTTCCCGTGTCTCACTTGAGTCACAGGCTTAGTAAACGGGTCCGCTAGATTCTGATTAGTATCAATTTTCTCTACTACGATGTCTCCTCTTTCCAAAACTTCCCGTATGTAGTGGAATTTTATGAGAATATGCTTCGTGCTGTGATGCGACCTTGGTTCCTTTGCCTGAGCAATTGCACCTGTATTGTCGCCAAATATCTCGATAGGCTTCTGTACGCTTGGTATAACTCCGAGATCAACAATGAACTTTTTCATCCAAACAACTTCCTTAGCAGCTTTTGAAGCTACTATATATTCTGATTCAGTGGTCGACTGGGCCACCACACTCATCTTAGAACTCTTCCAAGTTATCCCACCACCATTTAAAGTAAAAACATAGCCTGTTTGAGATCGTGAATCGTCACGATCTGTTTGGAAGCTTGCATAAGTGTACACTTTACTTTCAGCCTTCTTCCAAACCGCCAAATATCATAAACATATCCTTAGTTCATTTTAAGTACTTTAGGATATTTTCCACAGCAATCCAGTGGCTTTTACCAGGATTTTGTTGATATCTGGTAGTCGAGCTTAGAGCGTACGATACGTCTGGTCTAGTACATAACATGGCATACATGATGGAACCGATAGCAAAGGCATATGGAACCTTTTTCATATCCTCTTTCTCTGTGTCCAACTTGGGACACTGATGACTATTCAGTACGGTTCCACTTGCCATTGGCAAGAGATCCTTTTTGGAATCTTGCATCGAAAAGCGCCGAATGACCTTATCGATATACGTACTTTGACTAAGTCCAAGTAGCCGCTTAGATCTATCTCTATAAATCTTTATTCATAGAATATAAGCAACTTCTCCAAGATCCTTCGTTGAGAAACATTTACCAAGCGAGGATTTAACATCCTGCATCGGGATATTGTTTCCAATGAGAAGTATGTCATCTACATACAAGATTAGAGAAGTAAGAGAACTCCCACTTACCTTCTTGTAAACACACATCTCATCTTCGTTTTTTATAAAACCAAACTGTTTGATTTTCTGATCAAAACGAAGATTCCAGCTTCGAGATGCTTGTTTCAATCCATAAATGGATTTATTCAACTTGCAAACTTTCTTAGGATTGTTAGGATCCACAAAACCTTCAGGCTGTTCCATATAGACATCTTCTGTTAGGTGTCCATTTAGGAACGCAGTTTTGACATCCATTTTCCATATCTCGTAGTCATAATACGCGGCTATGGCAAGTAAAATCCTAATAGACTAAAGCATGGCTACTGGCGAGAAGGTTTCCTCATAATCAACTCCTTGAGTCTGAGTAAAACCTTTAGCAACCAACCGAGCCTTATAGGTTTGCACGTTTCCATCCATGTCTGTTTTCAATTTGAAAACCCATTTACTTCCTACAGTTCGATATTCGGGAGGAAGATCAACCAAATCCCAGACTTGGTTGTCATACATGGATTGCATCTCGACGCCCATAGCTTCGAGCCATTTTCCAGATTCGTTACCTGAAATTGCAGCTTTGTAGGTTGAGGGCTCTTCTTGATCAATTATCAAGACGTAACTATCAGATGAATACCTATTAGGTTCATGACGATCCCTTGTACTTCTGTGGATGCCTAGTGTTACATCAGATTCCTGAATCCTCTCAGGTTCAGGTTCAACAATATTTTGTTGAGAGGTAGATTCAACTATTGGTTGATTAATTTGTGGTTCTCGAATTTCCTCAAGATCCACAAGATTATCTCCAATTCCTCACGCCATAAGTTCATCCTCTAGGAATCTTCCTCGACGCTTAGTGAAAACTCTATTTTCAGCAGGATTATAGAAATAATAACCAACCGGATATGCATATCCTATGAAAACAACTTTTTCACCGCGAGGATCAGACTCACAGGTAACATAAGCGTTACATCCCTATATGCGAAGGTAAGAGACTTTAGGTCGTTTACCATACCACATATCATATGGTGTCTTTTCTACCTTTTAGTAGGAGCAATATTCACAAGACGTGTAGCAGTTTCATGAGCATAACTCCAAAAGGAGTGTGGTAAGTTTGTACGACACATCATTGATCGAACCATATCTAATAAGGTTCGATTTCTCCTCTCAGACACACCATTGAGTTATGGTGTTCCGGGTGGAGTTAGTTGGGATATAATCCCACACTTCTTAAGATGTTCATCAAACCCTTGATTAATCTTGATCGGATCGAAATGCCTTAATCGTTTTCCCTAGTTGATTTTGTACTTCATTTTGGAATTCTTTGAACTTTTTAAAGGTGAGGGTCCATTGTACGGATCGTTCTGGTCCTAATTTGGCAAACCTAAGTTAAACGTGCGGAATCCGTTTGCATAGGCGACATTGTAGACAAGTTTGTTACTGTTTAACACCATTTCATTAATGTGTAGACGTTACAGATCCTGGAAATACTTGGACAGAGCTTCGCCCAATTGACAAAATCTCTGAAAGTTACAAATGAAATGTCAATACTCCTATTTATAGGAGTGCAAGTTCGTTGGTGAGATGCAAGTTCGGGCGAACTTGCTTAGTCAAGTTCGGGCGAACTTGCTTAGTCAAGTTCGGCCAAACTTGACTATCGACACATCATTCCAAGCGAACTTGACCCTTTACAAACATAAACTTTGCCATTTCGCTTCTAAATACAGACTCGATATTATATGTTGACGTAGGCAACAGACATATGCATCAACAGACTCCCCCTTGGATGTTGCCGTAGTCATCATTCTTCAATTAAATTCCTGAGTCTTTAATGTTCTCTTGATCTTTATTTCTTGAATAACTTTAACTTCCTTGATCTTCATAACATCTACAATCCTTTTCTCTTTTCTTCTCGAGCTTGTCTTGATAAAACTTTAATCACCATGCTCCCCTTGCTTTGAGCTTTCTGGAATAATCAACGCTTTTTATCCAGCTCCCTCTTAAAATCAACTTCCTGTTTCAAAGTTCCTTAAACATTCAAATAAACATTTCAAATTCAAACTTTGAAATCTTTTAACACAAACATTTCAAATTTTAATCTTCTTATCAGTTTTTAAACCCTCTCAGTTAATCAAGTCTAAATCAATGACCTTGAATATCTGATTCATGTATCAAGTTCAACTTAATGATCTTGATTAAACGTTTTGACACTTCAACTAACACTTTTATTCAAAAGTAAGTTTCAACTTAATGAACTTTTGAACTTTTCAGATCAATTTGAAATTTTCAAACTTTTGATCAGCAGCTTTAGATTTTGAAAATCAGCATTTCATCATCAGTGGTCAAAAACAAAAAGATAATATAATCTTTTTGTTTTTATGTAATGAATACCAAACTCTAACTATGTACAAAAACATATTTTTGTTGAGTTTGTGTTAAAGGATCATATCAGTTTTTGAGACATATCACTAGTACCATTGACCTTTTCATGACACTGAGTTTTAAACAAACTTACTTAGATTGTCGATATGTTTGTCCTCTTAAACTTCAACACATTTCTCAATTGTTCCAAGATACGCTATGTAGAATTAAGAAACTTGACTTAACTATGGTTCCCATCTCAGAATATACTCCCGCATCAAGATTCCCTAGATTTCATCTTACAGGTGAGTATAGCGTAGTTGATATCTCTAACTGGGTTATGCGAGACCTTGAGAGCTCAGGTTAATACCATCGTATCGATAAAGAGATGAAGGCTCGGCTTATAAGGTAGTGTTCCAAAATGGAATCTTTTTGTATTGCAATTGTAGTATCTTTCGATATTTACAATTGAATGCAGTTTTAGGGGATTTTTGCAAAAGCGTTATAGAAGTTCTAGGCCATTGCTTACGCAAAATTAGAAGAACTTGTATAATACCCCAGATATCAACCATCTATAAAGACCTCGTATCTCAGAATTAGACAATCTCTCAAACGAAATTTCAGAGTACTAAGTTGTCACACCCCGACCCGCAGCGGAATAAGAGTCGGGGCATAACTGGATTATCACCAAAGCTCATGATATTTACTAATATGTTTCATATTTATTAAAGTCAAAATTACATCCTCAATATTCCAAACATGTTCATACAAATACAAAGAAAGATAATCAACTAAACAATCCAAAGTCTAAACCAGTTTATTCTTCTAAGCCATCCTATGTGTTTCTTGCTGCAGCTGGATCACCTGTATCATGTGTAAAAATGGGGGTTTTTGGGTCAACATAAGTTGGCGAGTGAACCTTATTAGAAAAACATTTATTATTGATTCCTTGTTATCTTTATCATGAAAATTTGTGCAATAATCATATGTGAGCAAATGTAATTAAATCATACAATAACAATAACAACAACAAACAATAACATATAATAACAAACCAACTTGCATGAATATATAACATGAATGAAACTGTATATGTTGGCAACGTCACGTTCACGCTCATAATGTAATGGGGAATGGACGGCCTATGATAAATGTCTGTGCGATCAAGGCTCAATCAAACGGTAGCCGATCGTATGTTGGCAACGCCTGGTTCACGCTCATAATGTAATGGGGAACAGCTCAACGCTCATAATGTAATGGGGAGCGGCGGCCTATGATAATGTATGTACTGAAAATGATAATTTAATCTAAACAATAACCACACAAACAGTTGATACATGTTGAATACACATTTGTTCATGGATATGATGGATGCACAATGATTTAAATATAATAAATGGTAAGACACATGATACACCCCAAAAACATGATTAAAACGGGGAATTTGTAGAGATTCACTCACATTGGGTGCGTTCGGTTGAAGATGATGAAATGCGCACGAGTTTGGAGGATTGATCGACGAGAAACTAACTAACCTAAATAATAACTGAAAGTATGGTAAATGTGTGGATTTTATTATTAATTTTTAATAGGATTTTTAGATATATTTTTGTGAGTTTAAGGCTATTTCTATCTTTAAAAACGTTATTTTTAAGTATTTTCAATTGATTTTTAAATTAAATAAATAAATAAAAATATAAAAAAATGTTGACTTTTGCGTTGACCATTGACCGTTGACCGGAACTGTTGACTGTTTGACCGGTTTGCTAAAGTGTAAGTGTGCTCCGGGTAAGGCTCGAACCCGAGACCTCCCGTACGCGTGCACGCAGCTCTACCAACTGAGCTACGTGTCTAACCCGAAATAATTCTGTTTTTAATTATATTTATATACTGTTTTAGTTTATTCAAAATTCTTTTATTTTCAAAAGGGGTTTTAATCGTTGAACCGGAGTGTGCAACAGGTCTCGAACCCGGGACCTGTGGGTTAGTGTTGCACACAGTCCACCGCTGGACTGTGTGTCTAACCTGGTTAATATACCGATCTTTATTATACTTAACAACTTCAGTGAGTTAATCCGGTTCAGTTAGAAAAAGAAAACATCTTTATTACAGAGCATACGTGTGTGTCAAGGATCGAACTCGCGGCGTGTGATATATGTGCGCACACAGTCCACCGCTGGACTGTGTATCTAACCCAAGATAATATCCAATATATATTAAACTTATAAACAAACTAACTTCATCTTCTTCGTTACAATATCACAGACTACGATTACTCTACTGTTTCTTGTTTAATTCGATTGACAAACATTCAAATGACTAAAATGAAATGGCAGAGAAGATTTTGGAAGTAAACATACCGGAGAAACGATCTATCTCAGAATTCCGGCGAAGTCGTCGGCTCTGTTTTTATGGATTTCGTCTGAGCGGACAAATTAACAATTTTGATTAGCTAGATGCAGAATTGAAGCACTGAACAAGAATTACCAGAAGGTTTAAAAGGCTATACCGTTTCACAGCGAGAATTGGGAACTTTCAGAAGTTTTCCGGCGAGAGTTAATTATCCGATATCGTCGTCTGAAACTGATTCTGATTGAAGGGTTTGAGTTAGCAAAAACTTAACAACTGATAGACGATGAAAGTATTGAGAAACTTACTGATTTGATGGAAGACACGGTTTTTCGGCGAAAGTCTGGCGAGTTCAAAAAGCAATTCCGACGATCAGAAACTAGAGTAAACGTGAGAATAGAAGTTCTGGGAATGTAATTGAGTCGCGAAATGAAGCTTTTGTTGAAGTAATTCCAGAAGTGAATGTTTTCGGTTATAAAAACCGAACATCACATGAATTCAAGTCCATTCATGACTGAATTGATTAAAAATGTCGGTGTATCGGTTATTAACAGAAAATCGCGATCACTCAAACGTTTTGGACGTTTGGAAGCCGATTACGGTTACAGTTGGCGTAAACCGGTTGATTCCTGAGTGAAGTTATCATTTAGTTGTTTCCTAGAACTCACAGAAAACATCAAGTGGCGGAGTGGTTATATGTGTGCGTGTTAAGTCTTTAGACTCACCCGGTTGACCCGGGTTCGAATCCCGGCAGCCGGTTTTCTTTTTTATTTATTTTCTTTTCACTTTTTATTAATTATAGTTTTTAAATTCTAATTTGTTAATTAATTATGCATCGTTTAAAATTAAAATAAGCATAAATACGCAACGAAAAATTTATAACTTGATATTCGATTACAAACGAAGCGGGTTTGGAAAACCCGTTTTTGACAAATGTTACAGTATCCCCTACTTTTAGAAATTTCGTCCTGAAATTTAAGTAGTAGTGGTAATAGGAAAGAGATGCGGGTATTTTTCGCGCATTGAGTCTTCACGTTCCCAAGTAAACTTAGGTCCCCGTTTCGACTCCCAGCGTACCCTAACAATTGGAATACGACTTCGTCTTAAACGTTTTTCTCCGAAGTCCATGATCTCTACTGGTCTTTCAATGAAATGCATAGATTCATCGATCTGCATATCTTCCAGGGGAATATGGAGATTCTCATCGGCGAGGCACTTCTTCAAGTTTGATACGTGGAATGTGGGGTGAATTCTGTTGAGTTCTTCTGATAGATCAAGCTTGTATGCTACAGGTCCTACTCTTTCGAGTATCTTGAAAGGTCCTACGTAGCGTGGTGCTAGCTTGCCTTTCTGGCCAAAACGAACTACTCCCTTCCACGGTGATACTTTTAAAAGTACATGATCACCAATGTTAAACTCCAAAGGCTTCCGTCGTTTATCTGCATAACTCTTTTGACGACTTTGAGCCGCTAGAAGATTGTTTCGAATTTGATGGATCTTGTCTGTGGTTTCTTGAATCAATTCCGGACTGGTGATTTGAGCTTCCTCAATTTCGTGCCAACATACTGGAGATCGGCACTTACGACCATATAAAGCTTCAAAAGGTGCCATGCCGATACTTGAATGATAGCTGTTGTTGTACGAAAATTCAACTAATGGTAGATGAGCATCCCAATTTCCCTTGAAATCTATGACACATGCTTGAAGCATCTCTTCAAGAGTTTGAATGGTGCGTTCAGATTGTCCATCAGTTTTAGGATGATAAGCGGTACTGAGGTCTAATCGTGTACCCAAAGCGGCTTGTACGGCTTGCCATGTTCATGAAGTGAAACGACCATCACGATCTGAAATAATGCTTAACGGTACACCATGTCGGCTTACGATTTCGCTGATGTAGATACGAGCTAGCTTCTCGTTCTTGAAATCTTCGCGGATTGGAATAAAGTGAGCTGATTTTGTAAGACGATCAATGATTACCCATATAGTGTCATACCCACCAGAAGTGCGAGGTAACCCGGTAATGAAATCCATGGTTATGTTTTCCCACTTCCATACAGGTATTTCAGGTTGGACCAGAAGTCCTGAGGGTCTTTGGTGTTCAACTTTCACCTTGGAACATGTAAGGCACTTGATACATCTTGTCGGCTCCTGGGTGTATAGAGTATCGTGTTTTGTGTGCCTCATTCATAAAGAATTCATGAAGGTTGTTGTGGTCAGGAATCCATATGCGATCTAGATAGTACAGAATACCGTCAGATTTAGTTTCAATTTTAAGTTCAGTTCCACAGGACAGCTCCTTTCGTACGTCGTTTTTCGTTACTGAAACATGTTGGGCTTCTCGAATTTGATCTTTAATGTCGGTTATGATTTGCGAAAATAGAAGACGAATGGAGTTCGCATAACCCTTTCGACTGAGTGCATCAGCCACCACATTTGCTTTGCCAGGGTGATACCGAATTTCACAGTCGTAGTCATTTAGAAGTTCGACCCATCTTCGTTGCCTCATGTTTAACTCCTTTTGGTTGAAGATATGTTGAAGACTCTTGTGGTCAGTGTATATTTCACACTTAGTATCGTAGAGATAATGTCTCCATATCTTAAGAGCGAACACAACGGCTCCAAGTTCTAGGTCGTGGGTGGTGTAGTTCTTCTCATGAGTCTTGAGTTGTCTCGAAGCATAAGCTATTACCTTTCCTCTTTGCATTAGAACACAGCCTAGTCCTTGCCCTGACGCGTCACAATAAGTCACGAAGTCATCACAACCTTCAGGAAGAGTGTGGATAGGTGCATCACAGAGTTTTTGTTTAAGGGTTTGGAAGGCTTCTTCTTGTTTGGGTCCCCAAATGAAGGGTTTTCCTTTATGAGTTAAAGCCGTGAGTGGTACAGCAATGCGAGAGAAATTTGAAATGAAACGGTGATAATAACCAGCCAAACCAAGGAATGATCTTACTTCGGTTGGTGTACGTGGCGCTTGCCATTCTTGTACTGCTTTGATCTTTGAGGGGTCGACATGTATTCCCTTATCATTGACGACATGTCCAAGGAATTGTACCTCTTTTAACCAGAATTTGCATTTGGAGAATTTGGCGTAGAGCTTCTCATACTCTAAGAGTGTAAGGATGAGTCGAAGGTGCCGTTCATGATCAGACTTAGACTTTGAGTAAATGAGGATGTCGTCGATGAAGACTATAACAAAACGATCGAGATAGGGTTTGCAGACTCTGTTCATTAGATCCATGAAGACAGCTGGAGCGTTGGTTAAACCAAATGGCATGACCATGAATTCATAATGACCATAACGAGTTCGGAAGGCGGTCTTTGGGACGTCTTCTTCATGTACTCTGAGTTGATGATAACCAGAACGAAGGTCGATTTTTGAAAAACAGCTGGCGCCTTGAAGTTGGTCAAGAAGATCATCAATGCGAGGTAATGAATAGCGATTTTTGATCGTTAACTTGTTGAGTTCTCTTAGTCGATGCACATGCGAAACGTTCCATCTTTCTTCTTCACAAAGAGGACAGGTGCACCCAAGGCGAGGAGCTAGGACGTATGAATCCTTTGTCAGTCAACTCTTGCAATTGACTGGCTAGCTCTTGCATTTCAGAGGGGGCTAACCTATAAGGAGACTTTGCAACTGGTGTAGCACCAGGTATAAGATCAATGCGGAATTCGACTTCTCTCAAGGGAGGAAGTCCTGAAATGTCGTCAGGAAAAACTTGCGGAAAATCTTTTACTACTGGGATGTCTTCAAGTTTCTTCTCCATGGTTCCCTTTTTGACGACATGAGTTAAAAATGCGACATAATTCTTGCGAAGATATTTTTGAGCTTGAAGACAGGACATTAATCTGAGCCCTTTCGATGGGGTTTCTCCAAAGATTCGTAGAGTCCGACCGTTTGAAAGAGGAATGCGTATAAACTTTTCGCGGCATACCACTTTAGCCTGATGTTGGCTGAGCCAGTCCATACCAATCATAATGTCAAAGCTTCCCAACTTCATGGGAATGAGGTCAACTGGAAAATCGTGATCGTTTAAGGTGAGAGTACAATTGCGTATAATAGAGTTTAAGGAGACCGGTTTTCAGTCAGCAACTTCTACTGTTATGGATTCCATGAGCTTATCACGAATTTGGTTTAGGATGGGTTCAAACTCTAAGGACACAAAACTTTTATCCGCGCCAGTATCAAACAACATGGATGCATAACTACCATTGATAAGAAACGTACCGTTAACCACATTACTGTCAGCTCTAGCCTGGTTAGCGTTGATGTTGAAAGCTCTTCCTCTTGCAGGTGGAGGAGCTTGGTTAGCTTGATTCACCGGATTTGCTTGGGCTTGAGCATGTATAATGTTCACCAAATGTGGACAAGTGTTTCTAAAGTGGCTTGGGTCTCCACAATTGTAGCAAGCCCGCATAGGTTGCACCATGGGATAGTTGGGTTGGTAGTATGATTGGGCTAAATGTTGGGTAGGTGGTAGTAGTAGGGGTTGTTGGGCTTGACCCATTATTTGATGGTGGGTTTGGGTTGAGGGCTGGTGGCGGTTCGTTCGCTGAGGTATGCGACAGGTTTGAACAGTGTGACCTGCGCGACCACAGCTAGTGCAATGTTGACAGGGATGATCAGGAAAGAGATGGTATTGGCAACGGTTGCATTTTGGTAATGGGCCAGAGTATGGCCTTTTATATGGTGTAGGTGAGGGGGCAACTTGGGTAATGGGTGAAGCAGGGATAGGGAAATTTGTTTGTGTGACAGCAAAGTTTCTGGTGTTACGTTTCCTCTTGTTAGCAAACTTAGAGGAGGAGGTGGAATGGTTTGAAGTTTGGCCCTCAACGGGGGCTTTCTTTCTCCTCTTTAAATTTACCGTTGCGAATTCGATTCTCGGTCAGTTCAGTAGCTAGTTCCATAGCAGCTTCAAGTGTTGCTGGCGAAGTGCTGAGAACTGAATCTTGAATTTTCGAGGGGAGACCTCGAATATAATGCTTGACTAAGCGGTAAACTGGGGTGAACAAGTTAGGGACCATTTGGTTCAACTCTAAGAACCTCTTGTTGTAGGAAGTATGATCTCCCTCCTTTTGCTTCAATGAACGAAATTCATCCTCTAACTTTTTAATCTCACTTCTAGGACAGAATCGTCTCGTCATGATTTCCCTTAACTCCTCCCACGTTAAGGCCATTGCATCTTCGATTCCCCTCTTACCCTTTTCAGTATTCCACCAGGTAAGAGCTACCCCAAATAGTCTCCCGGTTGCGTATCGTACCTTGCGATCCTCGGGACAATCGCAGTTGAGGAAGGTGTTTTCCATTTCCTCAAACCAGTGGAGGAGAGCAGTGACACCTTCGGTCCCTTCAAATTTCGGAGGATCGCAAGACTTGAAATGTTTATATGAGCACTTTTTGGTAGGAGGGTTGCCGATGTTCTGGTCTTCTTGCTGGGGAGGATTGGTGGGATTTGTGGCGAGAGCTTGTTGTACTTGAACCACAATGTCAGGAAGCACCGCGGCCATTTGTTTTGCGATTTGAGTGTCCAAGCGTTCGTGTGACCTTCCTGATCTTCTACCCCTTCGTTGTTGTCTAGCCAACATCTACAGGAACATACATAAGAAGATTGTGAGTTTATGGAGTCTTTTTAGGTGTCATGTGTCTTAAAGAAAATGAAAATAACATAAATAATGCAACTACATCCATAGGATGTCTTGGGTTTGCTCATGTTGGGCCTCAAATGTCCCCCATACCTTCACCTGTATAGTCATGTGGGCCCCCATGACTATTGGCTTGGTAGGATTCACATTAGTATTGGCGGTTTAACACTCGCATCATCCGAATGAAAACCATGAAATATGTTTACGAGATGTATGGTCGGAATGTGTCCAGGTGTAGACACAATGACAACTTAAAGTGGGGTTAGCTCACACGACGTTTGGTATAGCATGCTTTGGCCTAATAGGTACTTCGTACTCTCATCATTAGTCCCCAGGTAGGCAAACTGGTCCTTTATTTTGGATTTATACGAATGCCAGCCTAGACAGGACGTTCCGACTACCGGTATTTGTACCCTTCCAGTTACTACATGCCCGTCATGAGAACTCACTTTGATGTGATTTGAAAATACAAAAATCATTGCAAAAACAATCATGAAAATGATGTGGTGTGTGCTCGCATGGATATGATATGTTATGAGAATATGATTCATGATAGGCATTATATAATAATATGTACTTATGAACATGCTTGCATAACATTGAATGTAACATTAAACATAAAACATATAAACATCATGAATTTTGCATGTAACACACAAAAATCTTAAAAAATTTCTAATCAACTATAGTATAGGCTCTAAGGGTCTAATAACCTATCCTATATCCCTATAGTCATGGCTCTGATACCAATCTGTCACATCCCGACCCGCAGCGGAATAAGAGTCGGGGCATAATTGGGTTATCACCAAAGCTCATGATATTTACTAATATGTTTCATATTTATTAAAGTCAAAATTACATCCTCAATATTCCAAACATGTTCATACAAATACAAAGAAAGATAATCAACTAAACAATCCAAAGTCTAAACCAGTTTATTCTTCTAAACCATCCTATGTGTTTCTTGCTGCAGCTGGATCACCTGTATCATGTGTAAAAATGGGGGTTTTTGGGTCAACATAAGTTGGCGAGTGAACCTTATTAGAAAAACATTTATTATTGATTCCTTGTTATCTTTATCATGAAAAATTGTGCAATAATCATATGTGAGCAAATTTAATTAAATCATACAATAACAATAACAACAACAAACAATAACATACAATAACAAACCAACTTGCATGAATATATAACATGAATGAAACTGTATATGTTGGCAACGTCACGTTCACGCTCATAATGTAATGGGGAACGGACGGCCTATGATAAATGTCTGTGCGATCAAGGCTCAATCAAACGGAGCCGATCGTATGTTGGCAACGCCTGGTTCACGCTCATAATGTAATGGGGAACAGCTCAACGCTCATAATGTAATGGGGAGCGGCGGCCTATGATAATGTATGTACTGAAAATAATAATTTAATCTAAACAATAACCAGACAAACAGTTGATACATGTTGAATACACATTTGTTCATGGATATGATGGATGCACAATGATTTAAATATAATAAATGGTAAGACACATGATACACCCCAAAAACGTGATTAAAACGGGGAATTTGTAGAGATTCACTCACATTGGGTGCGTTCGGTTGAAGATGATGAAATGCGCACGAGTTTGGAGGATTGATCGACGAGAAACTAACTAACCTAAATAATAACGGAAAGTATGGTAAATGAGTGGATTTTATTATTAATTTTTAACAGGATTTTTAGATATATTTTTTTGAGTTTAAGGCTATTTCTATCTTTAAAAACGTTATTTTTAAGTATTTTCAATTGATTTTTAAATTAAATAAATAAATAAAAATATAAAAAAAATGTTGACTTTTGCGTTGACCATTGACCGTTGACCGGAACTGTTGACTGTTTGACCGGTTTGCTAAAGTGTAAGTGTGCGCCGGGTAAGGCTAGAACCCGAGACCTCCCGTACGCGTGCACGGAGCTCTACCAACTGAGCTACGTGTCTAACCCGAAATAATTCTGTTTTTAATTATATTTATATACTGTTTTAGTTTATTCAAAATTCTTTTATTTTCAAAAAGGGTTTTAATCGTTGAACCGGAGTGTGCAACAGGTCTCGAACCCGGGACCTGTGGGTTAGTGTTGCACACAGTCCACCGCTGGACTGTGTGTGTAACCTGGTTAATATACCGATCTTTATTATACTTAACAACTTCAGTGAATTAATCCGGTTCAGTTAGAAAAAGAAAACATCTTTATTACAGAGCATACGTGTGTGTTAAGGATCCAACTCGCGGCGTGTGATATATGTGCGCACACAGTCCACCGCTGGACTGTGTGTCTAACCCGAGATAATATCCAATATATATTAAACTTATAAACAAACTAACTTCATCTTCTTCGTTACAATATCACAGACTACGATTACTCTACTGTTTCTTGTTTAATTCGATTGACAAACATTCAAATGACTAAAATGAAATGGCAGAGAAGATTTTGGAAGTAAACATACCGGAGAAACGATCTATCTCAGAATTCTGGCGAAGTCGTCGGCTCTGTTTTTATGGATTTCGTCTGAGCGGACAAATTAACAATTTTGATTAGCTAGATGCAGAATTGAAGCACTGAACAAGAATTACCAGAAGGTTTAAAAGGCTATACCGTTTCACAGCAAGAATTGGGAACTTTTCAGAAGTTTTCCATCGAGAGTTAATTATCCGATATCGTCGTCTGAAACTGATTCTGATTGAAGGGTTTGAGTTAGCAAAAACTTAACAACTGATAGACGATGAAAGTATTGAGAAACTTACTGATTTGATGGAAGACACGGTTTTCTGGCGAAAGTCCGGCGAGTTCAAAAAGCAATTCCGACGATCAGAAACTAGAGTAAACGTGAGAATAGAAGTTCTGGGAATGTAATTGAGTCGCGAAATGAAGCTTTTGTTGAAGTAATTCCAGAAGTGAATGTTTTCGGTAATAAAACCGAACATCACATGAATTCAAGTCCATTCATGACTGAATTGATTAAAAATGTCGGTGTATCGGTTATTAACAGAAAATCGCGATCACTCAAACGTTTTGGACGTTTGGAAGCCGATTACGGTTACAGTTGGCGTAAACCGGTTGATTCCTGAGTGAAGTTATCATTTAGTTGTTTCCTAGAACTCACAGAAAACATCAAGTGGCGGAGTGGTTATATGTGTGCGTGTTAAGTCTTTAGACTCACCCGGTTGACCCGGGTTCGAATCCCGGCAGCCGGTTTTCTTTTTTATTTATTTTCTTTTCACTTTTTATTAATTATAGTTTTTAAATTCTAATTTGTTAATTAATTATGCATCGTTTAAAATTAAAATAAGCATAAATACGCAACGAAAAATTTATAACTTGATATTCGATTACAAACGAAGCGGGTTTGGAAAACCCGTTTTTGACAAATGTTACATAAGTCCATATATCCGAGAGATGTTAATCCACAAGATTAAGCAGTTGTAAAATTTAGTTTATATCTCAGAAACAATTTACTGAACGTGTAAAGCCTATCGACACATCCTTAGTAAGACTTGCTTATCACTTTTTAAACTTTACAATTCTTTAGCATACTGTGATAGTCCACTGATGTACTATCATTTCCATTACTGCTTTACAAAATTTCTTTTAAGCACTCTCCCCCTCATGATGACAAAAACCATGACACTTTTGTGTTTATAACAATTTATACCCCTGAATTTTGTCTATTCAACAGTGAGGGTTATGTGAAAATTTTCAAATTTTCTTCAAAAATTTGTAAAATTTTCAAGTAAACGTTATTAAATTTTGAAAAATTTTCTCCAAAAATTTTAAAGTAAACATTTTTGAAACATGTTTTTCGATAAATTTTCTCCAAAAATTTTTCAAAATTTGTAAAGTAAACGTTATTTGAATTTCAAATCTTTTGAAAAAATTGCCTTTATATAAAACTTGATAACCCGGCCCGTCTTTATTGTGTGCCACGAAACTCCATTCTCAGTAATTTACTTTCTTCTCAGGAGTTCCTGTACAAAAATTCAAACAATTAGTTGAATAGAGACACCCAAGCCTTTGCAGTCTTAGACGTTGTTTCTTCAACCTTAATTTTGATTTTCTTTACACAATCAGGTTTATTTTGGACTTTCTCAAGTTTTGGAAAATCCTCTAACCTTTCAATTTTCAATGATTGTATAACCTCTTTTTCTTTTACCAACCATGATTGATTTTTCATTAAAGGTTTCTTAAAATACAATGTAGAAACTTTTTGTTCATTACTATTCGAGGATTCACTAGTTTCAAAATTTGAAAACTTAGTAATAACTGGTTTCACCTTGTTTAAAGTTTCTGTACATTGTTTCAAAACCTGAGTTGGTACTCCAGAATTTTTGTTATCAATATGAGCAGGTTTAAGATTAATTTGAAAACATTTTCTAGCTATGTGTCCGGTTACTCCACATTTATGACACTTCCTGTTCTCATACTGATCTTTTTTAGCAAACCATACACTCAAATCATAACACTGACTTGACGTGTGATAGCCATCTTTTCTGCTTCTTCTGTACCTTTGATTTGACATTAAAGCACTGCGGTCCGACCTGCACCACTTATTCACAAATTTTTGTGAGTTTTGTTTTTCAAATTTGTTTGAATTTTTATAATGATTGGATGATTGTTCCGATGAGCTTTTATTTTTGTTTTGAAAACTTTTAAAACTTTGTTTTTGTTCTTCATTCTGCTTAGAAGTTGCCTTGAGCATTCACCTTTTTTAGTAGATTGTAGAACCATTTCTTGAAATTTTTCTTTTAGTTTTAAAAATATTTCATGTTTATCATTTTTAGCTCTTTCATCATCGGTATTACCGTCACAATCTTCAATTATGACATCGTCATAATTTGTAACAATGTTACTTATTGGATTTTTCTTTTTTATTAACATTGATCGGTTTTGGACATATACGTTCTAACTTTAATGAGGAAGTCACAAATCCTTTCAATAATTTTGCTGAATTATCAGCTTTATTTATAACAGTCTCAACTTCTTTTTCAAGTTTAGCTATTTTCTCAATATGAAAATTTATTGCTATTTGATTTTCTATATTTAATTTTTCTAAAACAATTTTATCATTTTTGAACATTTTTATTTCATTTTGAAAATCTACCACCATTTGTAATTTTTCATTTTCTAAAATTTTTATTTTGTTTTCAAAATTCTTTTCATTTTCTTTTAATTTTTTTTATTTTCTAATGTCAAACTCTCAATCTCATTCAAGAGTTCATAGACCGGGCATACTGGTTTAGAACTTGAAGACTCATTTGTGGATATACTTGAAACTAGAGCTTCACAGTTCTTAACTACTACACTCTCTTGAAACTTATTCTTCAGAGATGTCCATAATTCTTTCGCAGTCTTGTATTCTGGTAAAAGTATCAGGATGTCTTCCTTAACCGATTGCTAGATAAGATTAATCATTTTCTTTTCAGCAAAATAATCATCTTTCTGTTGAGTAGAATATTTGCACTTCTCCAGAATTTTCTGATTCTCATCTCTAGAAACGACATAACCTGTCTCAATCGCGACCCAACTGCGGAAATGCATAGCTTGGACCCAGCTCTCAAATTTCCTTTCCAAACTTCATACTCATTCATACTCATCAACTTTGGCGGCTTCACAGACCCCATTCCGTTTTCCAAACTAATCTGTCGTCAAAACACTTGAAAGATGCTTAGCAAACACACAATTTTAGTTAAATTTGACTTTTTAATCGGTAATTTTAACGTATCGGTTTACTAAAAACGTTTAAATTTTTTTCAGAAAAACTGTCTTTACCAGATTAGAGCTTTAAACTCGTCTCGTCAATACGAATCTAACGATATATAATGCCGATACGTTTTTTTAGTCTCTTAGACAAGTTTGGGCGAACTTGTCAAAGCTTGTGAAGATCAGCTTATTAACAAGTTCGGTCGAACTTGTTATAGATTTTATGAAAATTTCCCTGAAGGTTAAGTTCGAGGGAACTTATGTTGGATTTCAAGAAAAATTGCAAGTTCGGGCGAACTTGTAGTAGATTTTAACGAAATTTGATCAAGTTCGGGCGAACTTGATTAAATTTTGATGAAAAATTACAAGTTCGAGCGAACTTATACAAAAATCACTGAAAAACCAATCAAGTTCGGGCGAATTTGAGTTACAAAACATGATTTTTTTTAATTTTTCTACATGAATTCGTTTGTTTTAAGCTCTGATCTTTTCGAGGGTTTATCTATTATGGATTTTACATATTATACTTGAAAATCAGTCCATTTTGTCCATGAATTGTCCAAGAAAAGTTAAAAATAGAAGAAATGAGTAGAAGATGAGATGTTCTATGTCCAATGTCTTCAAATTAGGCCAATCCTGCTCTGATACCAATTGAGGGTCCATTGTACAGATCGTTCTGGTCCTAATTTGGCAAACATAAGTTAAACGTGCGGAATCCGTTTGCATAGGCGACATTGTAGACAAGTTTGTTACTGTTTAACACCGTTTCATTAATGTGTAGACGTTACAGATCCTGGAAACACTGGGACAGAGCTTCGCCTTCCAGTTGACAAAATCTCTGAAAGTTACAAATGAAATGCCAAGACTCCTATTTATAGGAGTGCAAGTTCGTTGGTGAGATGCAAGTTCGGGCGAACTTGCTTAGTCAAGTTCGGCCGAACTAGAGTATCCACACATCATCCCAAGCGAACTTGAACCTTTACAAACATAAACTTCGACATTTCGCTTCTAAATACAGACTCGATATTATACGATGACGTAGGCAACAGACATATGCATCAACAAAAGGTTTCATGTTTAAACTTCATAAGATAAACATATCCATATCTACTATAATCATCAGTAAATGTAACGAAGTATCTTTCCCTGTTCCTTGACATAGTCCTGAATGGACCACATACATCAGTATGTATTAGTCCTAACAGGTCTTTGGCCCTTTCACTAGTTCCGGTAAAAGGGGCCTTAGTCATCTTGCTACTTAAACAACATTCGCATAAATCATAAGTCTCTTGACCTGTGGATTCTAGAATCCCTGCTGTCTGGAGCTTCCTCATGCGATTGATGTTAATATGGCCAAGACGAAAATGCCAACGATATGTTTGATTAAAGCTTGTTTTAACACGTTTAGAGGAAGAGAGCATACAATATTATTTGATCTATTGTTAGAAGTATCTATTTCATAGACACCATTGTGAGGCTTAGCCTCAAAATAGAACACACCATTTAAAAATGCAGAAATGCTACCGTTAACAATATCAAATGCATAATTAAAATCTTGTTCTCTTAAAGCAAAAACAGAAATAATATTCTTAGTCAAACTAGGAACATAAAAAACATTGTCTAAAGTAATAAACAATTCAGAAGGTAATTCAAGAATAAATTCTCCAACTGCCTTCACAGCAACATTCTGCTTGTTCCCAACGTGCAACTCTAAGTCGCCCTGCTTCAGCTTCCTAATCCTTTTTAGTCCCCGCAAATCATTACAAATGTGAAAACCACATCCAGTGTCAAACACCCAAGCTTTGCTCGAAAAGGAAAATAGATCAATAACGTGTACCCCTGTGGATTCTCCTATCTTCAGCTTCTTAAGCTTCAACTCAGCCAGGTACTTAGGACAATTCCTTTTCTAATGCCCAATCTCATCACAATGAAAACACTTGGCATCTTTATGAGGCTTTACCTTCAGAGTGGTAACCTTTTGCCTTTGCCCTTATCTTGCTTACCCATCTTGCCCGTTCCCTTAGATGGCTTCTTCTTGGTAATTCTTCCTTCCCTGATCGCCAGAACTGGATTGCCCTTAGTAGGGATGTTTGTCTCAGCAGTTTTTAGCATCTGATGCAACTCTGGGATCATTCTTTCCCACCCATTCATGTTATAGTTCGAAGCGAACTGATGATAGGAACTGGGTATCGAGTTAAGGACCATATCCGTAGCTAACACATTACTAAGGGGAGCGTTCAAACGCTCCAGTAGATCAACGATAGACTTCATTTTCAGTACATGAGAACTGACCGAAGTACCTTCCTGCATGCGACATGTAATAAGAGATCTCATCACCTCAAAACGCTCATGACGAGCTTACTGCTGAAACATGTTTTTCAGCTGCTTGTTCATCTCATACGCTCCCAAGTTTTCCAGATTCTTCTGAAGTTCCGGAATCATCATAGCAAGCATAAGACATGTCACATCTTGGGAATCATCAACATGTTTTTCCCATGTCCTGCGGGCAGGACCCGTAGTAGCAGTAGGTGCTTCGGGGATTGGTCCTTCAAGGACATAAGCCTTTTTCTCCGCCCTGTGAACAATTTTCAGGTGGCAATTATCAAGTTTAGCATTTTCAAGGATGGACTTAAATGAGAGTTTGGTATTATCAGAATTGTTTGTAACATCTGTAGAATTTAGAAGAAAATTTATTAGTAATTTTCATGCATTAACCTAATTCAATTTTGACTCAAGGTTTACAAAATTTTAGGAATTAGGATGAGATCCCATCTCCTCATAACTCAGTGAATGGACTTAGCACTCTTCATTGGCATAGATTGAAGGGTAGGTGACGATCACCAATTGTGTCAGCTACACAAATCTTGGTTTGGGGTCGCATGACGAGTATTGTCAAGTATTAGTACGTTAACCCCAACTACGCCCACTTTCACAACCGTAGAAAATGAATGCAGGGTAAACACTAACATTCGCTCTCGTGTCGCAAAAGTGATATTCGTCCTCAAATCAGAACTGTAGCCCGGCCCATGTAAGCATGGAAATCGCGGAACTACCCTTAACCAAAACCGTAGGCCTGGATGCAGGGTATACACTAGCACCAGGGGTTCAGATAGATTAGTTCGGGTGTTCTTAATTTAGGGTGGCGTAGAATATCGATTTTATATGGGTTATATTTTAAAATTACAAGTTCGGGTCGTTTTAAAATACTTGTACGGCCTATGGCATGAACATAGGCTATACAATTCCTTTGTAAAATTCAATTTTACGTTTTAGTTTGTGACGACATGAAACACCTTTCAATCACTCGACCGATTAGTTTTAAATACCCGTTTTAGTTTGGCCGTGTCGCAAAATTTATTTTAATCAATAACTTTTATTAATTACGGTTTTCAAATTAACTTTTAATTTTGTAAAACCAATTTTGATTTTGTATTTTAAAATAAACTGTTAATTACCTAAAATAAACTTTTAATTACCTATCCAATACTTAATAAAGCTTTTATTAAAATTGTCGTTTTAATGATCGTGTATTAATTATTAATTTTAAGTACGTAATAAACATCTGATGGCAAAACGCAATAAGTAAATAAATAAATATGTAATTCCGGGTATAAAATATATTCGGTTAGTTCGAGCCTAAGTACGTGAACCGAGTCATTAAGTGTAGTACAAACCCTTTTGTGCTCCCACTTAATCTTGGATCCAATCCAAAAAAAACTTATTTTTTTATTTGTTTAAATTTTCGATAAAAGAAATATATTTATTCAAGTCTGATTTAAAGAAAATATAATATCGGTTTATATTAAAAATCATTATTTTAATGTATCTGCCCGGATTTGCATAGTACGATCATTAAGCTAAACGAAATAGGTTAAGGCCAAAATTTTTGTCAAAGAGGACTTTGACAAGTGTTCATGTTTGGCCTTAATAAAAACTTGCCTATAACTATTATACACCACAGGTTCCTATGCAAAATCTACTCGATTTTAAGCATGCTATTTTTTTAAACTATTTAAATAGAACTAACCTACTTTGATTTGTAAGGTGGCTCTGATACCACTGGAAATTTCGTGTACCTTTTTGTAAATTTTTTAGTCAATTTGTCAAACAAACTGAACGCAGCGGAAACATATACACGAGGTTCGGTTCTATACCGATTCCACAAGTGATCTCCTTACAATCAAAATAGGTTAAAATAAAATATTAAAGAATCGTACTACCAAGTAAGACACCTTGGTTCAACGAACGATCTCGCTAGATGATCATTGTCCATGAAATTTGATTTGTTCGTTCAAAACGATTTCAAACGAAACCTATATCTAAAGAAAATAAAGTTTAAAAACTTTACTTACCTTATTCCGTAATTGATGAAACAAAAAGGTTGCTTGTATTCAACTTCCTTAAGCAAACTTTCTTGAGAAAAAGAAATCCAGCACCCAAGCTTCAAAAACTCAAGTTCCATATCTCTTGAATGGAGAATTATATATATATATATATGATCTATAATAATTGGAGTCTTATTCTAAAGATATACATTTGCCTTCATCGGTTTCTAAGACATCCGTAAGACCACCACTAAAATCTTTTTTTAATAAATATTATTAGGGTGATTAATATAGAAGTCCTTATATATAAGACAAACATCTTATATCTTTTATTTTAAACCAAAGATAAAAGTATTATAATCTAATCATAATTTCTCCACAATTATCTTATAATTAAAACAATTATCTTTCTTTTTAATTATCTAAACAATTAACAACATATATATATAATTTATCATAATTAACAAATTAATTATAATATTAAATCCGGCTCTCCATAATTATTCCAAATAATTACCCGTTTCTTTAATTATGCTTATTATTCGTGATCCGATGATTAACGATTAAAACATCGTTGCATGTTTGTTGCCCAAAGTGTAACTCTTTGGATCGTACGTGACGGCAACCTTGAATTTTAATCGGACAATTGAACATTATATCCAACAGGTTTTTAGTTAGATTTGTGGATTTGATGTGATTTGGGAGATGCCAACTGCTATATATACATACGAATACAAAATTGAACTTTTTATGAACAGTATCTTGCAGGTCAAGGATGAAGTGGTAGGTTACAAGTAGTATAAGCATGGTACAAGTTTGATTTTCAATGGACTTGACCACCTGAAGGTGACCATTGTATCATATTTTGATGATAAACTGTGTTTTGTAAATGAGTAAAGAGTAAGGGTATATTCTAAGGTTTTCATGATAATTTATTGAAATAAGAATTGGGTTTATGTAATCTTTTCCGTTTTTAAGCATGTGTAATTGTTCATTCTTAGGATTTATTCTTTTAAGTTGTTATGTTATAGGTCATTGCAACATCACCGATCTTAGATCGGAGCAGTTTCTCAACCCTTCGTCCGTGGTGTCGCCAATGCCCTTAGTAAAACTGCACCTCTCTGATGCCCTTAGTTTCCTTGATTTGTTATTGTTTGTGTGTGTTCAATTTTATTAGTATACGTTGAGATTACTTCCGATTAATTGTTTTAGACATCTAATACAACTATCTTGAAATCTTAATTTATCATGATCTAGAGCAGTTGCGGGAAGTATGATGTTGGCATTATGATACATATATGCAAGTTGTCATTACCTTTCGGTATCAAGTAAAAAAAGCGGTTCATCTCCGTGCTTTAGGTGACTTTTTTTTGCTCAATTTCTTTTATGTGGATATAGAAATCTGTAAGGTTTGAATTATATAGCTACAAAATTTGTCACAGTTTTAATCGGAAAAGATACGATTGACGGATGGCGCTGATGTGGTGACAAACAAGACGATGGCTGCATTGTTCTGTTATAATGGTGTGGTACTTGAAACGGGTGGTGATTAGTGGTGACTTTACAGCACCGAATGGCGACATAAATCTGCCATAAAAGTGCAGTGAACGAGCCATCCTTGTCATGAATCCTAGGCTGGTTTCGGAGGCAAATGCTGGTAAATGGGGGGATCAGCGACCCGAGTTTTTTGTGGCTGCATGTGAGGTGCTACGGGGCTGCAAATGGTCGTGAAATAACATCAGATAGTAGGGTTGACAATTACAATCAGAGAACAACAAATGCACCGGCATTGAGGTGCAATCAGGTGCAGTCTTGGGATCGATTATATATTGGTCTTAAACATTATTACTAAACTGCCGTTTCAGTCTCCGGGTATCTCGGTGAGATGCCACTTAAAATGTATTAAAAAGAATTCTTAATATCTAATTGACTAGATATTATGAACTTATAGTTCACACAGGTACCTGATGAAAAACCAAGACCAACAAATTTTGTCGCAAGCCTGCTTGAAACATTTCTAGGACAACATACATTGTTGTTAATATCATTTGCAGTCTCTAGAATTCTCATGGAACTATAGTGGCATAGATAGTTCAGGTGGCGAAAAGAAAAGCCCTTTGGGATCCTCGAGCAACCGAGGAAGGCGGTTCGGGCACCAGGAAGAGGAAATCAAGATGCGCAGATGATCTCACTGCAAATATTCCTCTTAATATCGAAATTCGAGCATGTAATACTAGGCTTCTTCAAATAACAAGAATGTTTCAGTCTGGACTGCCATTAGATGAATCACCTAAAGGGGCTGGATTACCTTCTCTAGAACCTGTTTATGATAACATGGGAATTTGGATGAACACTCGATAATATTGAGTGAGCATAAGATTGAAATAATAATGCATACACGAATCTATATGTGAAGTGATGTCGCCTATTACACTAGCATTAATGATTTTGTTTCTTAATATGCAGTAGCCAGGGACTGACTGAATCTTTTGGATAGCCCGTTTTCATCCGGTTTAGGAAATGAAATATCAACAGTTCTATAATGTTCTTCAAAGATAACAAGAGTAGCTTTGTAGAGATGGAGGTGACAAAATATTGAAGAGTTCCATAATCAGATATCATATGAGAAAAACAAAGGGTGAGTCTGAGAGAGAAAGAGAGAGACAAAGACCAGAACGAGGTTGATGCTGGCCACCATATAATGACGGTGGTCTACGAAGTCAGATGGACGACTGTTGTGGTCGCTTCGATCTTAATCAATGACGCCTTATCCGACAACGACACTACTAGCCGGCATTAAACCTCAACGCCGTCTTTGCTCCTGTGGTGGTCGGGTTTTTCTGGATCTGATCAGTTTTGGACATGAAGTCAAGGTAATTTTTTGTCCAGTTTGAAGTGAGTTATGATTTTATTTTCACTTTGAATCATTTAATGTTTGGCAATTTAACATGCCGACTGTATTTGCCATAATTTGCTAAGCGTTATTCATGTTTTTTTTTTGTTTTCCAATTACTGTTACATGCTTTTGGTGATACATTGCATTCGTGGATCAACATTATGCTTAAATTGATGTTATGGTGAATCGATCAAGGAAACGGACGGGTTGTCGACTAGGTATAATGCGGGTTAACCCAGTCCCCTCTTTCACTTTTAATTTTATCTGGGTTTTCTTTTTATATGGTTTTTTTTCCCTTTTTTCCTTCATCAAATTCTTTTATTTCATGTTATGAGTATGTAGTTAGAACCGATGACGTGCGGATGAATGCATAGCAATGGATGACCAAGGTCGATAGGTATTAACCCTGTAAACATCCTCTGTACATTGTTTGTACTGATTTTTTTATTGTTATTATGATTACTATTTTTATTGAAACTGATGCTGCTTTAGTTATGTAACAAATAATCAAATTTGAAGGTAACATGTTGTGGGTCTACCCAAGTAATGAAGCCTGGTATGATTTCCAATTGCCGATTTTTGGTTGGGTGAAATAGAGGGTAATTAGTGTTTTTGAGTTGATTTGAAGGTAACCGAGTCAAGTGCAGCTGCCATATAATGATAATCCTTGAAGACGGCGGAGGCAGCCTTATTATTTTGGATCAAGGAGGATGTTCCGTTTTCCTGATGAAGATCATTGACAGCAGTGGCGACAGTGTTACAGTTGCGTTCTCCGAGAGTGGCGATGGGTTCGTTCTTATTAATTTTTTTCGTAAGCACACTTATGTTCCTCTATGGGTTTTTGTATTTTTATATGGACGACACATCGAAAAAATTTCCTCCTTTTTATATTATTAGGGTTCTTCAAAAGGGCAATCATAAAGAGATTGAAATATGGCTTTCTTTCTTCGCATTATGTTATTATTGGTTTTGTTCTATTCGTCAATTATATCTCTCATTGTTAGTATTTTTCTGCGAAAAGGTTACCCTTTGGAGTTTAGTTATTGCTCATTTGCGCCTACTGACGTCCTCAGCTGTTTGATTTGCGTTACCAGGTGTCCATCGGACCTCCTTTTTCGGTCTACCTTTTATTTTGTTGTAGTTATATCTGATACTAGATAGATTTTTTCAACTTTTTGCTATTGTTACAAAGGGGATTGCGGGATTATGACTTTCCCAGATCTGCATAGCTTATATCAATACTAATTCAACATCTCTGAGTTTTCTTTATTATACTATTATTGACTTCCCTAAATCTGCATAGCTGGTGAGTGGTGAGCAAGTCGGAAAGATTAAATGTTGGAATCCAATATGATCCTCAATGTAACTTTCTTTCCCCGGTCTTTTTATTATAATGCTATTTTCTATCCATTTTGCAAAGTGCTTTACTTTTTTATCAAGAGCAGTCGAAAGTATTTTACAAAATATGGTTGATTTGGTAATTTTACTTAAGTTATTGTGACTTAATAGCCTCTAAAAACCTTTTTGAAGATTTTTTATTTAATTTTATACGTATATTTGATAGTTAATCTGTGATTGCAGTGTGTAAAAAGGTGACTTTGATATGATCTTAATAATCGACGCCTCTAGCAAGTTTTGCTCTTCTACTATCATTCAACTCTACTATGTGTTCTTTTTTAGCAAGAATTGATGTGTACTCTGGATAAAATGTGCATACACGAACCCCTTTAAAATTGTGTTTGTTAGGTAATGAATCGAGTTAAATGGGTTATCCTATGTTTTATTTTCATGTTACTGCAGTTTTTTTAATGAAGATATTTTAGTTGATTACTTTTACATTGTAGTGTCATACAGCTGCAGCGTGAACTGGCAGACAAAGGGCGACTTACATGGACATTTTGCTGCATAAAATTACAGCTTAATCTCGAAGCTCAATGTGTTTACCAACCATGTATTATGGTTCCCTTTAACAAGGCTGTACAAGTATTATAATATGTTATGTTTGCAATAGCATGATGGCATGTAAGTCATCGACACATCGACCTCAAGTCTTTTGCAGTTATATTGTCCCTTTCAAGCTCTTAAATGTAAATCGTGTAATCAACTAGAATTGTGCAAATATGGTGGTTTTATTTTGATTTTAAATGGAACAAAATCTATCTGTAGTCATTATCTGGTGAAAACATCATAAATTGATATGTTTGTTGGTTAAGCATATTAATTCAACATGTGTATTTTAGGTTTGATTCACATGTATTAATGTTTGTTTGTAAATCGTATTCCAATATGATACATACGTAAGAACCCCGCCGTATTGCGGCGGGTACTAATTCTAGTTTGTAACATAAAATAAACATAACATTATTTGATAAATAAAAATTGAAAAATTTGCACTAAATAATTACAAAATTGAAAAAGCTTTCTTTTTTCTTATAAAAAAGTTACCAAAGTATGGATAACTTATCTAAACATAAATACAATTAGATTATATTTGAAATAAGGGTCATTTTTTTGATACGGTAATTCAAATAGACATTTCGTAATATATATTAATTTAGGTATATAATTATTAAATTTTTTTATGTTGCCCTGTGTAACCTTGTAAAGATCACTCGTTAGTCTTTCAAACGTTCTACTACAGGAAAATTGTCACACCCCAACCGATGACGGAAACATCAGGGCGCGACACTAGGCGAATCAGATTGCTCGAGAGAATCCATAACAACTATTTAAGCGGTAATATTTAAGCGTTCAACATCCCATACTATCAAACATAAAATCCTCAAATAATTATTACAAATATCAATCAATCTCTCAAACATATCCAATCTGATCTTCCCTAGATTTCTATTACATGAGTTTCTAGAGATAAAATCCTAAATCCATTTCAGCAAAAGTCACCAACCTGTCACATACGTTAAAATAAAACGTCAATACAATTAAGTAAAGGTGAGCATATCGTTTGCATACATAATAGATATAAAAGCGTTTAGTGAACACCGCATGAACATACGCAAGAGATGTGAATTATACTACTGCATTGTTACATGTAAACCAACAAACCGCGAGTGCGAGGCACGCGAACAAGTGTCCACGTCCTAAAGAGAAAATAAATGAGAAATAAAAGTGCGAGCCTTAACAACCCAGGCCTCCGGGTGGCGAGTGAACCTCTAGCAAGCTATCATGTTAAGGGTGGCATACAAACCAAACAATACATACAATTCAGTGATTCACATATAATCATGTAAAGGCGGGTTGCGAATAAGCGTTTTGAGTTGTGTGATGTGTTTTGATATAGGAACATATGTGACACCCAAAAGTGTGCTTAAGCGTAAAAAGGGTTCAAGTATACTCACAGTTGGTGCGATAAGAGAGAGAGATGGGATCTGATGTGGATCGAAGGGAGCGGCAGTTCAGCCTGTAAGCGAACATAAGTGCATCGGTCTTCCGAAGTGCTGAAACGGTCGAAACGTGAAGGCGCAGAGGACAAGTTCGAGCGAAGTTGTACCAAATCTCCTGGATTTGGTACAAGTTCGGGCGAACTTGCTTGAATTCCTCAGGATTTGTACAAGTTCGGGCGAACTTGACTGGAATCTTGGAGAAAGGATCGAGTTCGGGCGAACTTGTCTGGTTTCCTTAGAGACCGTACAAGTTCGGTCGCACTTGGTTGATTTTCTTGAGAATTGGACAAGTTCAACCGAAGTTGGTCACCAATCTCGTGACAACTTTGAGCGAAACTTGCTTGTTTTGGAGCGAACTTGACTGTTTCGGTCACCAATTCGTGCGTTTTCGCGTCGTTTGCTGAGGAAATCGAGTGTCCATCCCTCCAACCTTAAGCTACTGAGCAAAACATAGGCTGGAGAGGTCTTTTGGAGCGAGTTTTAGCTATTTTACAGAAACTCGGGCTAATCCGGGCGAACTTATTGGTTCGTACGGGTTAGTCTAGTTTATGCAAGTGACTGTATCGTCCTTTTGCTTCCGGATCTGAGATTTCGCTTGACAACGCCTCGTTCCACTTCATAGTGAACGGAACATATGTCATTAGTCCGTATTTTGTGTAAAAATCAATGTTCTAAAAGGTTTTGCCCAGATCTAACACTTGGTGAGTCGAAATCATCAAGATTTCTAGTTTGGGAAGCCAAAGCTAAGTCCAAATACACTCGTTGTCACACTCCGACTTTTGCGGAAGCGTATACGTGTGATTTGTTCAGTTTTCATTGCATTCGATTATAATAAACAACTATATGATTAAAATGATGCTTATCCATTAATAAATTTTAAAACGTTAGAAGCACCAGTCATTCAAGTTTCAAACAACACAACCTCTATTTAAGTTACAAACCAACAAAAGTGGATGACATCTAAAACTTGAAATTTATATCCTGAAAGCAACACCAGCGCCCCAGATCCATCTTGTTTCCTGAAATAGATGTAGTTTTGAAAAACATCAACAAAAGTTGAGCGAGTTCATGTGTTTTGTATGAGTTCCAATAAACTTGTAAACCTTGAGAGAATCCATTGAAAACAGGTATGTAAAGCGTCTATAAACAGATCAATTAATGTTTTGTAGGGACATTAATATATATGATGACCTATGGAGTACTCAACCCGAGTACATGATTATTAGTGTCGAATTCCCATCGACTGTGTCGAATCACCTCGACTGTATCAAATCACCTTGACTGTGTCAAATCACCTTGACTGTTGTCGAATCACCTCGACTGGGACACAAAAGCACTCTAAGTGGTCACACAAGGACCATGAGTGGGGCTCGGCCGTACCCGCTAGATCTCACCTTTGTCCATGATTCTTATGAGAGTTAATGGCGTTTCAGTTTCAGCCTATGCTAACATGATCCAATAGTTCATTTCATAGCCAAATCATACCCATGTTGACATGCATTTCACCCCCGAGAGTTATAAATCTGAAAACAGTTAAAAGAATAGGGGGACATGAACTCACAAGTTTGCGTCCCGCTGTCACGTATACTCAAAGATCCTTCTTACGAGTCGTATGACTACCTACACACGTGCCATGTTTAATTAGACGTTTAGGTCGTGTAACGACTCTTAGTCTTATCCATTTATTAAGACTTATTTTGGAATCCTAGGTGTACTTTGGGTTACATTGTTGATGTTTATTATATCATACCAAAGTATATAATTATTAGTTAAAATAGTATTATTTTAACTTAAATTATATTTATCCAATTAATCGGAATATTGTTAAAATAATATATTTTAACTTGGTTTATTATGTATTCCCACATATGCATTTTTCCCAAGTATGGGTATACTTGTACGTGTGCATTCTTATACTCGTGTATTTTGCCAAGTATTGGTGGTGTATTCCGGTGTATAATTGTACGTATGAGAATACGTACTTTCTTGTATTTTATTAAGTATTTTATACTTAACTTGTATTTAATATTCCGGAATTTTAACTAAAAATCACCAACTCCGTATTCTTAAGATATTCATATTTTAAGAGAATTTTTATAGAAAAAAATATCTATAACTTAATTAGCAAAAATAAATATGCTTTCATATATATCTCAAAAATGATATATATATTTTTAAGATTAACTTTAGAAATATATATATTTATATCTTTCACCCAAAATAATACATTTTCAACTTGTTTAAGAAAATATATATATTTTTCACCGTTCAAGAAAAATAATTTATTTTATATTTGACCAAATATGATATATTTTGTAATACTTGTAAAAATTCATATCTCGCCATTTCTTTGGTTTCAAAAATACCGTTCGTCATACTTTTCGAGTTACGAATTTATTTCCGGAATATATATATAAATATAGTTCAATGTCCTTGTCCGGTTTGCCCAATATTCGGGTATAGTTTATATATTTATTCCCTTGGGATCTTGGTAATATTTTGTATTCCAAATTTTGGTATGTTATATTATTTTCAAGTTTCTAAATAATATAACTAATACAATCAATATACAAATAGCACATCATTTCTGACATTTAAATATACATTTTCCTAAATATATACTTAACCATTTTTACTATCAAAAATCAACCTCCAATAAAAATATTTTTCTAAGTGTTTAATTTCTACAAAAATTTTGCCATAGTTTCCCCTTAAAAATGGAGGTTTCCATGCTAATTAACATATCATTTTCTTTTTAAAAATTCATCACAATCATCACTAATCAACCCATAACTTACCATGAGCCATTACATGCAATTTCACAAGATGATATGAACTTGAAGTTTTATAAAACCTTGTAGTATTTTAACATGATGTTTAACATGATCATCTAACACTAAAAACATGATTTTTATTTCATAAAAATCATTTTTACAAGATTTCAATCTTTAAAACTTACAACTTGATTTTTCAAAATCATTCTCTATGCATTTTTCATGTTACATATACTTTACTAGTTCTATTTAACCTTTTAAAACATGATCATTTTCCTTTAAAACCAAATCTTGTGAAATCTAGTAGTAAACTTTAGTTTCTTGAAATGTTCATTTTTGAAGTTCCACATTTTTAAGATTCATAACTTGTAGGAATCATCATCCTACACAAAATCATGATCATCTTCAAGTTCATACTTAACATAAAGGATGATCATCATAATTTTTCTCAAGATTCATCCCTACACTTGCTAGATCATGTGTTTATTCATCATCTAGCAAGTTTCTTATGATGATCTACATCATATCACAAGAAATTAACAAACAAGTTCATTACATACACTTAAACATCCTTGATCTTCATGTTCTTAAACTTTATGTTCATGTTCATCTTTATGTTTTGATGAGTTTCTTTAGATTACCAAGTTACATCTTCTTTTAATCACTAAAATTAGAAGTAAAAACAAGATCAAGAGGGCTTACTACTAGCACAATGGCTAGGGAAGAACTAAAGATGATGAAGATGGTAAACTAGGTGGATAAAAGCTCTAGGTGAAGGTCCTTCAAGCTCCAAAGCTTCCAAGCTTCTTAACTATGCTTCTTGCACCTCTAGACCACCTTGGAATGCTTGAGTGATGGATGAAAATGGTGGGACTATGGTGGTGTATGGTGGCCGTGGGTATGAGGAAGAAGAAGGAGAATGAGTGGTGAATTTTGGTTAGGTGATTTAGTGGTGATCTCTTGTTCTTTTAACCTCCAACAATCAATTAACCACTAGTCCATGTGCTTAGTATCTAGCTACATATCCCATTAAACAATTGAAAGAAAATCAAGTGGTGGGGCCACCCTTGTAACCGTGAATGAGGGGGGTGTCTTTAGTTGAATTTTAATTGTAAGTTAGTTAATCTAGTTAGGCTATATGTGTTTAGTTAGGGGTTTAGGTGTTTAGGTGTTTTAAGATGTGTTATGATGTTTAGTGACCATAACTAGCTTCATAACACTAAAATAATGCTTCTAGCTAGACTTTTGTGTTTCGGGTAGTGTCTGGTTATTCGTTTGGTTACCGGCTCGTTAAAGTGCTAAATAGTGCAGTTTAGTGTGCTTTAAGGTACCTTTCATGATGGTTTTGATTCCCAACACTAAACAAGTGATTATGGACTATTAAACCTCATTTTTGCATTATTTCTAGTGTTAAATTGCTGAATTTTGCTGAATTCTGCAGTTTAAGTGTGTTTTGGGCACTTTCAGACACTTATGTCATCACTCGGAAGGCAGTTTTATAGTTCCTACATTCCTACATACCATTCTAGTGTAACCCTTGTTCCCGGGGCTCATTCAGTGCCTTTACATCATGTTTGTCTTAGTACTGAACTCCCGTTAGTACTCCTAGTTTGTCTGGTAAGTGTACCAATTTTGTTATGTATACGTTTCAAACCGTTTCAAGTTGAGTTCAACAATAATAAACATCACGCATCATGAAATGTCTTTGTGAGTTCTTTCAATATAATTCTTAAAATCATACACATCATAAGTTCAAAATGCACAACCATTTAATACAAACTACTGTTCACATTGTACGGAATTACACAAAAGTGGCAGTTGTCACACATTTAGTGTAGATCTAGGTGTAACAGAAGTTTTGTAAAAAAAGATGAAGATTTTCATAAACAGAAGAGATTTGATGAAAATGAAGGTAATCCTTGTGCAAAATCGTTGTAAAAAGTTGTTGTTTGCATCAAAACAGGTTGATTCTTACTTGAAAAATCAAAGGTATTCGGTTTTGGGAGCTTTCGAGTGAACTTGTAGCAAGAGGTGTATGAATGGAGGTGCTGGGTATTTATAGGTGAAGAGGATTTGAGGGTAGCAGTGATCAAGTTCGGCCGAACTTGCCACTTTCCAAGCGAACTTGGCACAAGTTCGGGCGAAGTTGGCTAGTTCAGCATTAGAAAGTGCAAGTTCGAGCGAACTTGCTGTTAAATTGGTGTTGAGGTGGCCTGGTCAAGTTCGGGCAAACTTGGGATGCCCAAGTTCGGACGAACTTGGCCTAATGGCAAGTGTTGTTCGTTATTTTTGTATTAAGAGTTCGTTCGGTGATTCGGTTTGTATTAGATAGTTACGTTAAGCGTTTCAGCAAAGCGTTAAGCGTTGCGTTATTAAATAAATGCGATTTGGCGATTCGAATAAGCGAGAGCGATGCGATAGCGAGTATAATCATAAACCATAAAGCACACATAACACATAATTAACATAATGTAACATAATTAACTGCTTTTGCGATGCGATGAGATAAGCGATGTCGAAGGCACACATGGTTATTGTAGTACAACACACTCGGCTCTTAAGGTAACATAGTTACTCGTGGTTGCGTTGAGTTAGTATTGCGTTTAATAAGCGCTTAGATGTAATATAGTTGTGACAAAACATAATTAGTTAACATAAACCATCCTTTATTATCAAATCTCGGATTACAAAGACAGACGTAAACAAAACAGACGGAAAAAAGATAGCAACGAAAAATACGAGTTGTTACAGTCTCTCCTACTTTAGGAAATTTCGTCGCGAAATTGAAGTAGTGGCGGTAAGAAAGAGATGTGGATATTTAGCTTTCATATCACCTTCCATTTCCCAAGTGAACTCGACACCACGTTTGCCTTCCCATCGGACTTTCACAATAGGAATGCGAGAGCGTCGAAGTTTCTTAGTCTCTTGGTCCATGATTTCTACTGGCTTTTACACGAAGTGAAGAGTCTCGTTTATTTGCAAATCCTCGAGTGGTACATGAAGATTTTCTTCAGCTAGGCATTTCTTGAGGTTTGAGACGTGGAAAGTCGGATGTACGTTGTTGAGTTCCGCTGGTAGTTCGAGTCGATAGGCCACTTTGCCAATTCTTTCCAGAATCTTAAAGGGACCAACGTATCGTGGCGCTAGCTTTCCTTTCTTTCCAAACCGGATCACTCCTTTCCAAGGTGAAACCTTTAAGAGAACGTGATCTCCAATTTCGAATTGCAGGGGCTTGCGGCGTTTATCAGCATAACTCTTTTGGCGACTCCGAGGTTTCAAGAGATTGTCTCTGATTTGGAGGATCATGTCTGTCGTTTCGTGTATTAACTCGGGACCGGTGATTTGTGCATCTCCGATCTCGTGCCATGCAATAGGCGATCGACAATTTCTTCCATACAGTGCCTCAAAAGGTGCCATTTGAATACTAGTATGATAACTGTTATTGTACGAAAACTCTATTAAAGGTAAAGGCGTATCCCAATTACCACCAAAATCTATGATGCACGCGCGAAGCATGTCTTCGAGGGTGCGGATCGTGCGCTCAGTCTGACCGTCAGTTTGAGGGTGAAAAGCGGTATTGAGATTAAGCGTAGTACCGAGAGCGGATTGAAAAGTCTCCCAGAGACTTGAGGTAAAGCGACCATCGTGGTCAGATATGATGTCACGAGGCGTTTCGTGTCGACAAATGACTTCGTCGGTATAGATTTGTGCTAATCGTTCAACCTTGTAGTATTCTCGTATGGCGATAAAGTGAGCTGATTTAGTAAGACGATCTACGATAACCCAAATGCTATCGTGACCAGAGGAAATGCGAGGGAGTTTCGTAACGAAGTCCATGGCTATACTCTCCCACTTCCACATCAGGATTTCGGGTTGTTCGAGCAAACCAGAGGGCCTTTGATGTTCTACTTTAACTTTCGAACAAGTTAAGCACTTTGAGACGTATAAAGCGATATCCTTTTTCATTCCCGGCCACCAATACTTAGGACGAAGGTCTTGGTACATCTTGTCGGCTCCGGGGTGAACGGAATATCGAGATTTATGAGCTTCGGTCATTAGCAATTCTCGAAGATCGTCACGGCTAGGAATCCAAATACGATAGAGATAGTAATAAATACCATTAGCTTTAGCCACGAGTTAGGTTTCGGCTCCACATTCATTTCTTCTTGCAGGGTATTCTCATTAAAACAAGTAAACTGGGCGGCGCGAATCAGATTTTCGAGATTATTTAAATCTTGAGAGTCATGAACACCTTACACATAGCTTCGTCAGCTGAGAGCATCGGCTATGACGTTTGCTTTGCCAGGATGGTAGCGTATCTCACAATCATAGTCGTTGAGAAGTTCAACCCATCTGCGTTGGCGCATGCTCAGTTCTTTCTGATTAAAGATATGTTGTAAGCTCTCATGGTCGGTGAAGAACGTACACTTGGTACCGTAAAGGTAGTGTCGCCATATCTTTAATGAAAAAACAACTGCACCGAGTTCGAGATCATGGGTAGTGTAGTTCTTCTCATGGATTTTGAGTTGTCGAGACGCATACGCGATAACCTTGTCTCGTTGCATGAGAACACAACCAAGACCTAGGTTAGAGGCATCGCAATAAACTATGAAATCGTCGTTTCCGTCGGGTAGAGCGAGTACAGGGGCGTTGCATAGCATGCGCTTGAGAGTTTTAAAGGCTTCCTCTTGTTTGGAATCCCAAACGAAAGGCTTGTCCTTATGAGTTAAAGTGGTAAGGGGCACGGTGATTTTAGAAAAGTCGGTGATGAATCGACGATAATAGCCCGCCAATCCAAGGAAAGAACGGACTATAGATGCATTTTTCGGCGTAATCCAACTCTTTACAGCTTCTATATTTGCAAGGTCGACGCGAATTCCTTGACTGTTAACAATATGACCGAGGAATTGGACTTCTTCGAGCCAGAATTCACACTTAGAGAACTTGGCATAAAGGCGATTTCCTTGAAGGAGTTCGAGAACTAAACGGAGATGCCGCACGTGTTCGGCTCTCGACATCGAGTAGATAAGGATATCATCGATAAACACAATGACGAAACGATCCAAGAAGGCTTTACACACACGGTTCATCAAATCCATGAAGACCGCGGGTGCATTTGTGAGACCGAAAAGCATGACCACGAATTCATAATGGCCATAACGAGTACGAAAGGCGGTTTTCGGAATATCTTCTTCTAACACTCGTAACTGATGATAACCGGAACATAGATCGATCTTAGAAAAACAATTAGCACCTTGAAGTTGATCGAACAAGTCGTCGATTCGAGGAAGAGGGTAGCGGTTCTTTATCGTGAGTTTGCTAAGTTCATGATAATCGATGCACATTCGGAACTTCCCATCTTTCTTTTTCACAAAAAGAACGGGTGCGCCCCATGGCGAAGTGTTCGGGCGTATAAAACCTTTATCAAGTAACTCTTGAAGTTGGTTAGATAGCTCCCGCATTTCGGATGGTGCAAGGCGATAGGGAGCTTTAGCGACATGAGTAGTACCGGGAATTCAATCAATACGGAACTCGACATCACGAGTAGGGGGTAAACCAGGTAAATCATCAGGAAAGACTTTAGGAAATTCACAAACAACGGGTACGTCTTTAAAGGTTTTCTTTTCCTTCTCCGGGTTCACGATGTGGGCTAGGAATGCAATACATTGCTTACGCAAACACTTGTTTGCTTGAGTACATGACAAAAGCATCAACTTCTTTGAGAGTGTTTCGCCGTAAACGTGTAGCCGATCACCGTTAGGAAGGTGAAAACGAATCATTTTATCGAAACAAACAACTTCGGCATGATTTTCACCTAAGAAATCCATGCCTACTATGATATCGAAGCTACCTAATTGCATAGGTATGAGATCGATCGATAAGTTGTGGTTGTTGAGATCGAGAGTACAACCACGTAAGACTGGGTTAACAACAATGGTTCTTCCGGTGGCGACTTCAACATCGAAAGTCTTTGGGAGTTTAGAGCGTTTATATTTTAAAAGTTTTTCGAATTCTAATGACACAAAACAGTTATCGGCACCAGTATCAAATAAACAAGAAGCATAAATACTATTAACAAGGAACGTAACATTGACAACATTGTTGTCGTTCTGAGCCTGGCGGTGATTAAGATTGAAGGCTCTTCCACGCACAGCCTGTGGTTGCTGCTACTGTAGCTGTGGTGGCTGTGGCTGAGGATGCTGATGCGGTTCCTGCTTCACGGCTTTGTTTGGGCAGACATTGCTAAAGTGGTCCGGATCACCGCAAGTGTAGCAAGCTTGTGCTTTTGGGACTGGTGATGGCTACTGGTTGGTTTGAGGAGCACGTGGTAGAGATGGTAGTGCTGCTGGTGCTTGAGGAGCTTGATGACGAGGACCAGTACGACAGCTAACAGTAAAATGGTCGTAGATATTGCAGTGGGTACAGAAACAACAGTTGCCTCCAACTAGGTGATGGTAGTACACTTTGACAATAGCGGGTGAGGACCAGTGTACGCACGCTTAGCAGGAGGTGCGTTTGGTGTAGCTGCAAGAGCAGGCTGAGAGTTCAACGGTGCAACAACTGCACAATTCTTGCTTGGGTTCCCTCTTTTGCGACCTCAGCGATTGGTCTTTGATTCTTGAGACGGCTGATATGTGCAAAATACAACATATAAATTACATCAAATGAGGCATAAAACTAACCCTTTTTTAGTACTAATGTTGGAAAAAGCAAGTTTCTTTGTTCCTTTTATATTTTCAGGATAAAAAGAGCTTAAACGAACAAAAAAAGTAAATAAGAAGTCAAATCCAATAAATACGAAAATAGGAATATTGAGCCATGCCCGACCCCTCAGCAACACCCCAAAAGACAAAATCAAGATTGCAGAAGATGACCACGGGGCCGTGCCCAGACGAACACGAGGCGTGGTCAGACCCTGCACTTCAAGACAAAACCTGCAGAAACTTCGACGCGCACCACGGGGCCATGCCCAGACCAACATGGGGCGTGGTCAACTATAAGATTTGCCGAATCCAGATAGTAGAGCGAACAGTTGACCACGGGGCCGTGCCCAGAGGCCACGGGGTCGTGTGGGGCCCTCTGCTATCAGATGCAATAAATGAAGGAAGAGAAGGATGATGGCCAAGGGCCGTGCCCAGTGGTCACGGGGCCGTGGCTGGGCCTCTGTTTTGACTATAAATAGGGGTGCTTGGTTCATTTCAAAGGCATCCCTTGGCAAACCACTTCTCTCTCACTTTGCCACCACTCCACAACTACTACAACAACAACACCTACAACCATCATCCATCAATCATCTTTAGAGTGTGTAGTAGTCTCGGGATCCAAGATTGATTATAAGGGTTTTGTCAAACAAAGGCCATGCTTTGCTAATCTCTTACATCACTTGGTGAAGACAAATCTTTAATGTATTACTTTTGATTTTTAATTTTTCGGTACTTTTTATTTGGATATGTATTAATGACTTTAATAACTAGTTTCTTATGTTGAAAGTGAATTTTCCTACTATTTCTTCATGATGTCATTGATTTGCTCATTCGTGTCTTTGCGGTCTATATAAAGCGGGTTAACTAACCCGATAGGGGGTTAGAAGGGGGGTTTGGTAAAGTTCTTGTCTCGTTCAGTGTATAGATCCTGGGATGACTTGGTTCAAGCTTACTAGGACCTCTTTCAATGCCCCAAAGGTATTGGATGGCGGGGGTGCGCGTAGTTTGAACCCCTCATATGTAAACTATTATCAATATTTTAAACCGACTACTTGGGATGGTATCCCTGCTGACTCAAACCACTTAGCCAAGGGTAACGTCGTTTACCACTTTTCGCATTAATAACTTATTTAATTATCTTCCAATATTCCGACCCTTTGGATTGTATCCCTGCTGACTTAAACCACTGGGTTGAGGGTAACGTCACATTCAAAAGAGGGGCCTAATAGTATAACTAAGATAATCTCTTAAAAAGTCCGAAAGTGCGAAAATCATCAAAGGATACATTAAAGATGAGTTGGATCCAAGTGATTCTATCTTGTCTATCTTTTCTTATATTTTATTTATCTTCTTATTTTTAGTTTTAATTTAATGTTTAAAAACTTTTATAAAAAATTAGATTGATTAGACGTTGACGATAAACCGGCACTAAAAGCTCTTGTGTCCTTAGACGACCTCGGTATCTTACCAACACTATACTACGCACACGATGGGTGCACTTGCCCAAGTGTGTGTTTAGTGTTAGTACAATATGTGTTTTATAAATTTAAAACTTGACTAATGCTTAAAATGAACTTAAAATGTTAATAAAAATATAATACGCTCAACGCACACTAAGTTTTTGGCGCCGTTGCCGGGGACACAGGGATTTTAAGAAAGCTTAAAATTGAAGGCCTAATCATTTTTCAAAACATTTTCAAAACTGCACGCTCGTTTTCTTATTTTAGGATTTTTTGGTTTTATAGTAAGCTGAACACGGGTCCGTGCCCATTGGACATGGCCCCGTGCTGCAAGTTACTAAAACCTTTTTTTTCAAACGCCCAGATATAGAATTTGACCACAGGTCGTGCCCAATCGGACACGGGACCGTGTTGAGCTTCTGTTTCTGTTTTAAAATTTTATTTTCTAGCTCCGAGACTCTGTAATCTACTGTTAGGATCTGAGTTTGACCTGATTGTGTTGTTTAAATAAATTGAACATAAAATGAGATAAAACTGATAAGATTTGCAGCGGAATACGATTTAAAACTTTGTACCACAATCAAATGGGAGATTAGCTTTCATCACACAATGTTTTGATTACTCAAAAGATTCAAAAGATTACAAGTAATTACATGCATGAATCACTAACTCCCCCTCAACCCGAGCATCACACTGATTAGAATGTACAATATGAGCGTATATGTGTGAGCTAAATAGAACAGTACATGCACTGTCTATTTATAGTACAATCCTAACCTATGTGGCATCTTTGCTGACATCACCAAGACAATGACATCTAACTAACCTAACAAACTCCAACCACTGCTAATGATATCCTCTGATAACTATGCAAAACATTGATGGATAATTAATATTGTTGCTACCCACTGATGAGCCTAACCACTGATGAAGCTTTATCCAATGTTCTTCAAAGGGTGATCAGACCTTTGATTTCCAGCAGACCTTTGATTTCAATAGAGCTTTTGGTTCTTCAACAGACTTTATAACCATCAGAGCATAGCCAAGAGCAGATGTTAGAACTATCAGATGTTAGATATCTTGCCATTGAGGGAAGTTGTAATTCAAAACACTGTTTATTCTGGATCATATAGATTAGACCTGTTTTTGCATTTTATCATCTGTTCTTTTGTAGGGTTCAATCCCAACAATCTCCCCCTAGAACAGATGATGCCAAAACTCTTCTTTATTCATGATCTTTATTCTCTCATCAGTTTTTCCCCGATTTGTCTCTTGAACTATAGTTCAAAATTCAAGGAATTTTCATCATCTTCATCCCTGCATGGTTGAAGTTCCAAGAGATCCTGAAGGTCAGGTACACCCAAGCTTAGTGCATCTTTCCTTGTCATATAATCAACTTTCCCATTGGACTTGAGCAGAGTCAATACATGGTTCTGTTTGTCAGACATCCACTTTAGTATTTTGAGTTCAATGGGTGTCTTGGGAGAAGTTTTATTTGTGATGAGTTTGGTGAGATTGATCTGCTTGATAAAGATGTGGCGTGATAGTAGGTGGATCCTGATGATCTGATGAAGTAACATCTATTTTAAATTCTTTCATGTTTTCATCTTCCTTCTTTTCATGTATTTTATCCATTTGATGCTCTTTTATTTGATTGAAGGCTTGGATGTATTCATCTAAGGCAAGATCTGCATGTGATCTAGTTTTCTTGAACTTGTTCCAGTCTGGTGCAATCTTCCTTATCTGAGGATCATTCTTCATTTTCTCACACTTGTTTGCTTCTTGTTGAAGAGCTTTGAGAGGCCATTCTTCAAATTGATGCTCTTCAGCTTGGTATGGTTTGTCTCTCATGATAATTTCTATGAAGTCTATTCTTAGTTTCTTTTGAATATCAGCATCAGGTGATTGAGTTGACTCCTTCTTGTTCAAGTCTTTTGCAAGGTCTTCCAGTTTCTTAACTTACTAAGTGCATGCTGCTTTCGACTTGACAAGTAATTTTCACCTTTCCCTTTACTCTCTTCTTTTGCAATGTTATTGGCTTGTTTGACTTTTAATTTCAGATACTCCTCAATGTTCCTTGGAGCTCTATAGCCAAAAAGAGATGGGAATGTTCTTTTGGATGGATTATCCTCTGTGAAGAATTGTAACATTTCATCTTTAACTGCAAGCACTTGCAAAGGATAATTTACTGCCAGAGGTATTTATCTTGTTGGATTTTGGCCAGTAGGTGATTGAGTAAGTGGATTTGATGTTGGTGATGATGGAGGGATAAAAGGTTCTGGATTGATTAGACCAAGTGGTGTAGGTGTGGGTGTATCATCAGTCACTTTGAATTTTCTTTTTCTTGTATAGACTAAGCTTGGTGACTGAGTTGTTTTGATGGTGTGTGTTGCATGGGTTTGGATTTGAGAAGATAAATTAACAGTGGTTTGGCTAACAGCTGATGAAGGGACTGTTGTCTCAACCAATCTTGTATTAACATCTGTTGTAACTTTTGTAATCACAACGTCTGTTGCAGTGAAAGTTGGTAATGAAGGTGGTGGTGTTGTTTTCTGCTTTTTGGCAGGTGATTTGTGGGTTAGGGTTGTTGGTTCAGATGCAGCAGAGGATATAGTACCAGCATGGTTTTGAGACCATCAGTGGTTTGTCTTTTGGGTGCTTGTGGTGGTGATTTCTTTTTGTGTGAAATGCCAAGATCCTTTTCCAAAGTCATTTTTCTTGTATCTTCATCATCTGCTTGAATTTCTAGGGTTTCATCAACTTTCTTTTTCTTTTCTTCGGCAGACGTTTCAGCAGAAGTTACCAAGGATTTTTTTCACGTTCTGGCTTTTGCTTTGACACATTTTCCACAGACTCAGTTTTCTCCCCCCTTTTGGCATCATCCTTTTCTAAGATAGATGTCGAGGAAGTGCCAGACTTCTTTGTAAGGAATTCTTTAATGCCCTTGAGGTCGGCATGAGTTTCTCTATATTTTTCATCAACCAAATCTTTTAACATTTTTTCCCGTATTTCATGTTGTTGATCAGCAAGTTGGCGTTGTTGTTCAAACAAAGGATATACTTGCTTGACTATATCAGTGGTTTGAAGAGCAGGGGATTGATCAGTGTTTTGAAACTTTGAAGCTTCTAACATTTGTTGCAGCATATTTTTGATATCTGCCATAGATGTCTCAATCTTTGTTACTCTCTCCGTCAAATCTTTAGATTTTAGATCATCACCTAACTTAATGGGATCATCTGATCTCCTACCAAGATTGGTAGTTATATCTATGTTATCATGAACAGAGGTTTTAATCCTTGTTTCAAACACAGATGCCCCTTTTTCTTGGTACTGGGGACTTCTTTCTACAGCAGAGGTTTCCTTAGTAATTCCAACAGTGGTTTTAACACCAACAGTGGATACCATGGTAGACTCAGTAGAAATTGCCTTCAAGGGAGACTTACTTATGTAACCACTGTCCAGATGTAAATCAGTGGATTCAACATCTGTAGTAGCTGCTCCACTTGAACTACTAACAAGAATTTCATGAAATTCAAGTGGTGTAACCTCCTCATCTGTTGTGGGTTAGTCAATGAAATTTTATCAGACACAACCATTGTAGAGGATATATTCTCAATGATGTGTTGGTGAGAAAGGCCTTTTTGTGTCTGACTTCCAATGACCTGAAACAGGTACTTAAGGGTTGATTTAATTTGAGATGTGGGAAGTGAGGTGGAAAGAGAAATTGCCCTGGGAGAATGACAATTCAACATACTCTCAAGTGAGGGTAATGTTTCAAGTTGTGGTGTCCCTGTGCTTACAACATGTTCCTTTTGTGAGGAATCATGAGGAGTTGTAGTTTTGGGTGGAGATCTTTCTAGCTGTTGTGAGGAAGTAGCAACAGTGGTTTCTTGTGACTTTTGTGTTGTCACCAGGTTAACTTCTGGGATCTCATCTTCCAGAAGACCCTTTTTATTTGGTTTGGTGAGCTTGGTGGATTTCTTTTTGGTCTTTTTGGTAGTTTTTGGTTGGGGTTGCACAGTAGTGGTTGTGCTGCTGTGGTCACCAAGAGCAGTAGGGTCAGTAGCAGGTGGTTGAGTTTGGGCAGGTTGTTCTAGTAAATCTTCCTCTACCACCTCTACTTGGGTTTTAGAAACTGATGTATAAGAATTTATACGTCTTTAAAACGTCAAATAGACCCCGTTTATGCGAGAACTTGTCGTATTTTCATTGATTTTGGTACTTATTTGAGTTGTTTGTGAAAATACAGGTTCGGGTTTCGGCCCGGTGTTGAAATGGAGGCTTTTGGAGCAAAAAAGAGCAAAAACGGAGTTTTCCAGCAAACTGCCAGATATGGCACGACCGTGCCAACCACTGGCACGAATGTGCCAGGCCAACGGTGATCAGCACTCTCATCAAGCACTACCAGTCTCAGCATGCCCAGGAAGAATTCAAGACTGGCACGACCGTGCCAAGCCAAAACAGTCTCAGATCAGCTTGTTCCCGGGATCATTTCAGATATTTTCGAATATTTCATTAGGGAGCACGACCGTGCCACCTCAGAAAAGTTTGAGTGGGATTTTTCCCAAAATGGCTAGCAAACAAGTCAACACTCGAAAAAGGCACTCTGACACTTACCAAGCACGACCGTGCCAAAAGGTGGCATGGTCGTGCCAAACTCCCGGTAGCATAAATACGTGGTTTAAGGTCATTTGGAGGAAAGTTGGAGCATTTTGGTGAAGTTTTCTCTCAAGAATCTGGTCTTGGAAGCTTGTTGGAACTAAGAGGGAGCCTTGAAGAGGACTTAATTACTTGAAGATCTTCTCAAACACCATTTAATCTTGTCAAGTTGGTTAGCTTACTAGTTTCATTATGAACAATTTATGCTTTCTTGTACTTGATTTGGTCACTATGAGCCTTATGGGCTAAACATTTGTGTTGCTTAAACTTTGTTGAAGCTTATGAACATGTGAAAATTATGGAAGTAGATGTGGTGATTATTTTTTTTAATTTTAATAGTAATGCTTGAATCTTGTTCTTGGAGTTCTTATGTATGTTTAAAGTCTTTATTTTTGAAGGTTTGGTCATAAGTATTTACATGTTGTGTTGGAAAGCCCATGTAGAGATTATGATTGTTGAATCTTGTTAACTTGTTAGTATGATTCATGACATGATACTAGGAATGGTGATTGATAACATGATTGGAATGGAGATTTGAACATGTGTAGGAATTCTTGCATTTAGATTTGGAAAAATCATAATAATGTTTACATGGATTCTATAGTTGTGTTTGTGTTAGATTGATGATTTTTGGCCAAGATTGTTATTAACATGACCATGCTTGTGGTTTTTGTCAAGAACATGATGATAGTGCTACTTACTTGAAAGTAAGTTAGGATGATTTTTATGTTGTTCATAGTAATTTTCCAAACTTGTAGAGTTAGGAGTTTTAGCAAACAAATAACTCTTGTGTAAAGATTAACATTAACTTAGCAAGTGAGCTCAAAAATAATAATTTTCAGGTGATTAGAATGTTATTCATTTTAGTTTTCCTAAGGATTATAAACGAGGAAGCCTTGATTGGGGACTTAGTTAAATTTGGATCATGCATCACCATTAGTCTCTTCCATTAGTTGTTATATGTTTGTTAGTGGATACTTAGTTTAGGCAACCTCTTTTAGATATTGTTATTCCTTAGTTAGTTGGTAGCTTGTTATTTTTTTTTTTCATGATAATTTAGGAACAAAATCAACTCATAAATTGAAAAGGCTTTAAAGTAACAAAAGTTTAGTATTGAGACACCGCGTCCACGGATTGATATCCGGTTCTTACCGACAAATTATATTACCTCCCGATGGGTATACTTGCCCTTTGTGTGTGTAGTTAGTTTTTAGGTGAAAACCCAATTTTAAAACTAAATATGTCTGAAGAAAAACCCAACAAAAAATATATATAATTCACGCACATCAAGTTTATTGGCGTCGTTTCCGGGGACGCGGTCTTCTTGAGAATGGTACGAGTTACTTATTTAGACATTATGAAAAGTGTGTAAAGTTTTTGTCTACTTGATTTTATTTGTTTTTTGAATGATTATTTGAGAAGAAAAAAATGATTATTTGCTAGTTGTTTTTGTTTTTGTATATATATATATATATATATATATATATATAGTGCATTGTGCTCCTTCTTCTTCCTTACAGGTCGTGCATGTCCTCAACCCCCGTTGCTGAAATCGTTGAGCCTTCATCGGAGCAGGAGCGCAATCTTCATCGCAGACTGCGGGAGCGGTCCCGCGTGGTAGCCGCTACGATCGAGGTAGACGCGAGGGGAGATGACACATTCTACTAGGTTCGTGTAGAAATGGCGGACGAGGAGGAAATAAGGATCTTAAACGAGATAGGAAAACCGTCACTTGAGGGTTTACCTGTGAGCATACCAACGATTAATAATAATAATTTCAAGATCAAATCTGGCACCATATCGATGTTGCAGAATGCGGTGCAGTTTTATGGCAAGGATCACGAGGATCCTAATGTCCATATTGCGGGTTTTCTGGAGGTTTGTGCCACATTCACGATTCGTAACGCATCACCGGATGCGATACGCCTTCGGCTTTTTCCGTTTTCTTACGTGATGGAGCCAAAGAGTGGCTTCTCTCACTTCCAACTGGATCTATCACTACATGGAATCAATTAGCTGAGAAGTTCCTCCAGAAATATTTCCCTCCAGAGAAAATTGTTCGGTTGAGAACCAAGATTCTCAACTTTCGTCAGGATGAGGATGAGTCCGTTTACGAGGCGTGGGAGCGGTTTAAAGAGCTTATGCGAAAGGACCCACACCACGGGTTGCCCAAGTGGCAAAAATGTCAGATCTTTACCATGGTTTAGATGGTCTGGGGCAGATGTTGGTCGATACATATTCGGGCGGAGACATCGGCACGAAAAATGCCACCGAGGCATTTGAGATTTAGAGAAATGTGCCGTGAAGAATCGTACACAACAGCCGTCGAGAGGGAAGAGTTCTCGACAGGGAGTTCATCACGTGGACGACTTCACCACCATGACAGCACACATGGATGCCTTATCTTCAAAATTTGATCGGGTGATGGAGCTACACTCGAGTGGTTCTTCGAGTTGGGGAGCATATCATATAGGTGATTTTCTGACGGGAGAGATGTCACACGAGCATGTAGATTTCATGGGAAACCAATACCATCCTCAGAATAATCCCTACAGCAATACTTATAATCCAGGGTGGAAGAATCACCCAAATTTCAGTTGGAGGCCAGATGCATCCACTCAACATCCACCCGGATTTGCTCCACGTCCACAGCTCCAGGAGCGTATGGTCAGCCTCGACCTCAGCCGACGTCTCACACTAGCAATCCTAGTGTGCAGGACATGTTCAATCAGCTTATAGCCGGTCAGAATTCCATAAAGTCCGAGAATGAGAAGCGTTACAAGGATTATGACGGTCATTTCGCGAGGTACGAGAGTGAGTTGAGAAGCCAAAAGGCTTCCATGCAGACCATTGAGAACCAAGTTGGCCAGATTGCCAAGATGTTGTCTGAGAGACAACAGGGAGGCCTTCCAAGCAATACGGAGCCTAATCCGAATGCTACTGCAAAGGCCATCACGTTGAGAACCGGCAAGACTGCTGAGCCCATCACTTCGGCTGCTTCACCAAAGCCGACTGATGATGTGGTTGATGAGGAGATTGAGATGGAGTCTCCGGGTGAGGTGCAAAAGAGGCGAGTCCCAGCAAGTACAGCACGACCCAAGGAGCCAGTGAGAGAGTATGTCCCTCCCATTCCATATCCGGGGAGGTTGAAGAAGTAGAAGATGGAGGAACACTATGGTAAATTCCTTGAGCTTTTTAAGCAACTTCATATAAATTTACCATTTGTCGAGGCACTTGCTCAAATGCCTAAGTATTCCAAGTTTCTGAAAGATATCTTATCTAAGAAAAAGAAACTTGAGGAGCTTTCGCATGTGACCTTGAATAAGGAGTGTTCATCGGTTCTTCAGAACAAACTACTGAAGAAGATGAATGATCCCGGGAGTTTCACTATCCCGTGTTTGATTGGTAGTTTGTCGGTCAGCAATGCATTGGCTGATCTTGGAGCTAGCATAACCTCATGCCATATGCGGTTTTTGCTAAGCTAGACTTGGGAGAGCCCAAGCCCACTCGTATGAGCATTCAGCATGCCGATCGTTCAGTGAAGTATCCTCGAGGCATAGTTGAGAACATGCTTGTGAAAATCGACAAGTTTGTCTTTCCTGTCGATTTCGTGATTTTGGATATGGATGAGGACAAAACTATCCTGCTTATCTTAGGTCGACCATTCCTAGCCACTGCTAGAGCCTTGATTAGTGTTTGCACCGGCAGACTTACTCTTAGGGTTGATAATGAGGAGGTGACCTTTGATATTGGTAAATCCATGCAGAATCCACAGAGTCAGGATGATACACTCTATTTCATTGAGACTATCGATACATATGTGAGTGATCATCTTCGTGACACATTTGAGGAGGATGTGGTGGACACGCAGTTACTTGGAAGAGAGACTTTTGGTTCATCTGCTGTGAACCAACTAGTTGAGGAGATGACCTGTCTGATAGGTCATGTGTCTCCCCCGTGTCCTGAGGTTTTTGAGGTTGTGGATCGCGTTGCTGAGCCTAAAGCATGCCCTTCTATTGAGGATCCACCTTCGGTTGAGCTTAAGGAGCTTCCAGATCACTTGGAGTATGCTTTCTTGGAGAGTGCGACTCATTTCCCGTTATCATTTCTGTTGGATTGTCGGGAGAAGAGAAAGATCGATTGCTTGAGGTCTTGAAGCAGCACAAGAAGGTGCTTGCGTGGAAGATTATGGATATAAAAGGGATTAACCATCCTTTTGTACCCATAAGATCTTGATGGAGGAGGACTTTAAACCAGTAGTTCAGCATCAGAGGCGCTTGAACCCAAACATGCAGGAGGTTGTGAGGAAAGAGGTCATCAAACTACTTGATGCAGGTTTTGTTAGTGCATATGTCTGTTGCCTACGTCATTGTATATCGAGTCTGAGTGATTAGAGCTTAATCTGTTAGAAATGGGGCGTATTTAAGTGTGAAATAGGCCAAGTTCGCTGGTCAAGGTATTTGTGATGTCAAGTTGGCCGAACTTGACTAGGTCAAGTTCGCCCGAACTCAGCCTCCCTCCAGCGAACTTGTGTAACTATATATAGGTGCCTTGGTGATTTCATTTGTAACTTCAGTGATTTTGGCACATAGACGGCGAAGCTCTGTCGGATTCTGTTCTCGAATGTATTGAACTTTAGATCAATGAAAACAACATCTAAATGAGTAATTCTTGTTATTTGGTTAACTTGTCATTAGTTTCCGCCTAATTGGACAATAGATAACAAATTTAGGTTCCCGTGCTAATCCTGGACGTTCCTACAAGTGGTATCAGATCCTGGATACCTAAATTTGCTGGAATCAAGACAAGAATTTCTCTTATTCTACTACATTCTATCATTTTTCTTAACATTTTCACGTATTTGAGGATTTCATGGACAAAATCAGCTAAAAATTGAATATGTCAAGTAAAATATAGTTGTGATAAACCCCTGAGAGTTTGGACATCAAATTCAATCGAATTGATATCAAAAAGTTGAAAAAACACATGAATTGCAAACTAGGTTTGGCCGAACTTAACATCAAGTTCGACCGAACTTGATTAAAATTTCACTGACTTTAATCAAGTTCGCCCGAACTTGATCGAATTTTTCTATTTTTTCAAATAAGTTCGCTCGGACTTGCAAGCTAATTCAAAATTTTTGATCAAGTTCGCCCGAACTTGATAACTTTCTTGAAATTTCACCTAAGTTCGCCCGAACTTATCTTTTTCTTGAAAATCTTCACAAGTCCGCTCGTATTAATTCAAGTTTGAAAACTTTCATCTAAGTTCGACCGAACTTGACTGTGTGTGATAAAATTTGAAAATTTTCATCTAAGTTCGACCGAACTTGTTGAAAACTAAAATCAAAATCTGATTTTCACACAAGTTCGACCGAACTTGTCTATTGCTAATCAATTTTTGAGTGTTTTTTTATCGTATTTTCAGATAAGTATTCAGATTGTCATAATGGAAGCTTTCCATAACGTGTTCGTTTCACAAGTGGCTTCTTCATCAAATGCTAATACTCTTGCGGCGACTCAGATGACTATAGACAACGAAATGGGTACTATGACAAAATCGCCAAAGCTAATGAGTATGAAGAATTCGAAGGGTGGAAAGAAAAATCTGTGAATTGGATACAAGCAAATCAATTCAACAGCTGAGTTGCAGTTGAAGATGGTTACAAGTGGCCAAAAGACGAGCATGATCAAGATCTTTCGCTGAACAAGTTTTCACCAGCAGACAAAGAAAATCATATCGCTGAGAAGAAAATGATTAGCTTGATACAACAATCAGTAAAAGAAGATATCTTGATACTATTGCCAGAATATGAAACGTCACAAGATTTATGGCACGTTCTTTGTGACAAATTCAAAGGAAGTGATGAAATGATCAAAAGAAAAAAGGCCTTGATTAAGAAAGAGTTTGAAATTTTCACTATGATCAAAGGTGAGACGATGAAGCAGATGATCAATAGATATTATCACCTCATGGTCCAGATGCGAAGACATGGTATCAAGAATGAAGAGCAAATTGAGAAGTTGGCCGATACACTTCCTGAGAGAGAATGGACAACATATCTGATGATTCTGAAGAACAGTCCATCTTGGAGACATTTCAAATTGTCATCTTTCATCGAAAAATTAGAAGGTCATGAAGTGGAGTTAATGAAGATTGCAAAATCAAAGAATGCTAATGTTGATTAAGATGTCGGTGTTTATTACAAAGGAGGTGTTCAAGATACTCTGATTCAAAGTCCAAAAATTCAGACAACATTTAGTGCAAATATGAATTCTTCTCCAAATCAGAGTTCTCCATATGCTGGATATACGAGTGCTAGTTCAAGCTCTTCATTCCAAAATCAGAACAATCAGTCGCATCAGATAAACCAATCTAGTTCTGATTCAAATGTTTTCCAGTGCAACATAGCAGTCGATTTGAAGAATGTATTTCCTGAAAAAGTGGCCAAACATCACATAGCACTTCTTGCTACTGTTCTAGAATCGTATGAAAGTCTTGTTGCTGGAAAGATCGGTAATCCGGAAATGACCACCGAGGATTACGATCAAGTGGACGAAGAAGAGTTGGAACTGATGGATATAAAATGGAGTCTAGCATCTATCATCAAAAGAGTTACAAAGTTTGTAGCACTCACTGGAAGGGATATTGGCAATTCAAGCAACAAGCTTGGTTTTGACAAGTCAAAAGTCATATGCTTCAGGTGTCGACAAAAGGGACATTTCAAACGTGAATGCAACAATCAAGAAGCAAGTGGAAACCAAAATCCTTTTGGCAGCAATAATGAGTACTACAAGAAAGCTCTTCAATACAAGCCATATCCATAGAGAACACAAGTCAAAGTAGAAGATAAATCTGCAAAGACAACCAAACAAGCTCTTGTTGTTACTCATGAAGAAGATGGTTTTGACTGGAACATATATATCGAAAAGAAAACTGGTGTTGCTATGATGGCATAGGTAGTGGATGAATCTGAGACATCATATGTTGATGCTGCTTTGGAGAATGCCATTCTGGAAGGATATATGCAGAGAGCTGAGGAAGAAGAAATAGCTTATCTTGAGATGCAAAGGCAAGAAGCGTTGAAATCAGAGGCAGAAAAGGTAAAATCTGAGGTAAGTATGTTTGAAAAGGAATTGTGAAAATTGTGGAGGTTGAAAAACTTCGCACAAAGTGCGCAAATCCTTGTGAGTCGTGTGCTGAAAAGACCAAAATCATAAGAGAAATGACTATACACAACGAAAATTTTCGTTATGATTACAAACCATGAAAGAAGCTTATGACAAAATGAAAGGCACATATAAAAATGTCAAAAAAGCTAATCTTGAACTCAGTGCTAATGTAAAAATGTTAAATGCCACAATAATTGAAAAAAAAAAGCAATTAACATGTACATTAACACCATTGCTGAAACAAAGCATGAGCTTCATGACATAAAGATAGAAACAGAAAGGGTAAGACAATTGCTGAAAAGTTACACCACAAATGCTTATGTCATTGATCACATTCTTCCTACGATTAAGTCGGAAGAAAATGTTGATGAATCAAATCATAAAAAATACGGAAGTGTTCCTCCACCGCTTCTTGCAAGTTACTCCTGCAAGAAAGATGATGAGATTGAAAAGGCTTTTAATATACTACTTTTATCAGAAATGAAAGATAAATTGCCTGAGAACATTGACGTAAACTTTACGAAGTCAAATGATGACAATGAAGTGGTAGGAAAAAATGTGTTGGGAAATGATTCTGATGAAGGCAGCTCTGAAAGCGCCAAATCAAGTTCGAACAATTCGGAATCACAATCTGAAGATGACGATACATCATCAGATTATGATCTAAGTGATGACCCTAATGTTGCCATATACAAGATTAAGGAATCTGATAGATTATACTTTGATGATAGTTTTCTGATTCGGAACGTGAAAGAGGATCAACTTGATAAATTTTTCAAACTTGTAGAAGTTTCATCAGATGATCTTGAGAAAAATGAGAAAAAAATTTACTCGAAACCCAAAAGGAATGTTAACAATTATCGAAAGTTTAGTGGTGATTTTCCTGAGAAAAGGAGAGCAAGATTGGGTTTGGAGGAAAATGAAGAAGAACCGGGAAGGAACCAGAAGTCGTCATTACATGAATACGAAGGTAAACACATGAAGTTTGTGTATGGGACAAATACGGTTCAAGAAGAAAGTATGATTGGTAAGAAATCAAATAATCAATTCAAGAAAGAAAAGAACTTCAGGACAAGGCTAAGACCAACTTCACAAGTGGAGTAAAACCCACTAGTGGATATGCTCCTGATAATCGGACTTGCTTTAAATGTCTGAATCTAAAGCCTATGTTTCCACGAAGAAAAACTGTGTCAAAAGATGAAAAGCAAAAACAACCAGAGATTGTGAAATCTAATACAGTATCAGATAGAAACTATGAATCTAAATGCGAAGTGAAACCTAAAATTGGATCAAAGTTTGAAAACTCAACATTTGAAAAAGGTGAAACTTCAAAATTAAATGTAAACAAAGATTCTAGATTCTATATCAAGAAAGCAAGAAACAAGTTACAATCCTGGGTTGCGAAGAAAAGGCTTTTATCATCTGAAAAATCAAAGTTTGTTGTTGACAAAACTGAAAATGTCAAATCAACTGAGTCAGTAATCAAACAGACAAAGAAAGAAAAGGTCAAAATGTTTTCAGAATCGACATCGGACGAAATGTTTGATGATGATTTTGACTACGATGATGAGTTTGAAAGTGTTTATGATATTTATCATGACAAACCCAAAACCAAAAAGGTTTAGGTTTCCTTATTCAAATAGTTGGTTTGTGTGCAGGAGTTCCAAAAGATCTGCTTTGACAAAGTTATATCTGGATAGCGGAGCTTCATGTTACTTAACTTATTCAGAAATGTCAAAAATCTTAATCATTTTGAAAAAGAAGAAGTTGGAAAAGAAAAATTCGTAAAAGATCAAAATTGTGCAAATCCAGACCGTTGAACGAAATACGGATTTTATAACCATTTGTTCTTTCACGTAAATGAGTTTATTGGTTTATTTGTTGAACAAATGCAGATGCTGATACTGGAAAAAGGATCGGACGATGAGTTTTCGTGATCCACATTGGTTTGTTATATTTCTAGAATAGTATTTATCTAAAATCCAAAAATATGTTTTTGATTTTAGAGGGAGTAAGAAAAATTTTAGAAAAATAAAAAACATATGAAAAAATTGAAAATTCAAAAACATTGAAAAACTCAAAATGAAAAAGACAAAAAGAATTTTATTGTCAAAAAGGAAATGATAGTACATCAGTGGACTATCAAGGTATGCTAAAGAGTTGTAAAGTTTAAAAGTGATAAACAAGACTTTACACATTCAGTAAATTGTTTCCGAGATATAAACTAAATTTACAACTGCTTAAACTTGTGGATTAACATCTCTCGGACATATGGACTTAGTACTCCAAAATTTTGTTTGAGAGATTGCCTAACTATGAGATACGAGGTCTTTATAGATGATTGATATCTGGGGTATTATTCAAGTTCTTCTGATTTTGCGGAAGCAATAGCCTAGAACTTCTATAAATGCTTTTGCTAAAAACCCCAAAATAGCATGCAAAACCTGAAAAGAATCAAAAGATCTAATCATTTGCAATGCTTAAAAAGATTCCTTAAGTGGAACACACCTTAAAGACGAGCCTTCATCTCTTTGTTTGTACGGTAGTACTAACCTGAGCTCTCAAGGTCTCACACAACCCAAATACAGATATCAGTTACGCACAACCCAAAAACCCTAGTTAAGTCAAGTTTCATAAGTCATACCAAACATATCTTGTAACAATTGAGAAATGTGTCGAAGTTTAAATGGACAAACATATCGACAATCTAGGTAAACGAGTTTAAAACTTAAAGTCTCAAAAGGTCAACGGTACTGTTGATATGTCTCAGACAACTGATATGATCCTTAGACACGAATTCACAAAAATATGTCTGTAAATATGTTTGTACAAGTTTACTTTCTTTATTTGTTTCACAGATAAAAAACAAAAAGATATTTAGTGTGTTTTACCATAAACTTTCTAAAATTCAAAAAAATTTTGTTTCTTCATTAGTTTCAATGAGCCCATGATGGAGAACAGTTCTTCAAAGTCTGGTAAGGTGCTTTTATAATGAAAATCTTGATGACGTCTGTTAAAAACCAAAATGATTGAAAGTGTTGAAAACTTCATTAAATTGAAACTTTAAAATTGAAGAAAACATTGGTTTATTCACAACGGTTTCAAACCGAGGTCATTAATTTGGACTCGGTAAATGAAATTTGTTAACCAAGGTCATTAACTTGAACTTGGTCAACCAAGTGGATTTCATATTTGAAAACTTTATCAAAAGGACAAAAATCTTAAATGTTAAAAGTGTTCAAGGTCATTAAATTGAACTTGAATAACTAAAGTTTGAAAAGTTTAAAGTGGAGATTAAAATTTGAAATGTTGATGATACAAAATTTTCAAAATTTGAATCTGAAATGTTTATTTGAATGTCTTAGAACTTTGAAACAGAAAGTAAAGTTTTAGGGGGAGCTGGATAAAACATTGTCTAAAAGATTTTAGGAAGCTCAAAGCAAGGGGGAGTTTGAAGTCTAAAGGTCAAAGCAAATGAGGAGTTTGAAGTCTAAAGCTAAAAGCTAGGGGGAGCATGGAGTTTTAAAGTTTTTTTTTATCAAGACAAGCTCAAGAAACAAGAGAAGAATTGAAGAATAAAGATGTTAAAGTTATTCAAGACTAAAGATCAAGAAAATGATAAAGACTCAAGAGCTTATTTGAAAACAAATGACTACGAGAGAAAATGACAACAGCAACATCCAAGGGGGAGTATGTTAGTGCATATGTCTGTTGCCTACGTCATTGTATATCGAGTCTGAGTGATTAGAACTTAATTTGTTAGAAATGAGGCGTATTTAAGTGTGAAATAGGCCAAGTTTGCTGGTCAAGGTATTTGTGATGTCAAGTTCGGCCGAACTTGACTAGTGTTGGGATTGAACCTTTGGAAAGGAACAAATGATACAAAGTCAAAACACACCATTCGAGCTTTGGTCCAGCTATAAGAGGTTTCTATCCACTGATAGGCTTTTACTGCTTTCAATAAAGAACATTGTTACCTATCCTCTGACAGTAGAAACTCCCAACCGCTGATAGAAGAATACAAGATCAGAGGTTGGCCTGCAGTGTTTAGTCTGGTCTTAGTTAAATCAATGTAACAGTGCTATGCACTGATAGCTTTAGTCTAGCAGTGCTTATAGTTAGTTACGTTTGTTAGCTGTCACTATCGACCATGACGTCATTGTAAGATGATCAGTGGTTAGTAGTGAGTATAAATAGGCGCTCATTGTAACAGTTTTACTTGTCTTCTTAAAAAGATCAATTTCGCATATCTTCTTCATTTCTTACTATCAAACGATCGTTATTGGGCTAAGGGGGAGTTTGTGAATCACTTGCAATAGTTTAATTACTTAAAAGCAAGATGGTGATGAAAACAAACAACCAATTGATTGTTGTAAAAGTTTTCCATTAATCCGCTGCACTTAGTCTCTGTTTTCAATCATTTTCCATTATTTTAAACAAAAACAGCAATCAATTCAAACTTAGATCTTGGCAGTTGGTATCAGAGCTTGGTCAAATCAATTTTGATTTAAACATCAAATTGATTACAGATCAGCTCCTTGTTGCTAATTTCGTTTGATAAGTTTTGCTTGAATACAGAGTTTTATAACTACAAAAGCTTTTAAAACACAAATATGTTGTAAACAAGAGAAATGGCACAAAACACAAAGGATTCCAATATTGGATCCATGTTTAAACCACATATGTTGAAACAAAATGAGTATTTTATCTGGCAACGTAGAATAGGTCATATTCTCTCTCAACAGAACACTGGATGTTGGAGATCCGTCGTGTTTGGACCTCATGTTCCCATGGTTCCAAGCACAGAGGATCCCCACACTCAAGTCCCTAAAAAACTCGAAAATTACTCTGAACAGGATTTCCTTAAAATCAAATTGGATGCTAAGGCTTTCAGCATAGTTGCTTCAGCTTTGCCCAATGAGATTTATGCGGGATTACTTCATTGTAATAGTGCTAAAGAGTTATGGGATGCTCTTAAAGAGCAATTTGGTGGTACTAAAAAGGTGATCGAGAATAATAGAGAAGTCTTGAATCAGTAGTATGAAACATTTTGTCATGTAAAAGGTGAGTCACTAACCCAACAGTTTGAGCGATTTAGTTGTCTCATAAGCGAATTGAAACTGGTAGATGTGAGCTTTCCTAATTCGACTATTAATAGTCGTTTCTTAAGATCACTACCAGAAAAATGGGAGACAATGGCTTATGTTACTCGAACATCTGGTGGTTATAAAGAAATGACCCTCACACAGCTTCATGGTCGACTTCTTACTTATGAGAGAGAGTTGAACCAGAAGAAGAAGCTTCAAGAGTCTGGGAAAGTGACTGATGACTATACACTGGGAAACACTGCTCTCTATAGTCATGAAGAGGGGTCTGGTAGTGGAAAGGATCAGAGTTTTGATCATTACATTGATATAACTTCTGGAAACAATTTCAACTGTGATCCATGTACACCCAATTTTGCTTTTGCTGCAAATTGTGAAAGCCAAACCTCTGACAATTTGAGTTTTAAGATGAATGACTTACAACACTTTGAACCCACGGATTTGGAAGAAATGGACATCCTACACCAGTTGGCACTCTTGAGTGTCAGGGCTAGTAAGTTTTACAAAAGAACTAGTAGGAGGTTTCCAGGATTGCATGGGGGGTTAAAAGTTGGGTTAGATAAATCAAAGATAAAATGTTACAAGTGCAATAGGATGGGACATTTTGCCAGGGAATGCAGAACTCAAACTGCAGGACCGATTGTTACTCATCCTTGCACCAATCCTCAAAGCACTGTCCAATATACCCAGTTTACTCCTCACATCAAATTCAAAACACTGCTCATTTTGCAAGTCCTGTAACAACTGTCCCTATTCATTATGTCCAAACCCTGCTCCACAGATTCAATATGTTCAAGCACCACCTCAAGTGCATGTGCAACAAACTCCACATGTCACTCAAACTACTCAAACCACTGCTGCACCAGCAGAGGTTACACAACAAAGCTTCTTTACCCAAGTTTTTGTTGATTGGAGTAGTTTGCCTGAGGATTTAACTGATGAAAATTTTGCTCTCATAGCCAGAAATGATTTTGAAAAAGAAAACTTCTGTTTTATGGCTTTTGAGACCATAGTTGAAGGTGATGAGTCTATGGAACAGGAGTCAAAATCTGATGTGGTTGAATGTTGTGAAGCAGTGGTTACACTAGAAGTCACACCTGTGGTTGAAATGAATGCTGCTGAGGTTGTAAAAGGTAATCTATCTGAGCCATGGGACATAGAGGTGTGTGAAGAAGAATGTGATTGTGCTCTTATGGCTGCTTCAAAGGTATCACCTCAGATCCTAAAAGATCTATGTTCTGAAAAATGCATATTGCTTTTGCAAACATAAAATAGGTGAATGAAAACCTGAGAAACAAAATTTTGGAAGATGAACTTAAATTTGAAAAACTTGTGAAAGAGTTAAGAACAAAATTAAGTGAAAAAGATTCTGAAATGAGTAGCCTAAGGCATGAATCAAGCATAACTAAAGACCAACTACAAACCATGGTAGAAAAATACCAAGTTTGCAAATAGGAGCTTGAATCTACCCAGATCACTTGTGAAAAATGGGTGGAGTCTTGCAAAGAACTTATGCTTGATGCTCAAGTCAAGAGCAACATAAAGTTTGGTTTAGGCTTTAGGGAATATGACCTTACTTGTGAAAATGTTGCAAAAATTGGTCCTGAGCTTGTTGAAATAGTCCCAACAAATTTGGCTGGTGAAGAAATTAAAATCACTAATAAAGAAGGAAACAAAATTGTTCTTGAAAAACCAGAGGTTTCACCAAAAGAAAAGGAAAATGAAAAATATCAGCTTAAACCAACCTGGTCAGATGAGTGTGATATTTTGGAAAACTTCAAGCCAATGGACTTTTCAACTCTTGATGGTATAAAAGCACCAAAAGCATTGGTGATCCCTATCAAAGACTTACCAGCAGGGGTTACATCATATGCTCTCAAAAAGTCAGATAGTAGAAGGAAGGAAAAGGTTAAACACTTGTTTTGTAAATTTTTTGAAAAGAGAAATCATGATACAGCAGATTGTTTTCTTTTGAAAGCTAATGATATAAACAAAATTTGTGTCATACCTAAATCTCCTAGATGCACCATTTGCAACAAAACAAATCATCTAACTCAAGAGTGTGTCTATCTCAAAACCTATCACCAAAAGGTAAAAGAGATTAGAGAAAAAGCTCTAGAAAAAGAAAACTCAAATATTGCAAAACAAAAATTTAAATCATGTGAAATATCTGTCACCAAAGCTTTAAATCAAACCTTTGTCCGCAGAGAAATTCAAGTAACAGATGCACCTCCATCAAACCAGTTTCCAAGAGGCAAAAGCCAACCTAATTACCAAAAGGTGCCTATGACTTATGAGATGTACAAAAAGTCTTCTAAGCCAAGGGTAAATAGGCATCCTCATGGTTACCAACAGTTGATAGGAGGTAGCTCACAGAAGTGGTTACAAAAGTCTGATCCAACCAGTGAGTCTGAACTTGACTCTGGACCACCTGATACCCCATCCAAAGCCATTTTGGCTTTGGAGACTCACCTGAACTAATTATTTCAAAACATGTGCAGGGAGCTTCTGCTTGCCTTGACAGTCTTTGGTATGTAGATAGTGGAGGCTCCAGGCACATGACAGGATGTAAAGCCTTGCTCAGAGATTTTAAAGCTCATGGAGGGGGTGATATATCCTTTGGGAATAATTCGAAAGGAAAGGTGTTAGGATCAGGATGTGTTTCAGTAGGAAAACTCCAGTTTGAAAATGTGAATCTCATTGACAATCTAAAATTCAATCTCTTAAGTGTTTCACAGATGAGTGATAAAGGTTGTGGTTCCTTTTTCACAAAGAAAACTTGCCAAATTGTAGGGCCAGAGGTTTTCAAAAGGATTGATCAAATCATTGCAGAGAGCAAAGCACAGCTGACTGCTCATAGAGTAGGAAATGTGTATGTGGTTGATATGTTAAAAGATAATCCTATGTCAAATGCATGCCTGTTCTCAGTTGCCTCAAGCAAAAAGACAGAGCTATGGCATAAAAGACTAGGACACACAAATCTAAAAACTATCTCCACTCTCTCAAAACAAAATCTGGTTAGAGGGTTACCTCAAAAACAATTTACTTGTGAAGAGCATTGTGTTCCCTGTTTAAAAGGTAAACAACATAAAAGCTCTTACAAGTCAATTGAAGAGTCCAAAACAAGTCAGTGCTTACAGTTGCTTCATATGGACTTGTTTGGACCTGTAAAAATCATGAGCTTAAAACACAAAAGATATTGTCTGATGGTAGTTGATGACTTTTCCAGGTTCATATGGACTTTCTTTTTACACACTAAGGATGAAACAGTAAACATTTCGCATAACTTTGTTAAACAAGTTGAAAAGCAATTTGACCTTCCTGTAAAAATCTTTAGGACTGATAATAGAACAGAGTTTAGAAACAAGGAGTTAGATTCCTTTTGTGAGTCAAAAGGGATTGTTAGGAAATATAGAATCCCTGGAACTCCAGAACAAAATGGGGTTTTTGAAAGGAAAAACAGAACTTTAATTGAATCAGCAAGGACTATGCTTGCAGACTCAGGTTTACACTTGTCTTTTTAGGCAGGGGCTGTAAACACTGCTTGTTATGTCCATAATAGAGTTTTGATAAACCCTAGGCATCATAAGACTGCCTATGAATGCTCTACAAAATCAAACCTCTGATCTCCTATTTCAAAGTCTTTGGCTGCCCATGCTTCATTTTAAACATCAAGGATTCAATATCCAAGTTTGCAGCCAAAGTTGATTGTGGCTATTTTCTGGGATACTCAACCACTGCTAAAGACTACAGAGTTTTTAACTCTAGGACCAAGTGTGTTGAGGAAACTCTAAATGTGATGTTCAATGAACTCGCATCTTTGAAAATCCCAGCAAATGGATTTGCTGAAATGTTTGATCTATCTAAATATACATTTGAAGATGTTTCTATCAAGACTAACCCTGCAGGTACTCCACAACCATCATTTGAAGAGCAAGGATATGATTGTATTCTTCCAAGTTTCAAAATCAATCCTACATGCAGAGAAGCAGATGTTAGTAACAATGGTGAAAGCTCTGCCAGGTCAACAGTGGTTAATACTCAAACCTCTGCCAGCTCTCAAATCCAAACATCTGTTGATGAAAGTCCACTACAAACAGGTGAAAATCAACATACTTTCACTCCCATACCACCAATCCCTCCACCACCATTTCAATCGGAGGTTGGACCATCAAATTCACTGGCAGAGGATAGCTCAGATGATACACATTTGCAAGCTTCACCTCAAAATGCCATTGTTCCATATCAAGTTGATTTGATATTCCTCAAAAGCCATCTATTGGATCAAGTTATTAGCAACATCAATGAGGGTGTGCTCACAAGAAGCCAAGCCCAAAACAATTGTCTTTTTGCTGGATTTCTATCACTCACACAGCCTGTCAAGTACCAAGAGGCACTGAAACACAACAGCTGGGTAGAAGCCATGCAAGAAGAGCTCCTACAATTCAAGAGACAACAAGTTTGGGAACTTGTACCACTTCCAAAAGATGTGATCCCATCGGCACAAAGTGGGTCTTTAAGAACAAAACCGATGAATGGGGTATTGTTGTCAAAAATAAAGTAAGGCTCGTGGTTCAAGGCTATAGACAGGAAAAAGGGATTGACTATGATGAAACTTTTGCTCTAGTAGCAAGGCTGGAAGCCATTCGCCTGTTCTTAGCTTTTGCTGCTAACCACAACATCAAGGTGTATCAAATGGACATCAAAAGTGCATTCCTGTATGGAAAGATCAAGGAAGAAGTATATGTTTGTCAACCTCCTAGCTTTGAGGATCACTTCCATCCTGATCATGTGTACAGGTTAAACAAAGCACTGTGGTCTAAAACAAGCACCAAGAGCCTGGTATGAAACTCTATCCACTTTTTCTCTTATCCATTGGTTTTACCAGAGGTAGGATTGATAAAACCCTATTTTTAAAATGGAAAGGAAAAGATTTGATGCTTGTCCAAATTTATGTGGATGACATCATTTTTGGATCCACATGCACTGCCATGTGTGAAGAGTTCAGAAAACTCATGGCAACAGAGTTTGAGATGAGTGCAATAGGTGAGTTGCAATGTTTGTCAAACAAATGCAAAAAGGGACTTTCATTCATCAAAATAAGTATGTGAAAGAATTACTTAAGAAATTCGATATGAATGATTGTAAACCTTGCAGCACACCCATGGCAACATCCAAGCTGGTCACTATAGATGGCAGAGATGACCTTGTTGATCAAACATTGTATAGAAGCATGATTGGGTCTTTACTGTACCTAACTGCATCACGGCCAGATATTATGTTTGCCACATGTGTTGTGCCAGATCACAGTCAATGCCAAGAAAATCAGATCTTATTGCTGTATAAAGGATATTCAGATACATAAAAGGTGCTCCCACACTTGGTATCTGGCATCCAGCTAATGGTAACATTGAGCTTGCAGGATATTCTGATAGTGATTTTGCTGGATGTAAAACAACAAGGAAGTCCACATCTGGAGGAGCCTAATTCCTAGGGAATTGCTTAGTGTCTTGGCAAAGTAAAAAGCAAGTTGCAGTATCCACATCCACTGCTGAAGCAGAGTATATAGCTGCTGCAAGTTGCACTGCTCAAATTTTGTGGCTTCAAAACCAACTCTTGGATTTTGGTGTGACTGCCTTGACGACTCCTCTCAAAATTGATAGTCAAGCAGCAGAAAACATCATCAAAAATCCAGTTTCCCATTCTACCACCAAGCACATTGACATCAGACATCATTTTGTGAGGGATTGCTATGAAAAATGTCTGATTTTTTTACAACATGTCCATACCAAGGATCAACTAGCAGATGTGTTGACAAAAGCACTTGATGCTTCCACATTTGACAGTTTGATATCCAGGCTTGGAATGCTAAATATGGATTAAAAACAGTTTTTTCTTGTGTTCCATGTGTAAATAGCAATAAAATGTTTTTAGAAAATCCGAAATTCATCCTTAAAAATAGTTAAAATTGAAATTTTCAATAAAATCCTTAAAGTCTGTTCAAAGCTTTGATAGCACAAAAACACTGTTGTTTAGAAAAAATCTATCCACTGATGCAAACCTCTGATAGTGTTTAAGATTGGTCACAACCACTGATAGGTTTCACTCTAACAGTGATTAGCCAAAACAACTGTTTTCCATTGTCAAACAGAGGTTACACGTGGATAGATGTTATTCGACAGATGTTGCATCAGACGCACGTCACGTGCACTTTTTGAAAAACCCTATAAAACCATGTTCTATCCCCAAACAGAGGTTTCACTTTTCTTGTGCGATTCCAAATTTTTCAAAGCCTTTCTTTCACAAATCATCCAACAATCATGGCTCCTAAAACCAAATTGAAGAAGAAATCGACACAAGAAAAACCCCATTTGTTCTCATCATCAAAACACCACACAATTATACTGCTATTCTCGAAGACAGCCATGCAAACATTCGTTATCATCCAATGATCCGGATTCTAAAAGAATCAAAATTCAAACACATGTTGGAAGTCAAAACCCCAGTTTACATCGATTCTTTAAGAGAATTTTGGGCAAAGGCTAAAGTAAATTTAACTGCTGATAGTGAGCCCTATTCTATCACTTCCAAAGTTGGTGGCACACAACTGCAAATAAGCCCGCAATCTATCTCCCAAGTCTCCATGTTAAATGATATACAACATCTAGTATCATTTCCTTTGAGGGAGATGCAGCTTGAATTCGTTGAAAGAGGTTACACTGGACAATTGCAAGGTATGACAATCTTCAAACCTAATTTTCCAACAGAGATGAAATTCTTTTTCCACACCTTGCTTACTTGTGTCTCTGCAAAAACAACTGCTTTCAACAAGATTCCATTGAACATGCAGTATCTGGGATTTGCAATCTGGTTCTAATTTTAACTTCTCCCAGGTGTTGTTCAATGATCTTGTAACTAATTTTAAAAATATTTCAAAACAAAAAGCTTTCTTGATACATCCAAGATTCATGAGTGTTTACTTGCAAGACCAGATTAAATCAAACGCAAGTAAACAAGGCGCAGTTACAAACGCTGGCAGCCTAAACCATGAAACGTTCACACGAATTACAAATCAAGATAAATTTTCCAAAACAGAAGCGGAGGAGGCTGAGCCTATTTTACAAGACCAAAATGTTCAAGCTCAACCTCCGGTTGCTGAGTCCACTACTCTAGGTGATCAGGGCAACACAACCGCTGCTCTGAAACCCACACCTAAAATCTCCAAAAAGAAACCATCTAGAGCATCCTGAAAACCCACCAAACCCAAAAAGGGTCCTCTTGAAGATGAGATCCCAGAGGTAAATCCAGTGACACCACCAAAGTCACCAACCACTGCTGCTACTTCTTCACGTCAGATGGTAGAAAGATCTCAAACCGGCTTTGAAACTCCTTCTACATCCTCACAAAAGGATCAGGTTGAAGGCACAGGGACACCTAATTATGAAGCTCTAGGATCACTCGGTTCTATCTTCCACAGCCCCTCTCCTAGGGCAATGTCGCTTTCTACACAGCCACTCTCCCCAATACCATCATTACCACCCACCACGTTACCCTTGCCGAATGCAATAGAAATTGAGGAGACATTATCCAGCACTTCTCACAAACATATCAATGAGAATATACTTCAACCAGAGGCTGGGTCTGACTTATTTCTAAATGCTAGCCCATCAGCAAATGAAGAGGCTACATCCCTTGGGTTACATGTAACCCTTGGTGATAGTTCAACAATGGCAGCCACTACAATTGCTGAACTCCCAAGTTCTCAATTGGACAGTGGTTACATAGCTAAGACCTTGTTGAAGGCAACCACTGCTTAGGCTACTAAGGTAGCCTCTGCTCCAGTGGGAAGTCCCCAGAACAAAGACAAAGGGGCATCTAAGATTGAAACAAGTGGTAAACCACTTGTTCATGATATGTTGGATACAACTACCACATCTGGTAGGAGTTCAGATGATCCTATCAAGTTAGGTGATGAGCTAAAACATCAGGAATTGACGGAAAGGGTTACCAAGGTTGAAAGCACTGTTGATGAAATAAAAGATCTTTTGAAATAGTTGATCACTATACAGAGCCAAACCCTTGTTCCAACCACTTCTGAGCTAAAATCTGTAATATCTCCAATCTTTCAACAAGAGAACCACTTCCTGGAACAAAAACATAAGCATCAGATGATGGAACTCATAAATATGGTTGATGCAAGATATAATGACACTGCTGCAGCAAGGCAATCAAAGCCCACTTGCTCACCACCACTGGTACATCTCCTCCTACTGTCATTTTTGTCAGTCCAGATGAAGTCAAAAAGGGGGAGAAACCTTTGGGAAATAAAAAGTTGAAGATGGATGATGATAAGGCAAGGCCTACAGTGAATATTCCTAAGCCAGATGGTTCAAAGAAACCAGACTTAACTGAAGATATCTTGGCAAGGGCAAAGAAGTCCCATAAGAAGTCTGTGTTTGATGAAGGCAAGGTGCTGGTTAGAAAAGGGAAAGACTGGTACCTCAACAAAGAGGATATCTTCTTCAAAAGCAAGACAACCAGAATCCACACCTCTCAAAACTAAAGATGCTACCAATCCAACCACAAAAACCTCCAGTTTAAAGGCAAAAGTGATAGAGAAGTGCAGAATCAACTCCAGTTTCAATTGAGCAAAGTCGAATCCCTTGAAAGATTCTCAAAGTATTTATCAAATAAAATTTCTGAAGCAGAAGATAAACTCTTGAAAGAAAATTACATCTCACACATCATGGAAACAAAGAAATATGCGGCTACAAGAGCACAGTTCAAGGATTGGTCTGTGAGTGAGCTTCAAGAAGAAAATGCAAGAATAGAAGCACAATCAAAAGATCCTCACAACAAACCTACATGTCCAGACTGGAACAAATACAAGAAGAATGTACCTGAAAAGACCCTAAAGCTCAGAAGAATGAAGGAAGAGCTAATTCAGAATCACTATGGGTCAAAGAATCAGGTGATGAGATGGGGGGAGATAAGAGTGTTGGATACATACAAAATGCTTAAAGCTAGAAGGAAAAAGGATCCATCATGGCCTTCTAAACCCGATTATTCCAAATAAGATGTTGCTCTCAAAGCCCAGCTCTCTAAAAGGCCCAGCTCAACAACTGTCCAATCCACACTTGCTTTGGTAAAACAAAAGGCAAGAGGAGTTGTCTGAGAAGGTTGACAAAGAGTTTGAGGAAGTATTTATCAAAGAAGGAATCAATAATATGATATCCAACAGATGATAGAAGTGCCAAGTCGGTCGAAGATTTAACAAGAGTAGCTCCCTTTCTTTCCTTAGCAATAAAAGCTCCTTCAAGAAAGCCTTCAGACCCAAAAATTCTAAAGTGGAAGGTCAACAAAGACACCCACAAATTGACTCTGGTCAAGTCTGATGGTAAGGTCACTAAACCATCCATGGAAGCTACTTATTGGCTTACAGTAGAAGACTTCCACAAACTACTAAGTTTAGAACTTGAGAAGGATGCTGATGACTTAGAATCTCTTAACTTTGAGCTACAATTCAAAGGTCAAATAAGAGAGTTCTTTTTGAGGAATAAAGATCAAGAATAAGGTGTTTTTGGCATCATCTGTTCCAGGGGGAGATTGTTAGGATTGAACCTTTGGAAAGGAACAGATGATACAAAGTCAAAACACACCATCCAAGCTTTGGTCCAGCTATCAGAGGTTTCTATCCACTGATAAGCTTTTACTGCTTTCAATAAGAACATTGTTACCTATCCTCTGACAGAAGAAACTCCCAACCGCTGATAGAAGAATACAAGATCATAGGTTGGCCTACAGTGTTTAGTCTAGTCTTAGTTAAATCAATGTAACAGTGATAGATTTAGTCTAGCAGTGCTTATAGTTAGTTACATTTGTTAGCTGTCACTATCAACCATGACGTCAATGTAAGACGATCAGTGGTTAGATAGTTAGTATAAATAGGCGCTCATTTTAACAGTTTTACTTGTCTTCTTAAAAAGATCGATTTCGCATATCTTATTCATTTCTTACTATCAAACGATTGTTATTGGGCTAAGGGGGAGTTTTTGAATCACTTGCAATAGTTTAATTACTTAAAAGCAAGATGATGATGAAAACAAATGACCAATTTATTGTAGTAAAAGTTTTCTATTAATCCGCTGCACTTAGTCTCTGTTTTCAATCATTTTCCAATATTTGAAACAAAAACAGCAATCAATTCAAACTTAGATCCTGACAACTAGGTCAAGTTCGCCCGAACTCAGCCTCCCTCCAGTGAACTTGTGTAACTATATATAGGTGCCTTGGTGATTCCATTTGTAACTTCAGTGATTTTGGTACAGAGACGGCGAAGCTCTGTCGGATCTGGTTCTCGAATGTATTGAAATTTAGATCAATGAAAACAACATTTAAATGAGTACTTCTTGTTATTTGGTTAACTTGTCATTAGTTTTCGCCTAATTGGACAATAGATAACAAATTTAGGTTCCCGTGCTAATCGTGGACGTTCCTACAAGTTTGATATACCCGATCTCTGATTCACCTTGGGTTAGCCCTGTGCAGGTAGTCCCGAAGAATGGAGGTATGACAGAGGTGATGAATGAGAAAAACGAGTTGATTCCTACTCGTACAGTCACCGGATGGAGAGTTTGCATTGATTATCGCAAAGTCAATGATGCCACGAGGAAGGATCATTTCCCACTCCCTTTCATTGATCAGATGTTGGAGAGGTTGTCGGGTAGGATGTTCTACTACTTCCTTGATGATTTTTCGGGTTACTTTCAGATTCCCATCTCTCATGAGGATCAGGAGAAGACGACATTCACATGTCCCTATGGCACATTTGCCTACCGGCAGATGCCCTTTGGACTATGTAATGCCCCGACCACATTTCAGAGATGTATGGTGGCCATTTTTCATGACATGATCGAGGATTCCATGGAGGTTTTCATGGATGATTTTTCTGTATTTGGGAGTTCCTTTGATCAGTGTCTCGGGAATCTGTAGAGGATGTTGGCTAGGTGTGAAGAAGCCAACATGGTTTTGAATTGGGAGAAATGCCACTTCATGGTGAAGGAGGGCATTGTGCTTGGGCACAAGATTTCATAGGCGGGGCTCGAGGTTGATCGAGCCAAGGTTCAGACTATTTCTAAGCTCCCGCCTCCCACATCAGTGAAATCTATTAGGAGTTTTCTAGGTCATGTGGGTTTTTACCGGTGATTCATAAAGGAGTTTTCCAAAATCGCCCGTCCCATGACTTAGCTCCTCGAGAAGGATGCCCAGTTTGTTTTCTCCGATGAATGCCTTAAGGCATTCGACTTGTTGAAGGAGAGGTTGGTGAACGCCCCAATCATGGTAGCTCCCGACTGGGAGCTAGCCTTGAGTTGATGTGTGATGCGAGTGATTTCGCAGTCGAGGCCGTCTTGGGTCAAAGGAGAGATAAGAACTTTCACCCAATTTACTATGCGAGCAAGACCTTGAATGACGCTTAGGAGCATTACACCACAACAGAGAAAGAGCTCCTAGCTGTGGTCTTCGCAATCGATAAGTTTCGGTCTTATCTCGTCCTTTCCAAGACCATTGTGTACACGGATCATGTAGCTCTTCGGTTTCTTTTTAGCAAGCAGGATGCTAAACAGAGGTTGATACGATGGATTCTTTTGCTGCAGGAGTTTTATATTGAGATCCGTGATAAGAGAGTGGGCTGAAAATCTTGCAGCCGATTATTTGTCTCGACTTGAGCATTCTGAGAGGAATGAAATTCGTGGGCCTAACATCATGACGATTACCCCCACAAGTTTCTTTTGCTGACTTCACAAACTACTTAGCTAGTGGCATCCTGATCAAGGGGATGACCCAGCAGCAAAAGCGAAAGTTCTTTGCGGATGTTAAGTACTATTTTTGGGATGACCCTTACTTGTTTAGGGTAGGAGCGGTTCAGATGATCCGGCGTTGCATGTATAGTGACGAGGCGAAAGATATTTTGCGCCATTATCACGAGAGACCTACGGGAGGCCACCATAGAGCGAATAACACTGTGAAGAAAGTATTCGACTCTGGGTTCTTTTGGCCGACTATCTTTCGTGATGCCCATGAGTGGGTAAGGTCTTGTGATGCTTGCTAGAAGGCAAGCAACATTTCAGCACGCCATGAGATGCCACAAAACGGGATCCAAGTCTATGAGATCTTTGATGTATGGGGGCTAGACTTCATGGGTCCCTTCCCAACTTCTTTTGGTAACCGTTACATCCTAGTTGTTGTTGATTATGTCTCCAAGTGGACCGAAGCACAGGCTTTGCCCACTAATGATGCTAGGGTAGTGGTTAGATTTTTGAAGAAGTTGTTTGCTCGCTTTGGTGCCCCAAAGGCATTGATTAGTGACCGTGGGACGCATTTCTGTAATGCACAGCTTGAGAAAGCATTTTCCTGATATGGTGTGCAGCATTGGTTTTCTACACCATACCTCCCACGGACGAGTGGGCAGGTCGAGGTCACTAATCGGGGTATCAAGCGGATTTTGGAGAAAACGGTTAATTCTACCGTAAGGATTGGTCCGAGAAGTTGGATGATGCACTGTGGGCTTTACGGATAGCCTACAAGACTCCTATAGGCACCACACTGTTTAAATTGGTCTATGGAAAGTCTTGTCATCTTCCTATGGAGCTCGAGCACAAAGCCTATTGGGCTTTGAAGACAATTAATCTTGACATGGCTGCTGCGGGTGAGAACAGGTTTGTGCAGATCCATGAGATTGAGGAGCTTAGGAATGATGTGTATGAAAGCTCCAAGCTATACAAGGAACGCACTAAGACGCTTCACGGTAGCCGCTTGAAGGACAAGAAAGAATTCCGAGTGGGTGATCGTGTGTTTTTATACAACTCACGTCCGAAGTTGTTTCCTGGTAAGCTGAAGTCTCGGTGGGCGGGTCCCTACACTGTACGGTTAGTGTTTCCTTACGGCACAGTGGAGATAGGTCACGAGGATGGCCGGTTGTTTAAAGTCAATGGGCATAGGTTAAAGGCTTATGTTGGAGGGCCCGTTGATCAGAGTGAGGAGGTTGTTACCCTCCACCACAGGAATAAATGAATGCGGGGTGGTGAGTCTAGCTGAAGACTCGTAAATAAACTTAGCTTGTTTTTGTATATATTGTGCTGGTTGTTTGTTTTTCTATTCCAGGTTGCGGTTCGTTCTAGTCAAGAGGGATGTTAGTGCTTGTTGCCGGCTCTCAGGTATGTTAGTTCGGCTATTTTCTTGGTAGGAGATGCTTCGTGAGTGTCCCGGGTTCAAGGAGTTCAGTTTAATTCTATTTTTTTCACCCTTTATTTTCAAAATTATTTTTGTATAAACTAAAGATGTTTTCAAAATTAAATTTTAGGAAGTAAAAAAAATCCGAAAATCGAGCACTATCAACTGAAAAATCTGGCACTACCAGACCTGCTAGTGTCAGCCCTTTGCAGAGCCAATAATAGCACCCACCAATAAACTCAACCACTTTTCTTTAACCTCTCCTTCTTACTCTCTTGAACCTATTCAAAGCACTCACAAAATTACTTGCATCTCCTAGCTTCTCCAAGATTACTTGTTCCTTCCATCCCAACAATCATTCCAGGTACGAATCCGTTTTCTTCTTTATTTAAGTTCTTAAGTCTTAGGGTTTGTTCTTCATAGTTAGTTTCTTTTTAGTTTTTAGGGCTTGGTCTAAATCACCCGATTCAAACCTGTTTTTCGTGTTTTTTCTGTTGTTATTGACCACAAGTGACCTATTTACAAAACCCCTGAGCAAAAAGATGAAAAATCGGGATTTTGGGTGCGTTTTGAGCGATTTCAAAATTCTGGGCTCCGTCACGCACGACCGTGCCAAACCTAGGCACGATCGTGCTCTTCATAATTTGATGATGGATCTTCATAAATCTACAAAATCTGCCCAGAAAATAAACACGCACGACCGTGCCAAGGGTTGGCATAATCGTGCCCTTCATAAAAAAATTCCAGATCTTCAAAACGAGCCAAGAAATCGGTCAGATATTGGTCAAGCACGACTGTGCCAAACCCAAGCACGAGCGTGCTCCATGAAGAACAGCCCATAACTTCATAAAATTTCTAGAAAACTTCATAAAACCTGCTGAAATCCAGTCAAGCACGACCGTGCCATACCCTGGCATGATCGTGCCATCTGTCCAGATTGTTGTTTTCTTTCCCATTTTTTGTTGCTTACTGGTTTTTTTCTTGCAGATGAATTACCCGTACATGCGATTTAGTGACAATGCCAAGGAAGGGTATTGTATCGCAAGAGCCAAGCGGTTGTGGGTTAGAAGACATCGGATCGAGCCCATGAGGAGGCTACAAAAAGTTCACTTGGATTTTCTCGGTCAAACCGAGCGGTTTGACGACTTGATGACACCTCTATGGAACCGCCTCTTTGATATTGCTGAACCGCAGTACGTGGAGCTTGTGGTTGAGTTCTTCGCATCTTTCCAATGCACCTTTCCTTGCCCAGACGTTTATGATAAAAATGTTGGGGTACGCTATCGATTCGGACGAAAAAGGCACCACCAATCTATTAGTCGCTTCGGGCAAGTTTTGGGTTTATACGTGGATGATGAGATCGACACAGAGCTCTTTGATGGTAGTTTGCAGGATTGGGAGCCGGATGTTGATAGGGCAGCATTTTGGGATCAGATCACGGTGCCGGGTCGGATTTGGAACCCACGTAAGGCCAAAGCTACATGGATTCTTGACCCACTCTACCGGGTCATTGAGCAAGCCATCTTTCACGTTATCAGTGGTAGGGGTGATAGCACCGGGAACATCACAAATCGCGACCTCTTCCATCTCTACTGCATTATTTGCGGGGTGAATTGCAATGTCACTGCAAGCGTTGTGAAATCTATCTTCCGAGGTATTGGTTCGACACCCACGTCGAAAATTTGAAGGGGTTCTTTCGCAACCAAACTCGCGAAGCATTACCGGGTTCGGTTAGATGGTCTAACCGAGGCTTGTGATTACGGTCTGCTAGACGTAGCCCAGTTGTCTTCCATGCATATGATACGTGAGGTAGGATTTGGGATCCGCCCCGAAGAGGGGGATGATGGTGATGGCGGTGATGGTGGTGATGGCGGTGACGATGATGGCGTTCATATGCAGGATGTTTCGGTTCATGAGCCTGAGGGATTCGCTGGGGGAGCGGTTCCTCAATGCAGTTGGATCATGGTTTTGTGAACCCAAATTGGGAGCATGCGCATGGTGATTTTGGTGGTGGTGGTTTTGGGCAAGGCGGCCATGGGCCTCATAAGCCGTCGGTAGTTGATATTTGGTGGAGGATGGACAGTCTTGACTTGAACCAGCAGGCGGTAAGACGAGACGTAGATCTTATACGCGTGGAGCAAATTTTGTCAAGGTAATTTTATGGTGGATATGTATGAGCAGAGCCGGCGCAGTTTTGATTGGCTCTTCGGTTCGCAGTATCACATAGCGAACTCAATGAACGCTCCATACACACAGCCGCCTCCACAGTTTTTCGCGCAGATCCAGATTTGATAGACGAGACAATGTCGGTCCCTCCGGGTCCGGTGGCAGGTCTTAGTCCTGTCCCCCAGTTTGTACCTTTACTATTTTGTGTTTGAGGGGTGTGTCATTTTTCATTGTCCGTACACCCCTCCGTCGTGAACTTTAATATCCTTTTCTAAATTTTAGTGGTTTAAATAAATAAAGGCAAGGGTAAACGGGGTTGGGTAATTTTTAGTGTATTTGATCTTGTTTGCTAGTGCGCAATGTTGCTTGCTTGTGAGGTTGATTTGTTGGATGGCTTGGCGGTCCGTTGCGGTTACTCCTTACTATGCCCTTTAGCTCTATTCATGTTGTTTCATTTCAGGGGAGTTTTCGTGTTCCCATTTTCCTCCGCTTTCATTATATATGTTTTCATATAGTTGTTTTTGTGTACATCGAGGGCGATGTACATTTCAAGTGTGGGGAGGTGGTTTAGCGCTTGAGCTTTGTTGTCACGTAAAAAAAATCAACAAAAATAATAATAATAATAATAATAATAATAATTATAATAAATAAAGCTCTCTTGAATGAATTTTTGTGGCGTAATAATCAACCCAACATAAGTTTTTATAAAAGCACTAAATTTTTGACAAATATACAAGGGTGAACGCAAAAAGGCTCACTCGCATGAGGATTACCACTAAGTAACAATTTTTTGTATACACTTGAGCATGAGAAATCAAGTGATTGACCTACATGTTTTTGCAGGCAAAGATTGAGTGAGTCGGATGACTTTTGTGGTTTAGAACTTGTGTTAGGTATACATTTCGAGGCCGCAAGGCGAATATATAGCATGAAAATGATTGAGGCTCTAGGAAACGTTTTGTTTTTAACCAATTTTTATGTACTCCCTCACCCAAATCATTCCCTTAGTTAAACCAATTTGAGCCTTCCCCCTTCATTTCTTTTAAACCACTAAATACTAACCACTTACCCAAATTAGCCTTTTATATTTTAACCCGTTTTTGGTTGGAAGCCCGTTTTGGTTATTGATTAACTTGTTACTTTTGTATAGTATCTTAGTTTATAGTTGCAACATCATGGAGTAGAGTTTTTATCTAAGTAGACGTACTTAGTTTCCCTCTCAAGCATATAAAAAAATAAAAATAATAAAAAAGGAGAAAAACGATTATAGTTGAAAAGGCCTTACCAAGTGGCTTCATTAGAGCAATTTTGGAATGGAAAAGCTAAATCCGTTGATTAGCTCTCGGTTAGATAACATTAAATTGTATAGTTCTTATTTTCTTTTGTTTCAAGTTAGTCGAACCGCCGGGTTACAACCGTTTTAGCCACTTTAAATATCCACTTCCATACCCTTGACCCTAGCCAAGTTACAACCCAAACAAGACCTCATGATTCATGTTATGTTTTTGTCGAGTGATTAGATTTGATCTTTTCTCAAGCTTATGATATCGCATAGTCATCATCGTGGCATCGAGTGTTTTACACATACTCCATAAATCGTATGTGCACCCATATATTAGCCGAGTACGTGTGAACATTGTGAGGATGTGAGGTAGACTTGTAGGGATTTCCAAGATAGACCATTTCTCATAAAGTTATTTTATATCCTTTTTGGTTTTTTCCATCATATCGAGTAGTCCTTAATTGTTATAACTCGAGTTCTTTCTTTGTGCTTATAAAATGCAAGTTGAGATTATTGTCATTTAGAGACTTTTTGTTTGTTTTAGTTTGCTTGAGGACAAGCAAAGTTCAAGTGAGGGGATTTTTGATGTATAAGAATTTATACATCTTTAAAACGTCAAATAGACCCCGTTTATGCGAGAACTTGTCGTATTTACATTGATTTTGGTACTCATTTGAGTTGTTTGTGAAAATACAGGTTCGGGCTAGTGTTGAAATGGAGGCTTTTGGAGCAAAAAGGAGCAAAAACAGAGTTTTCCAGCAAACTACCAGATATGGCACGACCGTTCCAACCACTGGCACGACCGTGCCAGGCCAACGGTGATCAGCACTCTCATCAAGCACTACCAGTCTCAGCGTGCCCAGGAAGAATTCAAGACTGGCACGACCGTGCCAAGCCAAAATAGTCTCAGATCAGCTTGTTCCGGGGATCATTTCAGACATTTTCGAATATTTCATCAGGGAGCACGACCTTGCCAAAGGTTGGCACGATCGTGCCACCTCAGAAAAGTTTGAGCGGGATTTTTCCCAAAATGGCTAGCAAACAAGTCAACAATCGAAAAAGGCACTTTGACACTTACCAAGCACGACCGTGCCAAAAGGTAGCATGGTCGTGCCAAACTCCCAGTAGCATAAATACGTGGTTTAAGCTCATTTGGAGGGGAGTTGGAGCATTTTGGTGAAGTTTTCTCTCAAGAATCTGGTCTTGGAAGCTTGTTAGAGCCAAGAGGGGGCCTTGAAGAGGACTTAATCACTTGAAGATCTACTCAAACACCATTTAATCTTGTCTTTAAGTTGGTTAGCTTACTAGTTTCATTATGAACAATTTATGCTTTCTTGTACTTGATTTGGTCACTATGAGCCTTATGGGCTATACATTTGTGTTGCTTAATGTGATAATTATGGAAGTAGATGTGGTGATTGTTTTTGTTAATCTTAATAGTAATGCTTGAATCTTGTTCTTGGAGTTCTTATGTATGTTTAAAGTCTTTATTCTTGAAGGTTTGGTCATAAGTATTTACATGTTGTGTTGGAAAGCCCATGTAGAGATTATAATTGTTGAATCTTGTTAACTTGTTAGTATGATTCATGGCATGATACTAGGAATGGTGATTGCTAACATGATTAGAATGGAGATTTGACATGTGTAGGAATTCTTGCATTTAGATTTGGAAAAATCATAATAATGTTTACATGGATTCTATAGTTGTGTTTGTGTTAGATTGATGATTTTTGGCCAAGATTCTTATCTAGCACGACCATGCTTGTGGTTTTAGTCAAGAACATGATGATAGTGCTACTTACTTGAAAGCAAGTTAGGGTGATTTTTATGTTGTTCATAGTAATTTTCCCAAACATGTAGAGTTAGGAGTTTTAGCAAACAAATAAATCTTGTTTAAATATTAACATTAACTTAGCAAGTAAGCTCAAAAATAATAATTTTCAGGTGATTAGAATGTTATTCATTTTAGTTTTCCTAAGGATCATAAACTAGGAAGCCTTGATTGGGGACTTACTTAAATTTGGATTTTGCATCACCATTAGTCTCTTCCATTAGTTGTCATATGTTTGTTAGTGGATACTTAGTTTAGGCAACCTCTTTTAGATAATGTTATTCCTTAGTTAGTTGGTAGCTTGTTAATTTTTCTTGCATGATAATTTAGGAACAAAATAAACTCATCAATTGAAAAGGCTTTAAAGTAACAAAAGTTTAGTATTGAGACACCGCGTCCATGGATTGATAACTTGCCCTTTGTGTGTGTAGTTAGTTTTTAGGTGAAAACCCCTTTTTAAAACTAAATCTGTGTGAAGAAAAACCCAATTAAAAATATATAATTCACGCACATCAGAAACTTTATCTTGATTAGAAATGCGTGTAAAAGTTTCATGACCCATAGCTCCCGCCTTGCTAACTGGGCCAAGTTTAGAATCATCTCCAGGTAATTGATTTTGAAGATATATGCTTAAAAACCTGGGATGTATCAGAAAGGCCTTTTCTTTTGCAATATTATAGTAGTTATTAACAATCTCATTGAACAAGACTTGGGAAAGATTAAAATCTCAATCAGTTAAAATAGCATATCCCAAATATTGCATGTTCAATGGTATTTCATTAAAACTAGTAATTTTTGCTGAGAGACATGTCAAAATAGTATGGAAGAAAAATCTCATCTCAACAGGGAAATTTGGTTTGTATATAGTCATACCTTTGAATTCACCAGCATACCCTCTTCTAGTAAACTTTGCTTGAATCTCACCCAATGGAAATGTCACAAGATATGACATATCATTCAATTTAAACACCTGTGAGATCGATTGTGGAGTAACTTGCACCAAGGTTTTGCCCACTCTTGAAATTATTGCATAAGGTACTCCATTTGTTGAGTGAACCTCAACATTTGCCCAAAATTGTCGGAATGAACCTTCATAAATTGGGGTTTTTGTCGTCAACATCTCCTTGAATTTTGATTCCTTTAGTAACCGAATCATCGTGTGATATCTCATATTTGACTTGATTTCTTCTAAGATAGAAGTGTAGTTATGAGGAGTTTTGATGATCAACGTGAATGTCAATGATTCGGGTTTAGATTTAGCTTTTGATTTTGCCTTGGATTTAGTTTTGGGAGCCATGATTTTGAGTGAAAAACTGTTTTGTGATTTTTGAAATCGACACAGTTTGATGAACCCTCTGTTCTTGATAGAACAGCGTTTTTATAGGGTTTTGAAAAAGTGATGATGACATGGCATCTGATGCAAAAACTGTCGAATAGCATCTGCCCACGTGTAACCTCTGCCCTGGAAATGGAAGATAGTTGTTTTACCAACCACTGTTGGAAAATATAAGCAGTGGATAAGAACAGTGGTTGCAACTATCAGAGGATACACTTTTTGACAGTGGATAAATTTTTCTAAACGAACAGTGTTTTTGAGCTATAAGTGCTTTGAACAGACTTTGAGGATTTATTGAAAAATTCAATTTTAAACTATTTTTAAGGATGGATTTTGATTTTATAAAAAACATTCTATTGCTATTTACACATGGATCACAAAGGAATTTTGTTTTAATCCATGTTTAGCATTCCAAGCCTAGAAACCAAATTGTCAAAAGTGTGAGCATCAAGTGCTCTTGTCAACACATCTGCCAATTGATCTTTGTTATGGACATGTTGTAAAGAAATCAAACCTTTTTCATAGCAACCCCTCATAAATGATGTCTTATGTCATCAGTGTTTTGAACATCAACTATTGAAAACCAGCAGAGGATGAGTTTTGACAATTGTTTTGAAAATCTGCACCTCTTGTGATAAGAATTTGTGAATATCTGCATATTCAATCTAGACTAGCAAATTATGAGATCACCTTGACTATCAACATATTTCTTTTGATTTATTATCAACAAGAAGTAACTCCCTTCTTTTCTAAAATTAAAAAGGTTTTGCTCCTTAGTAAGAAATTGAGCTTTGACTATCTAAAACAAGTAAAAGCTCATCATGTATTCCTTTAAAAAAATGAAAGGTAATACATGTCCTGATATGTACATGAAGTTTTTACAGTAAAAAAAATTTAGTAAAAACTTCGTTGATGAATAAAACAATTTCATCTGAATGATGTTCTAAGTTCTTACCTGGATCTACCTGTAAACGGTGGTTACACTCAATCTGTTTGGTAGCAATTGTATGAGCAGAGATGTGAACCCTTAAGTGTTTTATGTTTATACTCTTTTCTCTTTAACATCAAAAGTTTCGAGATAAAACACACTTCAGTTTATTCTCTTTCTCTTTTACTTCATGAGCAAATACTATTCTCTGGGAGGTTTTTAAGGAAAGAATAATCAATCCAGAATCATTTACTAGTAATGTTTTGTGAACTTTAGACATTTTTGCATGCCTGCTTATGCTAAAATTCACATTACTTTTGATCCGGTTTTTCCAAAACTCATCCCACAAACTTTGAAAATTTTCTCATAATTTTCGTTCATCATATGGATCTTGTTCCTAAGATTTGGGTTCACCTTAGTCTTTTAAGAACATTAGATGAATTCTTAGTAACCATCAATCATAGAATCATCAAAAAATTTAACACAAATACTCGAAAATGTATAAAACATGATATGGCTCTTACTATGTTTTCCAACAATTACGATTAATACATAATCACAAAAATTGAGCTGATCTTTTTACGTCAAAGCGATTGTTAGATCGAATTTGACTGACCAGGCTCTGATACCAATTGTTAGGATCTGAGTTTGACCTGATTGTGTTGTTTTAAACAAATTGAACATAAAATGAGATAAAACTGATAAGATTTGCAGCGGAATACGATTTAAAACTTTGTAACACAATCAAATGGGAGATTAGCTTTCATCACCCAGTGTTTTGATTACTCAAAAGATTCAAAAGATTACAAGTAATTACATGCATGAATCACTAACTCCCCCTCAGCCCGAGCATCACACTGATTAGAATGTACAATATGAGTGTATGTGTGTGAGCTAAATAGAACAGTACATGCACTGTCTATTTATAGTACAATCCTAACCTCTGTGGCATCTTTGCTGACATCACCAAGACAATGACATCTAACTAACCTAACAAACTCCAACCACTGCTAATGATATCCTCTGATAACTATGCAAAACACTGATGGATAATCAATATTGTTGCTACCCACTGATGAGCCTAACCACTGATGAAGCTTTATCCAATGTTCTTCAAAGGGTGATCAGACCTTTGACTTCCAGCAGACCTTTGACTTCAACAGAGCTTTGGTTATTCAATAGACCTTATAACCATCAGAGCATAGCCAAGAGCAGATGTTAGAACTCTTAGATGTTAGATATCTTGCCATTGAGGGAAGCTGTAATTCAAAACACTGTTTATTCTGGATCATATAGATTAGACCTGTTTTTGGCATTTTATCATATGTTCTTTTGTAGGGTTCAATCCCAACATCTACTAAGTATTTCCTCATGGATCAATAATCGGGAGATTACACTCGCTACTACATAGAGGATGATTATGAGGAAGAATATTGTACCATTTACAGCAACCCTCATTCGGTACAATATTGTGACCTTTTCCAACCATCCGCCTCATATAGCTATTATGAGGAACCAAGGTTTAAACTTCCAAAGACAAGCTTTAATTGGGACACATATCCTTCTCATTTCGACACAACACCGACTATCTTTTCCGAAGCCGAAAGAATAATAGAAACTCTCAAAACTCTTGAGCGTTTAATAAAAGAATCCCGAGAAAGGGAAGAGGTTGTTTGTAGAAAGGAAGTAATAATCGAAAGAAGTAAAAATGGAAGAACAAATAAGTGAAAAACCAACGCATGGGCCAAACAAAGAAGAAGGTAAGTCCGAAAACGAAAATTTCGAAAAAGAATCAAATTTTCAAGAAATGAACATTTTGTCACCTTCTTTCAAAAATCATTGTTTAGTGGCCACTCATGCTAAATTTTAAAAGATTTAAACACTAACACTAAAATTGACAAAATGGTTAGCATCAAATTAACAAATGATCAAACTACGCTAATAAAAGATGAACAATTTAGAAATAACATAACACCAGTTCCATGTTTTTTTTTCAAAATAGCTTTATTAGTAATATCACCATCGACAAAGATCTTTGTGTTAATATAATGCCTAACTGTTATTTAATTTTGAAAAATTAAATAATAGTGATTTTTCTCCACTTCAAATCCCCATTTTTTATCCGATTGAAAGATGATAAATCGACGTGAGTAGTTGAGGATGTGTTAGTACAAACAAACAAAGCGGTGGTCCCAACCGACTTCATCATTCTCGATGATGCCCCACTTGTGTTGGGACGACCCTTTGTGAAAACCCGCCAAGCGTTGATCAACCGAAAGCAAAACAACCTACCAATTCAATTAGGGGACGACAAAAGTTATGTCAATCTTGACCAATCCATAAAGTACCCATTCGGAAACGACGACCCCTTAATTGAAGATGAAGATGAAGATGAACCACCCGATACGGAAGAAGAACTCGACCAACTTGTCCAAGAAGAGGACGCCATTTAACAAGCCTTTTTTGTGATATCTGTGGCGATTCTAGCATGTAACAATGTCAAACAAGTTATCAATGAATGAATTTTTTTCAAATTTTGTATTTTTATCGTGACATTTGCACATATTCAATTTTTGCACAATTCCGAACTCTTAAACGACTCCTGGAAGTGAAATCGCAAACTATTACATAAAAATAATAAGTTTAATGCAACGTACACCCCAGAACAATGAAACAAGTTAAACATTCCTTAAATATCCTTTACATAACTTATAAATAAGTTTTGAAGGGTTTAGTATGTCAAAAACAAGTCTATTCGATCACAGGGACTATTTATGACAAACTATGAAAGTCTGCCGATTCTCGTAGCGATGCACATTTCGGAACAAATTCACAAGTTTATCATACCTTAGATAACCTTACATAACTTAGAAATAAGTTTTGAAGAGTACGCTATGGCAAAAACCCACTTTTATAACTTCATGGGCTATTTTGCAAATTCTGCGAAACTATGCCTTTTCGCGTAAATCGCTATCCGGAACATGTACGGACATCCAAAAATTTTTGTAATCACTAGAATATTGTGTTTTAGTGATTGGAATGCAAAAATACAATTTGTTACGCATTTACGGTCATGCACGCGTTCGTAACGATTTTCGTCGTAATTAATCGAAAACCGCAATCGTACGGTCAAAAATGCGATTTTTGCGCAATTTGCAACGGAACCATTTTCAGGTATCAAAACAGTTTGTTGTGGTACCAAAAATCTTTTATAAACTCATTTAGACATGTCAAAACATGTCTAAATCGTCACTCTTTTTTTAGTGCTTGTTTAGAGTCGTAAGTTGAACGGTTTGACCACCGCTTTGACTTTCGAATCTGACCCGTTTGGTTGACCTTTTGGACCCAACCAAATACATATTTATGACCATAATTACAAAGGGAATAACTCTCTGAGGTTATACTTTATGGTCATGTCAATTGGTTAAGTGTTATGATGATTAGTTAATATAATCTTTAATAAAGACCGAAATGCCCTTTTCGCAAATAAATCAACTAAGAAGGGAAGGGAACATAAAAATTGAATACAATCTGATGTAACAACAATATTAAACACATTTTGGTAATTAGGACTTATCATAACACATATCTAACCATCTGAATGCGTAGTTACACAAATGACGTGTTAAAGTGGCTTAAACTACCTTAACGGGTCATAACGGATCAAAAGCACTTAAGAATCCTTCCAACTCAGAATGTTAACTTTATAAACCATGTCATATGATCTCCAATCCTCATTTGGTTTATAAGGTCTCATTCTATCCGTTCCGTCGATTAAACTCCCGATATCTACACAATTATCCGATTTTAGGACACGCTTGATTTCTCGGACTTTTGAGCTTGTTTGATCTTCGATTTAAGGTTACAATAGCAATCACAAGTGAGTACATAGTTTCCCCTATTTTAGTTTTACAAATGTTTTGGGGTGATTCATATGTGCTAAATTGTTTTCAAGCTTTCAAAGTACAAATACTATGGTTTATATAAACAATACGAATTCAATAATGTGAACGAACTTGTTGGTGCGTTATATTCATAACAAGGATGACAATTATTAACAATGGCCAAGCTGACCAGTAGTAAGTTACGGCGCCTAGGACTAACAATCCCGTTACCAAAATTCCCGAGGTTTGTGGGGAAATTTTGAAAGCGACTGAAACTGTATTTGTAACATACCCTTTGGTGGTATGTTATACGATTAAGGGACACCGTGGGTGGTCTCGAACAAGTCAACGAAGGTTTGAATGTATTCACGAAACGACCAAAAGTTTTCATAATTAAAACAAGGAACGATGAATAATTGGTTTATAACAAGGAATGATGAACGATTGGTTTATAACAAGAATAATGAACAATGGACGATTAGTTATGATAAGTGATTTAGATAACGGTACGTGTGCAATGTGATAAAAGCACGGTGGACACGCCGCTGGTACTTCCTATATATAAGTGCTTTTATCGTATTACATTCGTGGCATTATTTGCATCATTTGAAAAAATGCTTTCAAACGATGACGCGCAACAAATTTCAATTAAATATATAAACCATACAATTTATTTCCAAACGATTTACTACTCGAATTTACGAAACAAATGTTTTGGTCAAGATTTATGGCTACAAGTCTTTTATAAACTTTAACTAACTTGTTTTATATTGGTTAGTTATCATTGCAATACCAAACACTTTTCGATAACATGGTTTACAATTAACGACTCTAGTAGTCTGACAAGGTATTACAATACATATTCAAAGCCATAAACTTGACACACACACAAAACCTATGTACTCGCCGGCATATTTTTGCTGACTCGTTTTCACATATGTTTCAGGGAACAATGCCTGATGATTCTGATGCATGCTCATGTAGGATCGGACGTGGACCTTAGTGCTTATAAAATAAGAAAGACAAATAAATATGCTTGCTTGTTTGTTTAAGTTTGTTTGAAAGTTCTAAAACAATATGACAATATAATCTATGTTTATTATCCAATAAACGAAGTATGAAATACCATGTGTTGTTGAAACAATCTGTTAACGTGACTCCCCAAGTGTTTCCGCCGCGTGTGTTGTTTTACGCGATTTGGGGTGTTACAGGTTGGTATCAGAGCACTGGTTATAGGGAATTAGGTTATTAGTAATGCTTTGACCTAGACTATAACCTTCCTGGGACCCTAACGCAAGTTTACTTGCGTTTAGATTTAAAATGCAATACAATCACCTATCCATAGGTGATTACCAAAACAAAACCACAAAATTTCAAACCGTTTTTGAAAATCAATCATCTATCCTTAGATGATTTGTTTTTGGCTTAAAGCCTTCGAAGTTTTCAAAATCTCGTCAAAGTTTGGGTTTTAATAATGCGAACACGTGCAATCTGGAAGGGTGGGTGCCTGTACCCTAAGTTTTCTGTCTAAGGCTAGAGTGTTCGTACAAATCCACTTAATCAGACCAGTCACTCTTACCTAAGAACTCTTAGGGTGAGTGTCCACTTATAGGCTAAAGCATGTCTTCGCGATATATTATAAGACCCATTTACTTTGATTAGTCACTGTGCGTCATTTGTGCGTTTTGAGAAACAAACAAGTGACCACCATCCTTATGCTTCGTCCATATTTTTGATGCCTCTATTGATTTTTTTTCAAATGTCAATCTCACATATCTTCCTTCATGTTTTCTTTTAGAATGCCTCATCGAAGTGATACAACTCAAAATGCCAAAATGGCAGCACTTATCGCTCAACAAATGGCTGCTGTCCTCCCGAACCTAGTGACTCAATTAAATCAAGCGAACAACAATAACAATAGCAATAACAACAATGCACCAGCTCCGCGCAACTACAAACAATTCTGTTCGGCTAAACCACTTCAGTTCACTGGGTCTGAGGGAGCTACGGGACTCCTGCAATGGTTCGAGAGTCTCGAAAGCACGTTCCGTCTTGTTCAGTGTCCAAATGAGCGAAAGGTCGAGTTTGCATCTAGTGTGTTCAAGAAAAGAGCTTTGACATGGTGGAATGGTATTATGAGGGACAGAGGTGCCGAAGTTGCCTTAGCTCAAACCTGGGAAGAGCTTCGAGCTCTTATGATGAAGGAGTTCTGTCCTCACCATGAGCAAAGGGCGCTCGAGAACGAATTTCATGATCTTAAGCAAGACAGTGGTGAGAGTCGTGCTTATACCGACCGATACGAGGAGTTGAGTTTACTTTGTCCTTCAATGGTGACGCCTTTGGATAAGGCGATCGAGAAGTATATTGATGGTTTACCTGATCCTGTGCAAGATATTGTCACTGGTAGCAACCCTACATACGTCCGACAGCTGTCCTCCCGAACCTAGTGACTCAATTAAATCAAGCGAACAACAATAACAATAGCAATAACAACAATGCACCAGCTCCGCGCAACTACAAACAATTCTGTTCGGCTAAACCACTTCAGTTCACTGGGTCTGAGGGAGCTACGGGACTCCTGCAATGGTTCGAGAGTCTCGAAAGCACGTTCCGTCTTGTTCAGTGTCCAAATGAGCGAAAGGTCGAGTTTGCATCTAGTGTGTTCAAGAAAAGAGCTTTGACATGGTGGAATGGTATTATGAGGGACAGAGGTGCCGAAGTTGCCTTAGCTCAAACCTGGGAAGAGCTTCGAGCTCTTATGATGAAGGAGTTCTGTCCTCACCATGAGCAAAGGGCGCTCGAGAACGAATTTCATGATCTTAAGCAAGACAGTGGTGAGAGTCGTGCTTATACCGACCGATACGAGGAGTTGAGTTTACTTTGTCCTTCAATGGTGACGCCTTTGGATAAGGCGATCGAGAAGTATATTGATGGTTTACCTGATCCTGTGCAAGATATTGTCACTGGTAGCAACCCTACATACGTCCGACAGCTGTCCTCCCGAACCTAGTGACTCAATTAAATCAAGCGAACAACAATAACAATAGCAATAACAACAATGCACCAGCTCCGCGCAACTACAAACAATTCTGTTCGGCTAAACCACTTCAGTTCACTGGGTCTGAGGGAGCTACGGGACTCCTGCAATGGTTCGAGAGTCTCGAAAGCACGTTCCGTCTTGTTCAGTGTCCAAATGAGCGAAAGGTCGAGTTTGCATCTAGTGTGTTCAAGAAAAGAGCTTTGACATGGTGGAATGGTATTATGAGGGACAGAGGTGCCGAAGTTGCCTTAGCTCAAACCTGGGAAGAGCTTCGAGCTCTTATGATGAAGGAGTTCTGTCCTCACCATGAGCAAAGGGCGCTCGAGAACGAATTTCATGATCTTAAGCAAGACAGTGGTGAGAGTCGTGCTTATACCGACCGATACGAGGAGTTGAGTTTACTTTGTCCTTCAATGGTGACGCCTTTGGATAAGGCGATCGAGAAGTATATTGATGGTTTACCTGATCCTGTGCAAGATATTGTCACTGGTAGCAACCCTACATACGTCCGACAGCTGTCCTCCCGAACCTAGTGACTCAATTAAATCAAGCGAACAACAATAACAATAGCAATAACAACAATGCACCAGCTCCGCGCAACTACAAACAATTCTGTTCGGCTAAACCACTTCAGTTCACTGGGTCTGAGGGAGCTACGGGACTCCTGCAATGGTTCGAGAGTCTCGAAAGCACGTTCCGTCTTGTTCAGTGTCCAAATGAGTGAAAGGTCGAGTTTGCATCTAGTGTGTTCAAGAAAAGAGCTTTGACATGGTGGAATGGTATTATGAGGGACAGAGGTGCCGAAGTTGCCTTAGCTCAAACCTGGGAAGAGCTTCGAGCTCTTATGATGAAGGAGTTCTGTCCTCACCATGAGCAAAGGGCGCTCGAGAACGAATTTCATGATCTTAAGCAAGACAGTGGTGAGAGTCGTGCTTATACCGACTGATACGAGGAGTTGAGTTTACTTTGTCCTTCAATGGTGACGCCTTTAGATAAGGCGATCGAGAAGTATATTGATGGTTTACCTGATCCTGTGCAAGATATTGTCACTGGTAGCAACCCTACATACGTCCGACAAGCCATTGAGTTAGCTGCAACTCTAACTGACTCCCAAGTCAGGAAAGGTAAGCTTCATCGCAAGGGCGAGATAAATCTGCTGCTAAGTCCATTCAAGAGAAACCGAAGGGAAACCAAGCCAAGCTTTCCAAACGATCGAAGAAGCGTAAGGCTTCTCAAAACTTTGCTATGACTGCACAACCCACTCCAACCGCTCCCCAAAACCAACCAGCTCAACCTCCAGCAAAGAAACCTTATGCGGGAACTGCACCGCTTTGCAACCGATGTAATGGTCACCATCAAGTTCAGATACCGTGTCGACAGTGTACTACCTGTGGAAAACTTGGTCACTTGGTGAATATTTGTCGCTTTAACCCAAACCCAGCAGCACAGAACCTAATTCAACCACAAGCAAATCCTGCTCGACCTCACTTTCCGCCTGGTTCATGTTTTAACTGCGGTAAAATGGGTCACTATAGAAACAATTGCCCGAGGTTAGCAAACGCAAATCCAGCTTGTGGACGAGCTTTTAATATGAACGCCAACGAGGCCTGTGCCGATAACGAAGTCGTAACGGTACGTTCTTTGTTAACAATCATGCTGCTACTGTTCTTTTTTATTCGGGTGCCGATAGAAGTTTTGTATCATTAGCCTTTGAGCCGTTGCTTTCGATGCCTAGAACTAAACTAGGAAAGCCCTTGTCAGTTGAAATAGCCAATTGTGAACCTCTCGTACTTGATTCCGTCATTCGAAACTGCCAGTTGAACCTCAACAATCATTTGTTTTCTATTGATCTCACACCAATGCAACTTGGGAGTTTCGACATCATTATTGGAATGGATTGGTTAACCAAGAACCATGCCGAAGTTATTTTCTTTGACAAGATAGTTCGAATGCCTCTTCCTTCCGGTGAAACCTTAGAAATTGATGGAGAGAAACCTGCTAGTAACATAAAACTCATGACATGTACACAAGCCCAAAAGTACTTATGAAAGAATTATATGGCGTTCTTGGTACATATCGTAGAGGAGAAAGTAAAGAACAAGAGTATTCAAGATATTCCTGTTATTCGAGACTATCTGAGGTCTTTCCCGAAGATCTACCTGGTTTACCCCCGGCATGTCAAGTTGAATTCCGTATTGATCTTTTACCCGGTGCTAACCCGATAGCCAAATCTCCTTACCGTCTTGCACCGTCTGAGATGCAAGATTTATCGAAACAACTTCAAGAGTTATCGGACAAAGGTTTCATTCGTCCGAGCTATTCTCCGTGGGGTGCTCCTGTCTTATTTGTGAAAAAGAAGGATGGGTCTTTCCGAATGTGTATCGATTATCGTGAGTTCAACAAACTCACGATCAAGAATCGATATCCCCTACCTCGAATTGGTGATCTTTTTGATCAATTACAAGGTGCTACTTGTTTCTCCAAGATCGATCTGCGTTCTGGGTATCATCAGCTTCATGTTCACGAGGAGGATATTCCTAAGACTGCTTTCCGCACACGATATGGTCATTATGAGTTCACCATTATGCCTTTCGGTTTGACAAACGCTCCAGCTGTCTTTATGGACTTAATGAATCGGGTTTGTAAACCTTATTTGGACAAGTTCATCATTGTTTTCATCGACGACATTCTCATTTATTCAAAATCTTGAGCCGGGCACGAACAACATCTTCGTTTGACAATGGAACTTCTAAAGAAAGAACAGTTATATGCCAAATTCTCCAAGTGTGAATTTTGGCTGAAAGAAGTTCAGTTTTTGGGTCACATTGTCAATGAGCAAGGTATTCACGTGGATCCTTCCAAAATCACTACGATTAGGATTGGAAAACACCCACTACTCCCACAGAAGTTCGCTCATTCCTTGGTCTTGCTGGTTATTATCGACGATTCATTGCGAACTTTTCAAAGATCGCGTTTCCCCTCACTGCTTTGACTCAGAAGAATAAGCCTTTTGAGTGGGGACAGAAACAAGAGGAAGCCTTTCAAACTCTGAAACAGAAACTCTGTGATGCTCCTATTTTGTCTTTACCCGATGGCAATGATGATTTTGTGGTTTATTGTGACACGTCAAATTTAGGACTTTGTTGTGTGCTCATGCAACGAAATAAAGTCATCGCCTATGCGTCAAGGCAATTAAAAACCCACGAGAAGAATTACACAACTCGTGATCTTGAGTTGGGAGCTGTTGTCTTTGCTCTCAAAATTTGGAGACATTATCTTTATGGCATTAAGTGTGTGGTTTTCACGGATCACAAAAGTCTCCAACACATATTCATTCAAAAGGTGCTGAACATGAGGCAACGACGCTGGGTCGAACTCCTAAATGATTACGACTGTGAAATTTGCTACCATACTGGTAAGGAGAATGTTGTGGTTGATGCGCTTAGTCGCAAAGAACGTGTTAAGCTTCATTGTGTTCGAGTTCGATCCGATATCCAAACACGTATTCTTGAAGCCCAACGCACTTGTGTAACCCAACGTTTGTTGAAATATGAACTACCTCACCAACTCGAACTTCAAATTAAAACGAAAAACGATGGATTACTATACTTGCATGAACCGTTTGTGGGTTCTGAATCAACACAATCTCCGTACTCTATTGATGGACGAAGCACATAAGTCTTGTTATTCGATTCATCCTGGTGCTACAAAAATGTACAAGGATCTCCGTACCCAGTATTGGTGGCCGGGTATGAAGAATGACATTGCCTTGTATGTATCTAAATGCCTTACTTGTCTCAAAGTCAAGGCCGAGCATCAACATCCATCTAGTTTATTGGAACAGCCAGAGATACCGGTTTGGAAATGGGAGAACATTGCGATGGATTTCATTACTAAGCTACCGCGCACATCTAGAGGACATGATGCAATTTGGGTATTCATCGATCATCTAACAAAGTCAGCACACTTTTTGGCAATTCGTGAAGATTACTCTACTGACAAACTTGCCAAGATCTATGTTGATGAGATTGTGTCTCGTCATGGTGTTCCTTTGAATATCATATCTGACCGAGATGCTCGGTTCTCATCTCATTTCTGGAAGTCTATGCAATCTGCAATGGGAACCAAACTCAATCTGAGCACTGCTTATCATCCTCAAACGGATGGACAATCTGAGAGGACGATTCAAACACTGGAGGATATGCTTAGAGCTTGTGTGATCGATTTTGGTGGTAGTTGGGATTCGCATCTACCGTTGATCGAATTCTCTTACAACAATAGTTATCACACCAGCATCAATATGGCGCCTTTCGAAGCTTTATACGGTCGAAATGCCGTTCACCTGTCTGTTGGAATGAAGTTGGAGAGTCACAGTTCACTGGACCTGAACTCAGCCACGACACAACCGAGAAAGTCAAGAAAATTCGCGATAACCTTCTGACAGCTAGAAGTCGTCAAAAGAGTTATGCGGACAAGCGACGTAAGCCCTTGGAATTCCAAGTCGGTGATCACGTCCTACTCAAGGTATCATCTTGGAAAGGAGTGGTCAGATTTGGGAAGAAAGGAAAACTTGCACCACGATACGTTGGACCATTCAAGATCGTTGAAAGAATCAGAAAGGTGGCCTACCGACTCGAGCTACCTCCTAAACTCGGGAATATTCAGCCAACATTCCACGTGTCCAACCTAAAGAAGTGTTTAGCCGATACCAACCTCCACATTCCTCTCGACGAGATTCACGTTGATGACACTATGCACTTTGTCGAGAAACCGATGGAGATACTGGACCATGAAGTCAAGAAACTCAAGCGGAGACGAATTCCAATAGTCAAAGTTCACTGGGAATCCAAATGTGGCCAATAGTTTACTTGGGAATGAGAGGATCAAATGAAAGCGAAGTACCCACAATTGTTTTCACGAGTTTCCTCTAATTAAAGTTCGGGACGAAATTTCCTGAAGTAGGGGAGACTGTGATATCTGTGGTGATTCTAGCATGTAACAATGTAAAACAAGTTATCAATGAATGAAATTTTTTCAAATTTGTATTTTTATCATGACATTTGCACATATTCAATTTTTGCACAATTCCGAACTCTTAAACGACTCCTGGAAGTGAAATCGCAAACTGTTACGTAAACATAATCAGTTTAACGCAATGTACACTCCACACAAGTTAAACATACCTTAAATATCCTTTACATAATTTAGAAATAAGTTTTGAAGGGTTTGGTATGTCAAAGACAAGTCTATTCGATCACATGGACTATTTATAACAAACTACGAAAGTCTGCCGATTCTCGTAGCGATACACATTCCGGAACAAATTCACAAGCTTAAAATACCTTAGATAACCTTTACATAACTTAGAAATAAGTTTTGAAGGGTTCGTTATGGCAAAAACCCACTTTTATAACTTCAGGGGCTATTTTGCAAATTCTGCGAAACTATGCCTTTTCGCGTAAATCGCTATCTGGAACATGTACGGACATCCAAAAATTTTTGTAATCATTAAAATATTGTGTTTTAGTGATTGGAATGCAAAAATACCATTTGTTACGCATTTACGGTCATGCACGCGTTCGTAACGATTTTCGTCGTAATTAACCGAAAACAACAACCGTACGACCAAACGAACCGACCTTTGGAACATTTTTGGACACATTTCAAGTTCCCTATACTTTATTGTCCTCATAAAGCTTAAAAATGAGGCTAACAGGTGTTAGAAGTGCCAAAACACGACGAAACGAGTGCAGGGGTCTGTTCTGCCAACTTTGGAAAGTTCCTGCCAGCTAGGGGCCTTACGGACAGTAAGACCAAGGCCCATGCGGTCCGTAAGCCATACCCAGCTCACTAGAAACATGGCAGTAGCTTTTTTATTCATTCATTGACTCATCTAGCGACCTTGCCACCCTTAATTCTGCACTTGACACATATGGGACACTAATCTAACTTGTGGGTGAGTCATGGGACACTTGTTGAGCACCTACAACATCAAGAATTCTATAAATACCAAGGTGTTCCTGCATTTGAACTTTTGCAACCATATCTTTGATCTCATTCTGCTTAAATCCGAATTTGGTAAACATCTTGGAGCTTTCTCTGGTGTTCTTGATCAATCTTTGGTGTTTGTAAGTGATCTCTTTCATGCTTGTTTCAATTCTTGTAGTTTAATTGGATTAAAAGTCATAAAGTTTGACTTTTATTTGACTTCCAGAAATCATGATTTGATCAATTTAAAATCCAATTGAACCATGTATTATGATGGTAATCAATATGGTTATGATTCCTATTGATCACCCCTACTGATGTCTATCTTTTCTAGTCTTTTTATCAAATCAAAGTTTCGGTCAAAAATGCGATTTTTGCGCAATTTGCAACAGAACCATTTCCGGGTATCAAACAGTTTATTGGTGGTACAAAAACTCTTTTATAAACTCATTTATACATGTCAAAACATGTCTAAATCGTCACTCTTATTTTAGTGCTTGTTTAGAGTCGTAAGTTGAACGGTTTGACCACCGCTTTGACTTTCGAATCTGGCCCGTTTGGTTAACCTTTTGGACCCAGCCAAATACATATTTATGACCATAATTACAAAGGGAATAACTCTCTGAGGTTATACTTTATGGTCATGTCAATTGGTTAAGTGTTATGATGATTAGTTAATATAATCTTCAATAAAGACCGAAATGCCTTTTCGCAAATAAATCAACTAAGAGCATATGTAACATAAAAATTGGCATACAATCTGATGTAACAACAATATTAAACACATTTTGGTAATTGGGACTTATCATAACACATATCTAACCATCTGAATGCGTAGTTACGCAAATGACGCGTTAAAGTGGCTTAAACTACCTTAACAGGTCATAATGGATCAAAAGCACTTAAGAATCCTTCCAACTCAGAATGTTAACTTTATAAACCATGTCATATGATCTCCAATCCTCATTTGGTTTATAAGGTCTCATTCTATCTGTTCCGCCGATTAAACTCCCGATATTTACACAATTATCCGATTTTAGGACACGCTTGATTTCTTGGACTTTTGAGCTTGTTTGATCTTCGATTTAAGGTTACAATAGCAATCACAAGTGAGTACATAGTTTCCTCTATTTTAGTTTTACAAATGTTTTGGGGTGATTCATATGTGCTAAATTGTTTTCAAGCTTTCAAAGTACAAATACTATGGTTTATATAAACAATACGATTTCAATAATGTGAACAAACTTGTTGGTGTGTTATATTCATAACAAGAATGACAATTATTAACAATGGCCAAGCCGACCAGTAGTAAGTTACGGCGCCTAGGACTAACAATCCCGTTACCAAAATTCCCGAGGTTTGTGGGGAAATTTTGGAAGCGACTGAAACTGTATTTGTAACATACCCTTTGGCGGTATGTTATACGATTAAGGGACACCGTGGGTGGTCTCGAACAAGTCAACAAAGGTTTGAATGTATTCACGATATGACCAAAAGTTTCACAATTAAAACAAGGAACGATGAACGATTGGTTTATAACAAGAATAATGAACAATGGACGATTAGTTATGATAAGTGATTTAGATAACGGTACGTGTGTAATGTGATAAAAGCACGGTGGATACGCCGCTGGTACTTCCTATATATAAGTGCTTTTATCGTACTACATTCGTGGCGTTATTTGCATCATTTGAAAAAATGCTTTCAAACGATGACGCGCAACAAATTTCAATTAAAGATATAAACCATACAAGTTATTTCCAGATGATTTACTACTCGAATTTACGAAACAAATGTTTTAGTCAAGCTTTATGGCTACAAGTATTTTATAAACTATAACTAACTTGTTTTAGATTGGTTAGTTATCATTTCAATACCAAATACTTTTCGATAACATGGTTTTCAATTAACGACTCTAGTAGTCTGACAAGGTATTGCAATACATATTCAAAGCCATAAACTTGACAAACACACACAAAACCTATGTACTCGCCGGCATATTTTTGCTGACTCATTTCACATATGTTTCAGGGAACAATGCTTGATGATTCTGATGCATGCTCAGGTAGGATCGGACGTGGACCTTAGTGCTTATAAAATAAGAAAGACAAATAAATATGCTTGCTTGTTTGTTTAAGTTTGTTTGAAAGTTCTAAAACAATATGACAATATAATCTATGTTTATCATCCAATAAACAAAGTATGAAATACCATGTGTTGTTGAAACAATCTGTTAACGTGACTCCCCAAGTGTTTCCGTCGCGTGTGTTGTTTTACGCGATTTGAGGTGTTACATTTTTAGTCCTCGACCAAGAGCAACCAAATAAGGAGTCTCCTAAAGACCCACCACTTGAGCTCAATGAGCAAAAGGTTTGGAATACGCTTTTCTAGACAAGAATGGTAGATTACCAGTAATTATTTCTTCAAAATTAACTAGTTTAGAAAAAGGAAAACTAATTTCACTTTTGAAAAAACATAAAAACGCGATTACATGGAAGCTTGTAGATATAAAAGGAATAAGCCTTCCATGTGCAGACACAAAATTTTAATGGAGGATTACTACAAATCGGTAATACAACCACAGCGTAGAGTTAATCTAAATGTTCAAGAAGTGGTTAAAAATGAAGTTATCAAACTACATGATGCCAAACTCATCTACCCAATTTCTGATAGCCCATGGGTGAGTCATGTTCAAGTAGTTCCCAAAAAAGGAGGTATGACGGTGGTAACTGTCACACCCCAACCAACGGCGGAAACATCGTGATGAGACGAAAACGAGATTGCTAGTGGCTTCATAACGCTAATTGTGACAAGTATTTATATTTTGATTTTTCATTGCTTAAATCAGATAATACAAGTTTAATTCACGACACATATAAAAGAAATACAATTTCATTTCAGTAACTAACAGTTATTACAAGGTTTCGAAACGAATTACAACATGTTGAAATGGGATACGATACAATAAGTATTTAAAGTATAAATGTGTTACTAGGCAATCCTATTAGATTCCTTGCATCCTTATAATTCCTGCAACATGTATTAAAAGCGTAGATCAATACGAGTATTGGCGAGCATACAAGTTTGAAAAGAAGTATAATGTATAAGTTTGTTTTAATCACAGCATGACAAGTTGTATTCAAGTTGAATCGTACATTTAGATAACCATTTTCACATAACATTAGCATATAATGGAAATCCTTAACTAGCATGCATATCCTGTGCATAACAATGCCACGAGAATACAAGTTGAAACAGGCACGTATAAATAGCATAAACGTAACAGATAGTAGGTGTAAACAAGTATAAACTAACACGCACATCTCACATAAGCAAAATTAATAACACGTTTGGTAATTTGAACTCATTTAATTTCGTATAATATAAATTTTGTTAATTGATACATGTTGCACCCCAAAATGTGTTAAAGTGTAAAAAAAGGGGTCGAGTATGCTCACATTATAGCGAAGCTTCTTTTATAACTTTCATGAAGAGTTGACGGTCGAATGATGGAATACCGAGGTCACCTCGCATGGGTAAAAGATAGTTATAGAAGTAACATTCAAAATAAATCATCCGTTTATAGTTATTTTATAAGCTTCATTCGAGTCCCGATAAGTATTTGTTGGCGTTGCGAATATATGTAATGGTTATATATATATATATGGATTTAGTTGACGAAAACATAGAGGACATATATAGATTTTTTGACGAATAGCCTAAGATATATATGTATAATAGATATATCTTGCCGGAGAATAAAATAGATATATATATACATATATATATATACACATATATATATATATATTATTTCGACGGATAACATAATATATATATATATATATATAATATGCGTTTCGATGAAAGGTTTAACGGAGGTATACATATATATATTTTAATGAAAAGACATTTTAGGTATACGTATATCTTTATTTATACTCACGAAAAACGGGCAGAGTTTCCTCTGTATTTTGACTAACCCAAAAAGTGTCGATAAAATGTCAAAACACAATGAAAAACGATTTCCCGATTTAAATAACACTAACATAGATGATATAATGGACGTCGACTAAAATTATTGACATGAATAATATTAAAGTAGTTTTCTACGATTAACATAACATTACTTTAAATTATATAATAACTTAACGGCGTTAGAATTTTACCGAATTTTGCGTCGACCGAGTTGACTGCTGTTGACCGAGGGTTGACCAGCCTTGACTTTTGTCGACTGTATCGAAACGACACTGAACGGAACTGGACCAGAGTATGACCCAAGCCGACTGATCTCGTTATGATTTGTTTCCAAGTCTCGTCTTTAACCCGTTGACTCGTCACAAAAACTGACATGTTGACCATTTGACCTGTGATGACCCGAACCGAGACTAAAACTGAGACGCGTTGATAACAGTTGACCCGACAAGAAACCGAACCCAATCTGCACCGAGAACAACTACCCAAACGAACCGCGTGAACTTCAACTCAAACCAAACTGGCCGAACCGAACCGAAACTTAGATTCGAGCCCAAAATAAAACTGAGCCGAATGAACTTGAACCTGAATCTAGCTTGAAACTAAACTGAAATCGAAACATGACCTGAGTAGAACCCAACCTGGAACCAGACAAACCTGAACCCAACTAGAAGCCCAAACCCGAGACCCAACTAGGAACCACCTCCACTGCAGCTGCCGTCGCTGGAGGACCCGCTGCAGCAGGTTAAGGCGACTCTGCCGCTGACTGATGTGATGCGCCGCCACCCTCAAGGTGGCCGCCTTTTCATCTACGGCGAGAGGGGTGTGCGTGAGAGAGAGTGAGAGGTTGTAGGGTGTGGTGGCTCGCCGGAAAATCGGCCGGAGAGGCCGAGGGAATCGAAATGGAGGGTGAGAGGTGGTGGTGCGGGGAGTTTACTGCTGTTGTTGTTCGTCGAGGAGGTAGGAACCAAGAGTGGGTGTGGCCGGAGGAGATAGGCGGCGCCGGGAAGGGTTGCCGGAACCATATTCCGGTGGCCGGAGGTTTTAGAGAGGGAACAGGGTGCGTGTGTTGAGTCTCTGTGTGTGTCCAGTGTGTGTGCATGTGTTTTCTTATATGAGGGTGTGTGTGTTTATTTTACAAAACAAGGTTTAGTTAGGGTTTGGCTTGTTGGGCTCAGGGCCCGTGAACTAGGTTCCTGCATTGTAGAGTGGCCCGGTTAATTTTGTTGAACTCGTATTCGCACCTGAACTTCATAAACACGTCGTATTATTTCATTATTATTATTATTATATTATTATTATTATTATTATTATTATTATTATTATTATTATTATTATTATTATTTATTATTATTGTTATATAAATAATAAAAATAGAAAAATAAATAATTATAATGATAATAAAAATAGATAAATAAATACTTATTTCCTAAAAGTATGGATGTGCGGAAATACGAGGCGTTACAGTCTCCCCTACTTTAGGAAATTTCGTCCCAAAATTTATTCAAGAGGAAGACTTTAGAATAATAGGGCATTTCATAGTATGTGCGTGTATAACCGAGAAATAAGTGGTGAGTGATTAAAGATTGTATTCAAATATAGCAGTGAAGCACCGAATTTCTCATGGCACGTTTTACGAAACATTAGTAATATGGCATTAACACTTATATATAGGAAGTACCAGCGGCGTATCCACCATGTTCATACCATGTTACGTGCCGTTCCGCTAATCGATGCCATAGTACGTTCCGTGTCACGATCAGGTTTATTAGCGTATTACGAGTGAGAATGATAGCGTACGGAAATCTTAGTATATAAGTATGATTATATTTAAGTATGAAGGCGTATAGAGTATAAGTATGAGTATAAGTGTAAGTGTGCGTATATGCACATTCGTATACAATACAAATGATATATTTTAGTTAACCAAGATTAACGGATTACTGGCATGTGAATAAACAGGTCAAACCGTCGTGTACCGCAATGTAGACTACCCATCATCGTTAAAACGAAGAGGATGTAAAATAGTTTACTTAACATGACCTCAAGAATATGGGCGGGCTTCACTTCCTATAGCGCTACACAAGCGCCATACATGTTAAGGTGTGGCTTGATCAAAGTTAATGACGAGTCTACCACATAAACATGTGAATAAACAAGTCAACCCATCGTGTACGCAATGTTGACTAGTCAATATTGTTGAAACATAGTGTAAAATAGTTTACTTAGTATGAAATAGTTTACTTAACATGACCTTAAGAATACGGGCGGGCGCTACTCCTATAGCACTACACAAGCGCTATACATGTTAAGATGTGGTTTTATAACGAGTTTATCACATAAGAATGTTCCAGTAATCCCAAATTAAATATAATGTTTAGTATGCACCTATAGAATCATTGTGTAATAGATTTTGGTATAAATGAGAAGTTTGTTATTAATAAATTCGATTCTAGTTTAATGTGACATTGAAATAAAATGAAGGAATAATAATTATACTGCATAAAATTTAAGATAGCGTAAAAGAGAGACTTGATATAATGTTGGAGTGTTTCGGGTTTTAGAAACTTCAACTATTCCAAAGTGAATAAAAGTCCTTTCGAATTAGGGAGACATGATTTGGCCTAATAGGTATAATACTCTCGTCGCCAAGCGATTAACGGTATTTTACCCTTCCCGTTAGTACATGTTCCTAATTTGATCGAAAATACGAAACTTTGGCGAGATTGAAAATTGAAGAGCGGAACCAGTCATCAAGGTGTCGATGTCAATCCTGGCTTGACAATTTTGTCCCTAAATTGTGGTTTATTGAATGTATCAAGATATAATCTCGAATCGTCAATAAGGATCCACTAGATTATGAAATGAAACTCCCATCAAGATATGGATATCACTCCTGACTTGATGGTGAATTTCGTGCGAAATAACATGTAAAGCGGATTGAAGCTCATCACCAATGGCGGGAATCACCCCTGTATTGATGAGTTATTTCGATTGTGGAACAAGAATATACTCAAAAGCGTGTGTTGTGTTTCATGTCTTAGGAAAGACATATTGTAAGTTTTTGGATCAAAAGGGGGAGAAGCATGATAGAAAGAATAACATTTTAGACAAGTATCACAAATGGTCAATGGTATGGTACTTAAACTATAGACTAGGTCGAACATGACAATTCTACCTAATTCCCTATAGTTATGGCTCTGATACCAATCTGTCACACCCCAACCGATGGCGGAAACATCGGAATGAGACGAAAACGAGATTGCTAGAGGCTTCATAACGCTAATTGTGACAAGTATTTATATTTTGATTTTTCATTGCTTAGATCAGATAATACAAGTTTAATTCACGACACATATAAAAGAAATACAATTTCATTTCAGTAATTAACAGTTATTACAAGGTTTCGAAACGAATTACAACATGTTGAAATGGGATACGATATAATAAGTATTTAAAGTATAAATGTGTTTCTAGGCAATCCTATTAGATTCCTTGCATCCTCATAATTCCTGCAATATGTATTAAAAGCGTAGATCAATACAAGAGTATTGGCGAGCATACAAGTTTGAAAAGAAGTAAATTTTTAAGTTTGTTTTAATCACAGCATGACAAGTTGTATTCAAGTTGAATCGTACATTTAGATAACCATTTTCACATAACATTAGCATATAATGGAAATCCTTAACTAGCATGCATATCATCCTGTGCATAACAATGCCACGAGAATACAAGTTAAAACAGGCACGTATAAATAGCATAAACGTAACAGATAGTAGGTGTAAACAAGTATAAACTAACACGCACATCTCACATAAGCAAAATTAATAACATGTTTGGTAATTTGAACTCATTTAATTTTGTATAATATAAATTTTGTTAATCGATACATGTTGCACCCCAAAATGTGTTAAAGTGTAAAAAAAGGGGTCGAGTATGCTCACATTATAGCGAAGCTTCTTTTATAACTTTCGTGAAGAGTTGACGGTCGAATGATGGAATACCGAGGTTACCTCGCATGGGTAAAAGATAGTTATAGAAGTAACGTTCAAAATAAATCATCCGTTTATAGTTATTTTATAAGCTTCATTCGAGTCCGATAAGTATTTGTTGGCGTTGCGAATATATGTAATTGGTTATATTATATATATATTATATATATATATATATATATATATATATATATATATATATATATAGATTTAGTTGACGAAAACATAGAGGACATATATAGATTTTTTGACGAATAGCCTAAGATATATATGTATAATATATATCTTGCCGGAGAAATAAAATATATATATATATATATATATATATATTATATTTTGATGGATAACATAATATACATATATACGTTTCGATGAAAGGTTTAACGGAGGTATACATATATATATTTTGATGAAAAGACATTTTAGGTATACGTATATCTTTATTTATACTCACGAAAAACGGGCAGAGTTTCCTCTGTATTTGGACTAACCCAACAACCAAAGTGTCGATAAAATGTCAAAACACAATGATAAACGATTTCCCGATTTATATAATACAAACATAGATGATATAATGGACATCGACTAAAATTATTAACATGAATAATATTAAAGTAGTTTTCTACGATTAACATAACATTACTTTAAATTATATAATAACTTAACGGCGTTAGAATTTTACCGAATTTTGCGTCGACCGAGTTGACTGCTGTTGACCGAGGGTTGACCAGCCTTGACTTTTGTCGACTGTATCGAAACGACACTGAACGGAACTGGACCAGAGTATGACCCAAGCCGACTGATCTTGTTATGATTTGTTTCCAAGTCTCGTCTTTAACCCGTTGACTCGTCACAAAAACTGACATGTTGACCATTTGACCTGTGATGACCCGAACCGAGACTAAAACTGAGACGCGTTGATAACAGTGGACCCGACAAGAAACCGAACCCAATCTGCACCGAGAACAACTACCCAAACGAACCGCGTGAACTTCAACTCAAACCAAACTGGCCGAACCGAACCGAAACTGAGATTCGAGCCCAAAATAAAACTGAGCCGAATGAACTTGAACCTGAATCGAGCTTGAAACTAAACTGAAATCGAAACATGCCCTGAGTCGAACCCAACCTGGAACCAGACAAACCTGAACCCAACTGGAAGCCCAAACCCGAGACCCGACCAGGAACCACCTCCACTGCAGCTGCCGTCGCTGGAGGACCCGCTGCAGTAGGTTAAGGCGGCTCCACCGCTGACTGATGTGATGCGCTGCCACCCTCAAGGTGGCCGGCTGTTCATCTACGGCGAGAGGGGTGTGCGTGAGAGAGAGTGAGAGGTTGTGGGGTGTGGTTGGCTCACCGGAAAACCGGCCGGAGAGGCCGAGGGAATCGAAATGGAGGGTGAGAGGTGGTGGTGCGGGGAGTTTGCTGTTGTTGTTGTTCGTCGAGGAGGGAGGAACCGAAAGGAGGAGAGTGGGTGTGGCCGGAGGAGATAGGTGGCCGGGAAGGGTCGCCGGAACCTTATTCCGGTGGCCGGAGGCTTTAGAGAGGGAACAGGGTGCGTGTGTTGAGTCTCTGTGTGTGTCCAGTGTGTGTGCGTGTGTTTTCTTATATGAGGGTTTGTGTGTTTATTTTACAAAACAACGTTTAGTTAGGGTTTGGCTTGTTAGGCTCAGGGTCCGTGAACTAGGTTCCTGCATTGTAGAGTGGCCTGGTTAATTTTGTTGAACTCGTATTCGCACCTGAACTTCATAAACACGTCGTATTATTTCATTTATTATTATTATTGTTATTGTTATTGTTATTGTTATTGTTATTGTTATTGTTATTGTTATTATTATTATTATTATTATTATTATTATCTTATTGTTATATAAATAATAAAAAATATAAAAATAAATAATAATAATGATAATATAAATAGATAAATAAATACTTATTTCCTAAAAGTATGGATGTGCGGAAATACGAGGCGTTACAATAATCAATAAAAAAACGAATTGATACCAACAAGGACCGTCACCGAATGGAGAGTTTATATAGACTATCGTCGATTAAATGAGGCAACAAGGAAAGACCACTTCCCTCTACCTTTTATTGATCAAATGTTAGAAAGACTATCCGGTCACAAATTTTATTATTTTTTAGATGGTTTTTCAGGTTACTTTCAAATACGGATAGCCCAGAAGACCAAGAGAATCACATGTCCCTACGGAACTTTCGCTTATCGACGCATGCCTTTTGGTCTATGTAATGCCCCCGCAACCTTCCAACGTTGCATGGTGGCCATTTTCCATGATATGATAGAAAAGACCATGGAAGTTTTCATGGATGACTTTTCTATCTTTGGAAATTCATATGACCAATGCCTCGATAACCTTGAACGAATGCTATCCCGATGTGAGGAAACTAACATCGCCCTTAATTGGGAAAAATGCCATTTCATGGTTAAGGAGGGAATAGTACTCGGTCACAAAATCTTAAGCGAAGGAATGGAGGTTGATCGAGCAAAAATTGACACTATTTCTCGATTACCACCTCCATCCTCCGTTAGAGCCATAAGAAGTTTCTTAGGACATGCAGGATTTTATAGACGATTTATCAAAGACTTTTCGAAAATCTCAAGACCTCTAACTAAACTACTTGAAAAAGATGCATCATTTACCTTTGACAAGGATTTCAATCATGCATTTTTAACACTAAAAGAAATGCTAGTCAATGCACCAATCATGATAGCACCCGATTGGAGATTACCTTTGGAAATCATGTGTGATGCAAGTGACTTTGCAGTTGGAGCAGTTTTGGGACAACGAAAAGATAAGCATTTTCATCCAATATACTATGCTAGTAAAACTCTTAATGATGCACAAGAAAATTACACCACAATAGAGAAAGAGTTACTAGCTTTAGTATTTGCTTTTGATAAATTTCGTTCTTATCTTGTTCTTTCTAAAACAATAGTTTATACAGACCATGCAGCAATTCGTTATTTGTTTAAAAAACAGGATGCCAAACCACGTTTGATCAGATGGATTCTACTCCTCCAAGAATTTGACATCGAAATAAAAGACAAGAGAGGAGCTAAAAACACCACCGCAGATCACCTATCTCGTTTGGAAGATCCATCTTTGAGGGCAACTAGGAACGAGCTCATTAATGAAAAATTCCAAACGGAATCTTTAGAAATGGTGGAATATCGGGAAGAACCATGGTACGCCGACTACGCCAACTACCTAGCTAATGGGATAGTCGTAAAGGGATGGTCACATCATCAAAGAAAAATATTCTTTGCCGATGTAAAACACTACTTTTGGGAAGATCCATATCTTTTTAGAATTTATGCTGACCAACTAATCCGACGATGCGTACATGGTAGTGAAGTAGGAAAAATTCTCCGCCATTGTCATGAAGGACCGTACAGAGGACATCACGGAGCCACTAGTACCGCTCGAAAGGTATTCGATTCAGGATTCTATTGGCCAACCATTTACAAAGACGCACAAAATCTTATCAAGACATGTGATGCATGCCAACGATCAGGTAATATTTCTTCCAAAAACGAAATGCCACAAAATGGTATTCTTGTTTGTGAAATTTATATGTGTGGGGGTTAGACTTCATGGGTCCTTTCCCTCATCAAAAGGAAACAAATATATACTTGTGGCCGTGGATTACTTGTCAAAATGGGCCGAAGCCGAAGCTCTTCCAACAAACGATAGAAGAGTTGTGGTAAGATTCTTGAAAGGATTATTCGCTTGTTTCGGCACTCCAAAAGCTTTAATAAGTGATAGAGGCACTCATTTTTGTAATCATCAACTTGAAAAAATTTTAACACGATATGGTGTCCATCACCGAATTTCTACCGCTTATCATCCTCAAACAAACGGACAAGCCGAACTGACCAATAGAGGTTTAAAGCGAATACTCGAAAAAACCGTAGGGTTAAATAGAAAAGAATGGGCCGAAAATTAGACGACGTTTTATGGGCTTTTCGAACCGCTTTCAAAACAACAATAGGAACCACACCATATAAGCTAGTCTATGGAAAAATTTTCCAATAGAAATAGCACATAGGGCCTACTGGGCATTAAAAAACGTAAACTTAGACCATGAGACCACCGGTAAAAATCGATTTTTTCAACGAAACGAATTAGACGAATTAAGAACTCAAGCATACTCTAACTCCAAAATTTATAAGGAACGCATAAAGAATTTACATGACAAACATATTAAACCTTATGAATTTCGAGAAGGAGATCAAGTGCTATTGTTTAATTCACGACTTTGATTATTTCCCAGAAAATTAAAGTCTAGATGGTCGGGACCTTTTTCCATCACCCATATCTTCCCACACGGTGCAGTTGAGATTAAATCTTGAAATTGCGTTCCATTCAAGGTTAACGGACAAAGGCTTAAACTCTACCAAGGATTCATTGAGGATGAGGAGGAAGAAATTTCTCTTCAAGCAAGCGAGATATGATTAAACAAAGGGTTGTATATATATGTAAACTAACGTCATATCTTGTAGGTAGTAAACATCGGAAGAACTTCGAAATAAGGTAAGATAACCTGGGAACTTTTTTCGGGAAAACGGTCGCTCACACATACTAAAAAAACAGACATGGACATGGGGCCGTGGTCGGCGTGCAGACGGGTATAAACATTTTTCTCATAACTACTCTTCATTCCACCACGATCCGTTTCCCTGAAAACACTCTGGTTCACCAGCGATTTCCTGTCACCATTCACGTTTTCTCTCCGTTTAACGTCCGCAAGGTATGATTCTTACACTTTTTCTAGATAGTTTAGCGACTTGCATGTAGTATAACATCAAGAAATTTGGGGAAAAACCTAGGGTTCTTGAACTAGAACCTAATTAAACTTCAAATTTCTGTATAAATCCAGTAGTAGTAGTATGCATTCATGTCGTAAAGAGCAAATCAGCCACAATTGATTGCCAAATCACCCGATTTCAAGTATAAGTCACAAACCCTTGTTTTTAACCGAAAAAGTTAAAATTAATAGGGTAAACGGGTTGTTTTTGGAAAAACAGAACTTGGGGTTTCATTTTCGGGAAAAACCGCACCTACTCAACCAAAAATTTTCAACTTTTCGAAACCGGGTCGAAAAATGAATTTTTGCAATAACAGTGGCCTGAACACGGGGTCGTGGTCAGCCACCACGGGGCGTGGCCAGAAAAACACAGATGAACACGGTGCGTGGCAGATGACCACGGGTCCGTGTTCAACTCTTTGTTTTCAGTTTTTCCTGAAATTTAAATCGTAACGCACTAATTGTACATTGGTTCCCTCATGCAGCAATGGCAAGCAAATTCCTGAAGTTTAAGACCTCGGAATAGGAGTACCAAAACCGCTTTGAGGTCCTTCAAACGAGGCCGGAAGAAGCGCCAAGACAGACATGTTACGAAACTCTGGATGCCGTGGGTCAAAAAGGTCGATATGATATGCTAGTCACAGGCCCACTTCGAGCCGCTCTTGACAAAAAAGCTCCACTCCATCTACGAGTATAATATGGAGTTCTATAGCACCTTCAAGTTCGACACCAAGGCAGACCCGTTTGATTCAGATGTTGTTGAGTTCAGATGTGCCGGGTAACTTCTCTCCATCTCCATGGCCCAGTTTAGTGTTAACATCGGGTTATACACCAAGGATGAATTAGCTGAAGAAAATGTCATGGGTGGTCTCCGTGAAATTCCGGTCAACATGAGGCAAACAGCATGGTCCGCAATTGGAGATGGACCATACAACCCGAGCATCACCAAAAGCTCTCAGTTGCGAGACCTGCTCTACCATTACATCCACCGGGTCCTAAGCAACTCACTCAATCAACGGCGAGATAGCTCGGGAGTGGTAAGCCTTCGTGACCTCACCTGCCTCCACTGCATCCACACCCGTCAACCACTTGATGTCACCTACATACTCCTCAAGAACATGCACCACAACCAAATGGCTACTCCACCCACACCGATCTTCTTTGGGGGATGGATCTACAAGCTATTTAAAAACTATGTCCATCGTGTTCCAAAGTGATTTCCTCAAGGTGTAAAGTCCAAGAAGGTCGATATAGCCCAATGTCGGGCCATAGGGTTCATCCAAGACATGGATGACGGAACTATCCGCTTCCGGAATGCTCAAGGAAATACGTGGGGCCCGGAAGAAATCTTAGCCCTCGCAGAGGACCCCAACCGTCCTCCTCCTCAATACCACGGCTACCAACCGGGTTCCTCCTCTCAAGGAGGCGGGTTTCCTAATTTTCAAAGTTTAACTGACCTTTTGCAGGAAAACCTCTTATGCACCCGCAACACGTGTAACATGGCTAGCAACGTCAAAACCTGGGTTAGAGCGATGGAACGTTCCATCACTAACATGCAAGGAGACATCACATACATCCGGGAGCACATGGCGTATCATGGTGAGGAGGACGATGAGGACGAGGACATGGACTGAATGGTGACCATGGCAGTAAGATGATGGGTGACGAGTACGATGTTAGGTTAATCTCTTTACCCTTTTAGTCAATTGGCCGGCGTGCGTGCCGTGGTTTGAACATTTTACTCTTTAGAACAACTTTTACTTTTCCGCATTTTATTTTTTTGTTTACGGCGATGATGGATCGTAAACACTCGTAATGTAGGAATTTGTATTGTAGTATGCTTTGTGTGGTGTAATATTGGTAAAACAGGTACACGAGGTCTGAGTGCACTAAAAATTAGTGCTAAACGAGCCCGGATACCAGACAAAAAACCACAAACCTAAAATTCAGCAATTGCAGACTGACACCACGGGGTCGTGTTCACTAAACATGCCCCGTGCCCATACCCTAAACCTGTTGTTTGTCTTCCATCTCCTGACCATGGGTCGTGCTCATCAGGCACGCCACGTGCTCAATTTTCTGTAAGTTTTGATACTGGCAATATAACCACAGGGCCGTGCCCAGTCAACACGGGCCCATGGCCAGATACCCAGTACCATAAAAAATTAACACGCTTATACGCATTCGAATCAACCGGAAAAATTATTTTTGGACACATTGAGGACAATGTGTAATTTAAGTGTGGGGGGGACTAACACTTTGAATCTAGCAAGTCCTAATAACAAGCCTTACACAAAACTCTATTGGAACCGCTAATCACCCAAAATCTTTTTCAAAATTTTTCAATTTTTTTACTTGTCTTAGTTTAATTTGGGAATAACAAGTTCTAAAAAGGTTATGTTTTTACAAATTTACAACCGATAGCGTCGTGATAAAAAGAGACAAATAAGAAATGATAAAAAGGGTATGACAAATCTTTTTAAAATTTGATTATATATACTTGTTCACATTATAAACCCATTCCCACATTAAATGAGCTTTGAGCCTTTATCGAGCATACATTCTTACATCTTTAAACTAAATGCTCATTTTTGTTTCTTGTGTGAATAGCCGCTTGGTTCTTACGACTCTAGAACTTGCCAAGAAGATACACTCTCAGTCCTTACCAACATAAACCCAAGTAAGTAAATGATGGAGGCACTAGGACTAACCCATTTTTTCAAAGCCCATTATTTTCTTTTCTTTTTACCCACTACAAAAACCCCCCTAGTTAACCCCTTTTAGCCTAAACCTTTTCATTTCAAACCCGCACACGTCCATTACCTACCAAAAACCTTTTCCTTTCAAACCCAATTATTTTAGTAAAAAGCTCCGGTTATCTATTTAAAAAAACCATAGCTCTTTCAATAACCAAACAAGTTCCTTCAAAAATCTTGTTTGAAAATGCTTAGTTTAAATAAATATTGAAATAAACAAGTTTTACGATAACCGACGCTTTTTACGCTTTTCGCCATTGTACTAACCACTAGCCCAAAAATCACCTATCCCTAGCCCAAGCCTAACCCTTTCAAAGTCCTCTTGATACTCACAAAGGTTTATAGTTAAAAAGGAGGAAGTTTGATCGCTTGGCAAGCATACGGTAGAAATAAGTTCCAAACCGGAATCGAGCGATATCACAAAAATACATCTTCCGCCAAGTGTTGAGTGATCTCTTGTGAGGTACGTGAACTTGTATATAAATAGAATTTTAAGGAGGCATGTTATGCCCAAATAAATAATTTTCCTTAAAAACGTTCTAAATAAATCATGACGAATAGGATTGTAAATAAAATAAAAACAAAAATTTAAATAAAGATTTAGATTTCCAACACTCAAAGACAGGCCACAAAACTTCTTCTCTACCTATTCCATTAGGTGTGCAAGCCACATTTAAAGAGTTTTGCTTGAGGACAAGCAAAGTTTCAAGTGTGGGGATATTTGAGGTGTGCAAAATACAACATATAAATTACATCAAATGGGGCATAAAACTAACCCTTTTATTAATACTAATGTTGAAAAAAGCACGTTTCTTTGTTCCTTTTGTATTTTCAGGATAAAAAGAGCTTAAACAAACAAAAGAAGCAAATAAGCAGTCAAAACCAACATAAATACAAAAAGAAGGAATAACGAGCCATGCCCGACCCCTCAGCAACACCCCAAAAGACAAAATCAAGATTGCAGAAGATAACCACGGGGTCGTGCCCAAACGAACACGGGGCGTGGTCAAACCCTGCACTTCAAGACAAAACCTGCAGAAACTTCTATGCCCACCACGGGGCTGTGCCCAGACCAACATGGGGCGTGGTCAACTATAATATTTGTAGAATCCAGATAGTACAGCAAACAGTTGACCACGGGGCCGTGCTTAGAGGCTGCAGGGTCGTGTGGGGCCCTCTGCTGTCAGATGCAATAAATGAAGGAAGAAAAGGATGATGGCCACGGGCTGTGCCCACTGGACACGGGGCTGTGGCCGGGCCTCTGTTTTGACTATAAATAGGGGTGTTTGGTTCATTTCAAAGGCATCCCTTGGCAAACCACTTCTCTCTCACTTTGCCACCACTCCACCACCACTACAACACCAACACCTACAACCATCATCCATCTATCATCTTTAGAGTGTGTAGTAGTCTCGGGATCCAAGATTGATTGTAAAGGTTTTTGTCAAACAAAGGCCATGCTTGGCTAATCTCTTACATCACTTGGTGAAGACAGACCTTTAATGTATTACTTTTGATTTTTAATCTTTCGGCACTTTTTATTTGGATATGTATTAATGACTTTAATAACTAGTTTCTTATGTTGAAAATGAATTTTCCTACTGTTTCTTCATGATGTCATTGATTTGCTCATTCGTTTCTTTATGGTCTATATAAAGCGCGTTAACTAACCTGGTAGGAGGTTAGAAGGGTGGTTTGGTAAAGTTCTTGTCTCGTTCAGTGTATAGATCCTGTGAGGACTTGGTTCAAGCTTACTAGGACCTCCTTCAATGCCCAAAGGTATTGGATGGCGGGGGTGCGAATAGTTTGAACCCCTCATATGTAAACTACTATTAATATTTTAAACCGGCTACTTGGGATTGTATCCCTGCTGACTCAAACCACTTAGCCGAGGGTAACGTCACCTTCAAAAGAGGGGCCTACCACTTTTCGCATTATCTTCCAATATTCCAACCCTTTGGGATTGTATCCTTGCTGACTCAAACCAATGAGTTGAGGGTAACGTCACTTTCAAAAGAGGGGCCTACTACTATAACTAAGATAATCTCTTAAAAAGTCCGAAAGTGCGAAAATCATCAAAGGATACATTAAAGATGAGTTAGATCTTAGTGATTCTATCTTGTCTATCTTTTCTTACATTTTATTTATCTTCTTATTTTTAGTTTTAATTTTATGTTTAAAAACTTTTATCAAAAATTTAGATTGATTAGACGTTGACGATAAATCGGTACCAAAAGCTCTTGTGTCCTTGGACGACCTCGGTATCTTACCAACACTATACTATGCTCACGATGTGTGCACTTGCCCAAGTGTGTGTTTAGTGTTAGTACAGTATCGTGTTTTATAAATTTAAAACTTGACTAATGCGTAAAATGAACTTAAAATGTTAATAAAAATATAATACGCTCAACGCACACCAACGGCTCGGTAGTAGCACTTGGTTCGGTGGTAGCCTGATTCACGACTTTGTTGTTCTTGAAGTATCCAGCCTGGACACGTTTGTCATTAATCTCGGCTGCAAGCTGAAAAGTCTCTTTGATAGTAGTAGTACGCCCTGCTTGGACGAAATCAGCAACGCAGTCAGGTAGAGCACGAAGATACTTTTTGATCGCTTTTCTGTGGTGTCCACCTGACCGGGACATATGATACTTAGCTGCTTGAAGTGGGCAGTGAGACCTGCGTTGTCAGGTCCATCTTGCTTGATATCCCAAAATTCATTCTCCAGCATCTGAATTTCATTGGGAGGACAAAATTCTTTCACCATAACCGCCTTGATTTCCTCCCATGTGAGCCCGTAAGCTTCATCATTTCCACGCATGTTGCGCTATATGGTCCACCAATCAAGCGCCCTTGATTGGAACACACCAGTAGCATTGATGGTGTGGAGAGATTCGGGGCATCCGCTTTGGCGGAAGGTGACCTCAATGGAATCGAACCAATGGAAAATCGCGCTTGGTCCGTCTGTGCCAGTGAAATTGAGAGGTCCGCACGCTTTGAATTGTTGGAAGCTGAACGAGGACTTGGGCGCGTCGGTTTTCGAATCAACTGACGAATTGCTGCTAACCGCTTGAATTTCGCTAACAATTTGGGGAATGACCTTAGCCATCTGCTTGGCTACTAGCGAGGCGATACGCTTGTCAGCATTGTTGCGCTGGATGTTCCTCCTAGTGTGAGATCCCGTAGAAGACATCTACACGAAGGATTAGATTAGATGAGATTCGATTATAATAGATTTATGTTTAAAAGTTTAGCTTTTCGTTATTATTATTATTATTACACAATTAAAGCACAATATCACATATTCACGTAGGCAAGTAAACACGTAGGCTCATAAGCACATAGCACATAAGCACATAGGTACATAGGCACGTAAGCATGTAAGCACGTAAGCACATATTTTGCACGCATTCACTTTCAATAACAATCATGCGTAGCGCGTATGAGTGCGAGTAGTATAAGCGAAATAAGCGAGATATGCGAGCAACACTGCGTATGAGGACATTAGCGTAGGAGAGTCGAGCGTTTTAGTTTGGTTGGTGATTATTTAGCGTTTTAGATTACGAGAGCTGTGCGAGTTGTGCATATATCGATAGAGCGTAAAGGCGATAAATCGAGAAATCGATAAAGCGTAAAACTTCACAAATTTAAACATGTAACAAATAATAAATAATAAAACTCGATGATGCGTAAAATCGGCGATTGCAGGCTTAAATCAATTGGGAGTGTCCGGGGTTTTGAGACAGTGACTACCCAAAGTAATTCGACCATCCTTTGAATTCGGACCCATGTTTTGGCCTAATAGATAGATGCTCTTACCGCAAGCGGCTAACGGCATTATCCTTCCGGTTACTACGTGTTCCAAATCATCAAAATAGTCCAGACTTTGGTGGGATCAAAAATCGAGGAGTGGAACCAGTTATTAAGATGCGGGTTTCACCCCTAACTTAACAACTTCATTCCTAGTTGTGCTTATGCTCACCGATCACATCCGGAGTTCCACTAGATAGAAAAGGAGATGTTCGTCGAGGTTTGGATATCGCTCTAACTCAACGAAGGTATCTCGTGCGATAGAGAATGCTTGGAGTGAGTGATCTTATCGAGAGTTCTTGGTTTTCACACCTAATCTCAACTTGATCACTCGTTTTGCGTGATACGAGTGTTTCCCAGCTTGTATTGTAGTAGCTTTAGGAAAAGCGTAGTTCAAAAGTCCATTACAAGGGTTTAGGGTCATGTTCGGGCGAAGTTGACCAACTTCGAGCGAAGTTGGCTAGCTTCGAGCGAACTTGATCTTCCCTATCTAGACTTGTTGTGTTTTGAGGAGAGTAAGACAACTTCGGGCGAACTTGGCCAATTTCGAGCGAACTTGCCCAACTTCGAGCGAAGTTGGCAGTTCGTACCTATTTCGGGCGTTTAATCGATGCGTAACGGTCTGATTTGGTATCCTAACTATAGACTAGGTCAAACATGGCAGTTCTACCTAATTTTCCCTATAGTTATGGTTCTGATACCAATCTGTCACACCCCAACCGATGGCGGAAAAAAACATGGCGCGACACTAGGCGAATCAGATTGCTCGAGAGAATCCATAACAACTATTTAAGCGATAATATTTAAGCGTTTAATATCCCATACTATCAAACATAAAATCCTCAAATAATTATTACAAATATCAAACAATCTCTCAAACATATCCAATCCGATCTTCCCTAAATTTCTATTACATGAGTTTCTAGAGATAAAATCCTAAATCCATTTCATCAAAAGTCATCAACCTGCCACATATGTTAAACTAAAACGTCAACAATTAAGTAAAGGTGAGCATACCGTTTGCACACATAATAGATATAAAAGCGTTTAGCAAACACCGCATGAACATACGTAAGAGATGTGAATTATACTACTGCATTGATACATGTAAACCAACAAACCGCGAATGCGAGGCACGCGAACAAGTGTCCACGTCCTAAAGAGAAAATAAATGAGAAATAAAAGTGCGAGCCTTAACAACCCCGGGCCTCCGGGTGGTGGGTCAACCTCTAGCAAGCTATCATGTTAAGGGTGGCATACAAACCAAGCAATACATACAATTCAGCGATTCACGTATAATCAGGTAAAGGAGGGTTGCGAATAAGCGTTTTAAGTTATGTGATGTGTTTTGATATAGGAACATATGTGACACCCAAAAGTGCGTTTAAGCGTAAAAAGGGTTCAAGTATACTCACAGTCGGTGCGATAAGAGAGAGAGATGGGATCTGATGTGGATCGAAGGGAGCGTCGGTTCAGCCTGTAAGCGAACAGAAGTGCATCAGTCTTCTGAAGTGCTGAAACGGTCGAAACGTGAAAGAGCAGAGGACAAGTTCGGGCGAACTTGCTTGAATTCCTCAGGATTTGTACAAGTTCGGGCGAACTTGACTGGAATCTTGGAAAGGATCAAGTTCGGGCGAACTTGTCTGGTTTCCTTAGAAACTGTACAAGTTCGGTCGAACTTGGTTGATTTTCTTGAGAATTGGACAAGTTCGGCCGAAGTTGGTCACCAATCTGGTGACAACTTTGAGCGAACTTGCTTGTTTTGGAGCGAACTTGACTGTTTTGGTCATCAATTCGTGCGTTTTCGCGTCGTTTGCTGAGGAAATCGAGTGTCCATCCCTCCAACCTTAAGCTACTGAGCAAAACATAGGCTGGAGAGGTCTTTGGAGCGAGTTTTAGCCATTTTACAGAAACTCGGGCTAATCCGACGAACTTGTCGGTTCGTACGGGTTAGTCCAGTATGTGCAAGTGACTGTATCATCCTTGTACTTCCGGATCTGAGATCTCGCTTGACAACGCCTCGTTCCACTTCATACTGAACGAAACATACGTCATTAGTCGGTATTTTGTGTAAAAATCAATGTTCAAAAGATTTTGCCCAGATCTAACACTTGGTGAGTCGAAATCATCAAGATATTTAGTTTGGGAAGCCAAAGCTAAGTCCAAATACACTCGTTTAGTGTAGATCTAGGTGTAAAACAGAAGTTTTGTAGAAAAAGATGAAGATTTTCATAAACAGAAGAGATTTGATGAAAACGAAGGTAATCCTGTGTAAAATCGTTGTAAAATGTTGTTGTTTGCATCAAAACGGGTTGATTCTTACTTGGAAATCAAGGGTATTCTGTTTTGGGAGCTTTCAGGCGAACTTGCAGCAAGAGATGCATGAATGGAGGTGCTGGGTATTTATAGGTGAAGAGGATTTGAGGGTAGCAGTGATCAAGTTCGGCCGAACTTGCCACTTTCCAAGAGAACTTGGCACAAGTTCGGGCGAACTTGGCCAGTTCAGCATTGGAAAGTGCAAGTTCGATCAAACTTGCTGTTAAATTGGTGTTGAGGTGGCCTGGTCAAGTTCGGGCGAACTTGGGATGCCCAAGTTCGGCCGAACTTGGCCTAATGGCGAAGTTTTGTTCGTTATTTTCGCGTTAAGAGTTCGTTCGGTGATTCGGTTCGTATTAGATAGTTACGTTAAGCGTTTTAGCGAAGCGTTTTAGCGAAGCGTTAAGGGTTGCGTTATTAAATAAATGCGATTTGGCGATTCGAATAAGCGAGAGCGATGCGATATCGAGTATAATCATAAACCATAAAGCACACGTAACACATAATTAACATAACGTAACATGATTAACTGCGTTTGCGATGCGATGAGATAAGCGATGTCGAAGGCACAAGTGGTTATTGTACAACAACACACTCGGCTCTTAAATTAACATAGTTACTCGTGGTTGCGTTGAGTTAGCGTTGCGTTTAATAAGCGCTTAGATGTAATATAGTTGTGACAAAACATAATTAGTTAACATAAACCATCCTTTATTATTGAATCTCGGATTACAAAGACAGAGGTAAACAAAACAGACGGAAAAAGATAGCAACGAAAAATACGAGTTATTACAAAAATTACATGTTAAATATGTTAACTAAGTGAGCAAAGGAAGTTATAGAACAAGGAAATACAAAGCAGCCATTTCAGGACGGATGATGTTAGATTATGAATAACCCTAATTGATAATTGATAATTGTTAACAATAATTACCATTAGTAATCGGTATTGGATACTTTTGATTAATTCTCTTTGTGATTGAATCATGACCGAAGCTAGGTGGTCCCAAAATTTAAGACCAATATTTATAATTTAGTTTAGATATTCTTTTATTGAGTAAATTATAAAAAAAAACATCCTTTATGCTTACATCAGGTTGCAAAATGTGGCACTTTGTTTAAAAAAGTACAAAAAACATACTCGATGTTTACAAACCCTTGCATAGTTCGTCCTTTAGCCTAAACCAGTTTATTTTAGTGGTTAAATCTGACCTAATGACCCCAATCAAGGGCAAATTAGACTTTTAGCATTTATTTATATAAAACAATTTATAAGAAAACATAAAAGAAAAATTAAACCTCCTTTTCTTTCAAACATAGTCAGATCTCTCCCTCACCCCTCTCTCTCTCTTTCTCACAAACAGAACACCCACCACCATCACCACCTGCATACCACATCTGACAACCAGCCAACATCGCCCCTCCAACCCTCGTCGCTGGGGACATCCACGTCGGTGTGGGTCCACCCTCCAACCCAAAACCCCAATTTTACAAACCCTAGAACTCAATCCGCTAAAAAGATCCATATTCAAGCACACACCCTTTGTTGTTGTTAAAGAAACCTAGGAGATGATTAATGAGGAGATCGTTGTGGAGGAAAAAGATGAACTTTGATGATCTTGAATTGTAGAAGAAACAAATGGTGAGTGGAAGTGGCCGGGTGTTGGTGGTGCGGTGGCTGAGGTGTTTAAAGGGAGGCATAAGGCGGAGGTGTTAAAGGGAGGCGATGCCGGAGGTGTTTTAAGGTGGAGGGGTTACAGATCTGAGAAGGGAAAAGATGAGTGGCGATGGCAGGGTGGCGGCGGTGGTCGGGTGGCGAGATTTTAGCAAGAGCCTCAGATTATAAACTATATAAACATTTTTTTTCTTAATCTTGTTTAATTATTATTTGCTGATTGTAACAACGAATTATGTGGTTGTTATATCTTTTGAAGTAATTGGGTTATGATGAATAAAGAGGTTATAAAATATCCCAGATGAAGTCCAAGGTGAAATAGAGGATTACTTTGTTTATGCACCTCCGGTTGTGGACGATGATTCTAGAAAATTAAAAATTAAAATACCAGTTTCATTATTAACAACTTTACATGTTTATGGTGGTGGGTGGTTTTAGAGTGGTGGTAGGTGATGCTAGAATGGTGTTGGTAACAGGAAGTTAGACAAGAGTTAAGAGAGAGAGAGTAGATCTGATTTATCCTTTTATATTTTAATTTTTATTTGAAAAAATAGGTCAAAAGACTAAGTTGCCCTTATATGAGCTTCACTTGTTCAGATTTAACAATTAAAATTAACTGAGTTAGGGTAAAGACATAACATGCAACGATTTGTAAACATTTAGTATGTTTTCTGTAGTTTTTTAAGAAAAAGGACACACTTTGCAATTTGTGTTAACATAAAGGACGTTTTTTGTAAGTTACTCTCTTTTATTTAAGGGTGTTCCCTGATTCATTCGTTTATTTTGTTATGGTTTTCAAAATTTTGTACCCCAAATCAAACCAAACCAAATTAGGAATATGCAAATCGAACTAAATCCAACCAAATTCAATTCGGTTTGATTTCGGTTAAAAACCAAACAAACAAATTTCTACCAAATTCAACCGAATTGATCCTAAGTATGTTTTTTTTTTCTAATTTATATTCTTGTTTGTGTTCCAAACATCGAGCGTACTAAATTAGATTAGAAGTGAGTGGGCTTTATTTTGAGTTGGGCTTTAGATTTAGCATTTGAACTAATATGTTTTATACGATTTATTAAATATTATTATTTTTATTTATTAATTAATTAAATTAAAGGTTTATTTGGTTATCCAAATAAACCGAATAAATCATATAAAAGATAGTGAAACCAAAAACCAAATTCACAATTCGGTTTCGGTTAAAAACCAATTTAAAAACCAAATTCGTTCTATGGATCAGTTTTTCAGTTACGATTCGTTTTATGGATTTTATTTGGCTTTGGTTTTTAGTGAACAACGCTACATTTATTGTTGAATTTTGATTGAAACTAGGCGGTTGTAAGAGCGTCTACAACCGTTAGACCTAGTCCCATCCAACAAACTACTTAATGAGCATGTCATATCATATTAAACCACCACCACTCTAAACCTCACATTTCCTCTAACAATAAACCATTTCAACATCCACCTCACACCCCACTTTTTACAATTAAAAAAAGGAATAATAGATTTTAATTATCCTAACTATTAGCCGTTGGCCGACAACGGTCCAAACTTAAAAAATAACCAGTGGTGGTCCCACCTTTTCATATATTGTAAACCAATGGACTTTTGCTAAACCGAAAATGATAAAGGGACAAAAAAAATTAATGTGTGTTAGTAAAGTTCCATTAGTTTACAATATGCTAAAATGTGGGACCACCACTGGTTATTTTTTAAATTAGAACCATTGTTGGCTAACGGCTACTAGCTTGAATTATTAAAATCCATTATTTCTTAAAAACAACTATTGTAAGTGGGTGGTCCCCACTCCTTCTAAACTAAACCAGTCCGCTCCACCAGACCTCCACCCACCGGACAACGTCCACCAACGGTTTTGGACCACTTGCTTTGGTTGACTTGAGCAGATCACCCCAACGGACCACCCGTTGGGTGTGCTCTAACTTTTACAACTAGTATTTATAATTTATTTTGATTGTTATTTGTGATTTTTGGGATTGAGTTGCAACCGAAACTAGACGGTCGTAATTTGCGACTGAATCTTGATTGGTCGCTAAATTGACCATTATGATTTCGGTTGTAAATTGATCGCAAATTTCATAGGCAGTTTAGGCGGTTGCAAATTTTGGTACTTATGAAGTATAGTTAATATGATACTGTAAATTATTATCTAACAACCTTAATCATTTATGGACTGATTCAGGTTACGAAAAAATGACAAATTTGATTAGAACTTATATTAGCCTAAACCAATCCATGCATGTAAATATCTATGTGCCAACAACATTATGCAGTGGTATAGTAATAAGCAAATCGAGTATGGATTTTACAGGCCACTGGGTGTTCTAGAGCAAACACAACGATGTTTGTTTAATTATTCTAAAAGACAGATATTAAACAATAAAAGTAAACCTAGCTAACAGAAGTCCAAAAATACCCTTGATTTTCACTCTTGCTTGGTTTACACTTTACACTAACGAATTCAACATATCTTGAAATTATGGGAATCTTTTAATTAGTGTTTCTTTTATAAATATATATCAACTGAAATTGGATAATATTTGATTCCAAGCATAACCACCAATTGCAATAAAGTAACAGGTAAAACAAGCTATGTCACAATTCCGTTTTAAATACAAGTAGGAGGCCTCATCTCTTCTGTGTTACGAGGGTTAGTTAGCAGTACCACCTGGAATAACTAATTAATTATAATTGTATTTTTGTAATCGAGCATCTTCTTGTTAACAACATAACGATTCCTTGTTTGGACTCTACATTCACTATTAAACTAACACCATATCTTCATCAAAATTCAACCTTACTCGTTTGTACTTACCTACAATGTCAAGAGGAGTCTTCGCCAACGGCGGATCAGGGTGGTGGGGAAGCGGCAGCACAGACGAAAAGGCCGCAACCACCATGATCATAATCACCTCTCTGCTATCAATATTCTGGCTGGCATGGAAGTGCACATCAAAGAAGTCCCACCCGCCACTGCCACCAGGCCCGCGACCTCTACCGCTACTCGGAAACCTCCTATCACTTGATCCCGAACTCCACTCCTACTTTGCCGCCCTGGCGAAAACATACGGCCCGATTTCGAGGCTTTGGTTCGGTAAAAAACTGGGCATTCTAATCACCTCCCCGGCATTGGCCCGTGAGGTGCTAAAACTGAATGATGTCACGTTTGCGGACCGAGACGTTCCACTGGCTGGGAAAGTGGGAACATATGGTGGAAACGACATCGTTTCGTTACCATATGGCGATCAATGGCGGATGTTGAGAAAGATTTGCGTTCGTGAAATGCTTGGCAACCAAATTTTGGATTCGGTTTACTATCTCCGCAGGAAAGAGGTCAGGAACACCGTGAAATACTTGTACAATAATGTTGGGTCGCCGGTGAACGTTGGGGAGCAGATGTTTTTGACGACGTTGAATGTGGTTACCGGTATGATGTGGGGTGGCACGGTGAACTCGGATAATAAGGAGAGAGTAGGAGCAGAATTCCGGCAATTGATAGGTGAGATGACAGGATACTTGATGATGCCAAACTTATCGGACTTCCGTTTGATCTTCAAGGAATTGTAAAGAATATGAAGGTGTTGGCGAAGAGATTAGATGGGATTTTTGAGACGATGATAGATCAAAGGAGGAAAATGGGTGGGGATGGAAACAAGGATTTTTTGCAGTTTTTGTTGGAACTTAAAGACAGTGGAGATTCGAACCCACCGTTCACCATCACTCATCTCAAAGCCTTGCTTGTGGTAATTGTTGTTACAATATCAATAGTTAGATGACTTTAAATATGAAATTTACTAATTATGTTTTCAACTTTTCAGGATATGGTGGTTGGAGGGACGGATACAACCTCAAATACACTCGAGTTTGCCTTGGCCGAGATGATGAGGCAACCAAAATCCTCAAAAAGGCACAACAAGAATTAGAGACGGTGGTCGGAAAGACAAAGTAGTCGAAGATTCCTACGTCAACAAACTACCCTACCTATATGCTATCATGAAAGAAACTCTTCGACTGCACCCGATACTTCCACTCTTGGTCCCCCATTGTCCTAGTGAGTCATGTGTGATTGGCGGCTATACAATCCCCAAAGGTGCTCGGGTTTTTGTGAATGCGTGGCAATACATAGAGACCCTGCCATTTGGGAAACCCCATTGGAGTTTCGACCCGAAAGGTTCTTAGATGGGAAGTGGGATTATACTGGCAATGACTTCAGATATTTCCCGTTTGGGTCTGGGCGTAGGATATGTGCAGGGACCGCAATGGCTGAGCGAATGTTTATGTATTTGCTTGGATCCATAATCCATTCTTTTGATTAGGAATTGGAGCATGGAAAAGAACATGATCTATCTGAAAAGTTTGGGATCCTGTTGAAAAAGAAGGTTCCTCTCATGGCAATCCCGACTCCAAGGTTGTTAAACCCCACATTGTACGAGTGACAATCTTGTAGGTGATGTACTACAATCGAAACCATTAGCATCCTTGCAACTTAAAAGAATTTACGTATCTGTACTCACAATGTCAATGTAATAAACGTGACATACCATAAATATTATTGGATTCTCATGTCTATAATGTTAAAAAATTTTACAATATTAGTTATTGCTGCATTTCATCTTCTATACCATGATAACTAGAGCTGGCAAAATGAATGGGTTGGGTTGGGCGATAGATGGGTCAAGATGGGTGTAGGTCAGGATGGGTTGGGTAGATTTTTTAAAAATAGGTCAGGATGGGTTTTGACAAATTCAAATGCATGTCAGAGTGGGTCGATTTAAGAAAAAAAAAGAAGGAAGAACAAAACCCCAGGAAGAGAGCAGCAACCAAATTCAATCCAAAATCAGAATTTGTGGATAGAATCGTTACAAATTTATACAAATCTCAAATTTGAAACCATAATTCATGAATTAACACCAAAACTCAAATCCTAACACTTGAAATTAAAATCCATTACCTCAATGTAATCAAAACTCTCGATGAATCAAAATCCAAAACTCATAAAATTAGAAATTTAGAATACATTATTACATCGATGAAATTAGAAGCCAAAATCAATGAATTAGAAACAAAACTAAAAACCCAAAATTGATGAATCAGGCCAATTTTTTTATTAAACCAATGAAATAAAAAAAAACATTATAATCGATTAAATCAATGAAATCAGAAATGAATGATTAATACAATTTGCGTCTTCTTCATCCACAGTCTTCTCCGACTCTTATTTGCGGTTTCATTCAAGAATCGATGGGGAAGGTTCTTCCACAATGAGATTTGAGTGTGTGAGCGATGTTTTGGGTGTTTGACTACACTCATGGAGAGAAGATTGGGGGTGGTAATGAGAGTAGGAACCCACCATTCTATCATCCTATCTTTTTTAATGGCCCATCCTGACCCATAGTTCTCATTTTATTATTTTTAGCTTACCCATTTAAACCCATTGAAAATAAGACTGAACCCAAAAAAACCCATAAGCTTATATTTAAAACCCAAAACAACCCAAATTTAAATGGTTGGGCCAAGATTGCCAGGTCTGATGATAACTAACACCTTTTCAATGTTCAATAACAAATTTAACATATCTCACACAAAGTTTCTGGAACATGTTAGGACCTATACCACTAGTAAAAAACTTTCTTATTTCCGACAAAATACGTTTGTCGGAAAAACCTTATAGGAAAATATTTTCCAACAAGTATCCGACTAAACTGGCGACAAATTTCGGACCAAAAAAGAGGTTACTATTTCCGACAAATTTTCGACCACAATTTTCCTACAGCTTTCCGACCGTCGTTTTCCTACTATTTTCCGAACCACAATTTTCCTACAGCATTCCGACCGTCATTTTCCTACTATTTTCCGACCACCGTGTTACTACAATTTTCCGACCGTCGTTTTCCTACTATTTTCCGACCACCGTGTTACTACTGTTTTCCGACCACCGTGTTACTACTGTTTTCCGACCACCGTGTTCCTACTACTTTCCGACTACCATTTTCCTACTACATTCCGATAAAATATTCCTACTACATTCCCAATAAAATATTCCAACTATTTTCCGACCAAATATTTCCCACGGTTTTCCGACTACCATTTTCCTACTACATTCCGATAAAATATTCCTATTTTCCGACCACCGAGTTCCTACTAGTTTCCGACCAAGTATTTCCCACAGTTTTCCGACCGGATTTTCTAATTTCTCTCCTATCCACAGTTTTCCGACTACCATTTTCCTACTACATTCCGATAAAATATTCCTACTATTTTCCGACCACCGAGTTCCTACTAGTTTCCGACCAAATATTTCCCACAGTTTTTCCGACCGGATTTTCTAATTTCTCTTCCTATCAATTTCCGACAAGAAGTTTTTTAATAAAAATAAATAAAAAAACTGAAAAATCCTGATTTCTTTTTACTTCAAATGAAAAAAAAAATCCAAATAAAATCCTAAATACGATAGGATTATAAACTAAAGTTCGTCCACATAATACAATATGGTTTTCCAACTACAAGTTCAACCACAATACGACAGGGTAGTCAAATTATAAGTTTAACCACAAAATATGACGCCGTTGTCAAATTACACGTTCAACCGCAAAAGACAACAAACAAAAACTAAACTATGGTGAAGGATTGCTAGGGTTACCAAATTGTTTCATAAACTCGGCCATTTGTCGTTGCATGTCTTCTCTCATTTGTTGTTGCAACTCTTTTACTCCGTTTTGCAACATTTCAGCATGGGATTGTTGTGCCTCTTCGAATCGTCTATTTAACCTTTCCACTTGGGATTGCAAGTTCCGCACCTATATAATTGTTAACAACATACATAATATTAGTAAAAAACAATGTATTTCTAGGGGAGTTCTTAATTAGTGAACTAACATAGAAACAAGCAAGTATAGGGGAGTTACTCAGGTAAGTTAATTAGGTGGGGTTGATCAGGTTTATAGTCAAAACTGATAATGGACCCGATTCAACCCAAACCCGTTCTGACCCGAGACCCGAACCCGTCTTATTTCCAACCCAAACCAAAATAACCCTTTTTTAAATTGACCTGTTTTGACCTAACCCGTTCTGACCCACCACCCAACCCGACCTGACCATTTTACCAGGTGTATGCTACACACAAATTAATTCATTCAGCAGCATAAACAAATATATTGGTTGATTCCACATTAATAATAACAATAATAATAATATAATAATAATAATAATAATAACAGCATTAATAACAAATAATGTTATTGGGTCGAGTTGATCAAGTTCAACCCGAATCGCCGGTTATGACTCTCTCGTCACCGGTTGTGTTCCGCTCCTCGTCGCCGGTTCTGTTGTTGTCCCCGCTGTGGTTGCGAGAGGGAGTCCTAAGCAGGGGTGAGCATTCTATAAGAACGACCCAATCCGTTTAATACCCGACCCGACCCGAAAACCGAACATACATAAGATCAAGAACCGTATATTGGACCTATGAAGGAAGTCGGGTATCGGTTCCGGATGACATCAGGTCTTCGGTTCTTCATAAATACCCGAGATACGTAATCCAGATTTCGTTTTTCCAGAACCCAAAATCCATTTCGTTCCAGAATTCAAATCAATCGTACTTCAATTTCGCTCCATAATACAGATTATGACTATCTTCTTCTACATTTTAAGGTATGCGAAACTTTCAACTTTAGTATGCTATTGATGATTCATGATATCTTGAACTTCAAATCACAATGATATATTGGGATTGAAATGATATTTTCATTTATCTTTTGTTATTTATTGAATTGAATGCAGAATTGCTGATGGTAAGTTGAAGAATACGTATTAAAGATTCCGTATTTGCAGCTATAATGATGATAATTAGGTTAAAAGAAAGTCCATTGGGCCCTAGCCCAGGCTGTTTCTTTACTAAATTCAGTCCAGTAAGTTGTTACTCGGGTACTAGTGTTCCTTGGACCGGAACCGACCCGAACCCAAATACATGCCCAATAAAGGAACCGAAAAAAAACCTATATATTACAAATCGGGTTGGTTATGGTCAATTATCGGTTCGGTTCTCGGGTTTTTTCGGTCCGCCCCAATATATGCTCACCCCTAGTCCTAAGGGTTTTTTTATGTTTAGGAAGGGTATATTTGTCATTTTGTTATAGAAGGGGAACTATGTAATTTAATTTTTGGTTCGGGCTTTTTTTTATGTTTAGGAAGGGTATATTTGCATGTTTAATAGTAAAACGTTTATTTTTTTTATTTAATGTGTTTAACAGCAAAAGATATTTTTTATTCACCAACGCTTCAAACCCCACACCCACCAACCCAGATTAACAATTAACCATCAAATAATGATATAAAATAAAAATTATTGATAATACCTCCTCTTGCGAGCGCTGGTAGTCAGCATAGGAGGTAGACCCGGATGACGAAGACAACATGCCGTTAACGACAAAACTAAGATCCGAGAACCCAATCCCGAATCTGCTCCCTCCTTGCGCACGCTCCCACAAGTCAGCATCACCCACTGGATGCTGAGTGACGTCTTCCCCGTACTTTTCAATCATGTATCTCGCATATGATTCCTACCAATTATAAAAACAAGCTTCTTATTATACTATAAGGCTGGTACAATAAATATATTAAAAGTGATACTAATAGCTTACATAAGCTTTTCTCGATCGCAAAGTACAAAACTCTGCCCCCTCCAAGCTTTCATCATACATCCCTGCCCAAAAATTTTTCTTGGACTCTTTGGTGAGGTGGGTTGCAAGGAAGAGTTCCTTAAAGGTGGCAATACCATATCAAATACTTCTTCACGAATCCTTTATTATATATATCATACTCGACCAAATCTCTCCTCTTGTATTCCCGATTTTTGCATGTGGCACATGGACATCTAATTTCCAACACATCCATCCCGTCTATAGTTCGGCTTCGAATGTTAGTAGCGTTAGCATACGCAAAATCCAAGAAGTAAGTCACATGAGATCGAAATAACGGATTGAAAAGACCATTGGAGGCTCTCGTCGTGTACATCCAATCTCTATTTAACGACATGATTTTTTTCGATCTATAACTAAAATTCCCAATTTTGTTAGAACTTGCTAGTGGTATGGAATTCATAAATCTTGATTTTTACTAAACATATAAAAGCAACTAAATACGCATATATAGTGAACACTCCTGAACAAAATGAAGAATCAATTCAAAACAATTTGATCTTATAACAGCCTAAAATTTTGAATAAGAACAATCCTAAATAAAAGGAGAGTTAAGCTCATTGACTTTTTCAGCTTAATCATCACTTGTGAAACAGTTTAATGAACTCAAATTCAATCTTTATACCCTTTAAATCTAAAAAAAAGTCCTCTCATTTCTGCTTCTTACATCTTCGAACGAAGACTTGCATTATCATACATCAATAAAAAAAATCCATATCAGTTCATGAACAAAATGAGAAATTGAAAACAACTACTACATGACTTCACAAATATATTCTGCTATTCAACATAATACTTCAGCAACCAACATATATTGCAATCATCGTCATATCTACAATTCAAAATCATACTTTAGCAAAAAAAATAATAATAATAAGTCTTTTTCTCTTGCCCTAAACAATACCCAGCAAATACTAAACATCAAATTACACTAATTTATTCATACCTACAACAACATTACATTAAGTAAACAGCAAAGCATGTCTTTTTTTGTCTAATTACTTACCAAAAGTAATGCCAAATGGATGACAATCAGAGCAAAGACGAGACGAGCGGCACGAATGAAATGCGACGGTGGTGGGGACGAGAAGAGAAGGAATCGAAAGAATGGGTATACAAGGAAGACGAGACGAGACTGGCGGGCGTGAAGAATGGGGAAGGAATCAGAAGAGAAGAGAAGGGTTTGAAGGGAGCTAGGGTTTTTTTTAGTTTGGGAATCTGGGAAAAAAAAGTGTTGTAGCCATATAAGGTATTTCTTGTTAATGTTTTTTAGGTTTTTTAAACAGTCTGTTCTCATACTCTTATCAAGTGTTAGGATGGTTTAGTGGCCAAAATTGTAACCTGGAAGCCCATGCTCGAATCTTGGCTCTGACGTTTTTTTCCCTTTTTATTTTTGACACTTTTCTTAGTTCACTACTAGAAAAAATTAGGATCTTTTTTCCCTTTTCTTTTTTCCATTGTTTTATAAATTCTTGTTTTTAAATTAGGATCTTATTTCCCTTTTCTTTTTTCCATTGTATTATAAATTCAATTTGATCATAATAATCACAATACGTTTCCATAACAACAAACAGATGATGTTCTACTATTGTTTTGTTAGTTTTGAAATTTTTAACAAATGTTACATAAAGCTATAAGCTCCCGAATAATTAAAAAAAGAAAAGAATAAATCTTTGGTCAGAAACTGTTCGGAAATTTCAAACAAGTTTCCGATGAAATGTTGTGTTTCGTCGGAAACTGGTCGAAAATTTCCGACTGTTTTCCAACAACCATTTTCGTTTCTTCGATTTTTTCAATGTTCAAACCTCGTTATTTCCATTCCATATTTTGTATACCTTAATTATACATGAAATACTTTTACTTTACCATCTTATGCGTATTATACACCTTCATACGCACCTATACGTTATCATGACCCATTACCTGAACGATGCTTTTACTTTTGTATAAGTGTGTGTATATATATACGTATGTTTTTTTTATACATCGAGACCACTACATACTTACACACACATACACATACATATGCACACAAATAAATACATTAACATATTGCTATAAGCCCACACATGATTAAAAAAGAAAATAAATAAATGTTTCAGTCGAAAACTGGTCGAAAATTTCTGACAAATTTCCGATGAAATGCTGTGTTTGTCGGAAACTGGTCGGATATTTCCGACAAATTTCCAATGAATGCTGTGTTTCGTCGGAAACTGGTCGGAACCATTTTCCAACAACCATTTTTGGTTTTTCGATTTTTCAACGTTCAAACCTCTTTATTTCCATTCCATATTTTGTACACCTTTTATTATACATGAAATACTTTTACTTTACCATCTTATGCGTATTATACACCTTCATATGCACCTATACGTTATTGGGACCGATTGCTTGAACCAGGCTTTTACTTTTGTATAATAAGTAATTGTGTGTGTGTGTGTGTATATATACGTATGTGTGTGTATACATCGAGACCACTACATACTTACACACACATACACATACATACACACACAAATATATACATTAACATATTGCTATAAGCCCACACATAATTAAAAAGAAAAAAAATAAATGTTTCAGTCGGAAACTGGTCGGAAATTTCTGACAAATTTCCGATGAAATGTTGTGTTTCGTCGGAAACTGGTTGGAAATTTCCGACCATTTTCCGACAACCATTATCGTTTTTTTCGATTTTTCAACCTTCAAACCTCGTTATTTCCATTCCATATTTTGTACACCTTAATTATACATGAAATACTTTTACTTTACCATCTTATGCTTATTATACACCTTCATACGCACCTATACGTTATCGCGACCCATTACTTGAGCGAGGCTTTTATTATTCTATAAGTATATATACACATATATATATATATATATATATGTGTGTGTGTACTTCGAGACATTCATAGACATACACATACACCTACACATGCACATAGACACAAACAAATACACTCACATGTACACATATAGCTCAACATAATTATTAATTAACAAAAGAACAAAGGGTTTAGTCGGAAAATTGTCGGAACATTCCGACAACTTTCCAACTAATTGTTTTTTGTTTTTGTTTTTGTTTTTGTTTTTGTCGGAATTTAGTTGGAAATTTCCTTCAAATTTCCGACAACATTTTTCTTTGTCGGTAACAGTCGGAAATTGGTTGCTAATATTAGACTTTTTTTGTGGAAGTTTGTCGGTAAATGGTCGGAATTGCCAACTAAATTTTTTTGGTCGGAAATTTTGGTAGGAAATCCTGAGTTTTCTAGTAGTGTACAACACGACCATCGCTCTTGAATCAACAAAGTATGTAAAGACAGATGCGTGTGAGATCAATAAAACAACATATGAATCGATACATAAGAACAAGATAGATGAATGTATTTAGTGAATAGTCATCATGGATTACATATTCATCTATTATTCTAAGCTCCATGCAACCTTACGTGAGCTCTCATAAGATTGATCTCACAAGACAAACACTACAAATTACAAATTAATTACTTATTGATAGTCTAAGGGTATAGACGGTGCGAGCGCATTCCCTGCATTTTCCTTGCATGATTTCTACATTGCTCACTACATTGCGCTCACTCACACAAATTATGCTCATTCAAACACATAGTTTGTGCGTGATCTTCACTTTGCACACCAAGTGTATTTGAGAAAAGGGTCAGTCTATGAATAAGTGAGATGTGACAATCCGCATTTTTAGGTTAACATCGTTAATTTTCTTAGTTATAACTTTCTATTAATTTTCTATGTAGGTTATAACACACGAAACTAATACAAACTAGTGCGACTAGTCTTGTACATACACATAAAGTTAGATTGTTTAACTTTCTACACAAGTTTTAGAGAATTAAAACTTGGGGGACTAGATGTGTTAATTAACAAATAAAAAAATATAATAAAAACAACCCAACCTTAACTCGCCCCCATAACCCCTACGATCTCTCTCTCCCTCTTGGCTCTTTCATCTTGGCGACACACACACGTACTCTCGACTCTCTCTCTCTTTCTCTCTCTCTCTCTCGGCAGCTCTCTCTCTCTCGCAATCTTCCTTCGGTAAACCCTAACCCTTGATTTAACCATTATCATATGGATGTATATTGCTCTACATGATGTTTTGATGATTTGTATGAATTCATGCATGTATATGTGTAATTGGTTAGGTATGAGTATACATCTATGCGGGAAACTTGAATAAATAAGAAACCCTTAGATGTTATGTGTATGAATAGAGATTAGGGTTTTGAAGCATGATTTGATAAGTAATATGTTAAATCCGACCCCAAAGGCATGTGCATGCTAGAATGGTTAGAACGATGTTAATAATGATCTTGTACACATTTTTGTTATGTGCTGCACGTTAACAGCTTCTGATCAAGATTTTGTGTCGACTTGTAAAGGCTATATCTCAGCCAAAACATAATGAAATTACTTGGTTTTTGAATCTAAAGTTAAGTTCTTCTAATTTTCTTTCAAACCCAATTGGTTTCATATTTTATAGTGAGTATTAGTCATTCAAAAGTTTAAAACGGAACAAAAGGTCAAAGCTGAATTTCTGATCAGAAAATGGGGCTCATGACGAGGGCTATAACTTGGTCAATATTTAGAGTTAGAACTTGAAATTTTTACAGCAGATAACCATTGGAGTTTATGAGACCATCCAACAGGAAATTTATCAATCGAATCAACATAGGTTTTTCTATAAATTAAACGGTAAACTGTCATCAGAAGAAGACAGTTTTGACCTTTCTGTGGAATATAATTTTTCACAATTTTTTTATAAGTATTCAGGACCTAAGAAAATTACACAAACCAATATGGACTATTTGACAGGTCTCACAAAATATTCATTATTTCCTGACCCATTTAGTATTATAAATAAAATCCACAAACCAGCTGAAACTGCTAGAACTTTGTGTTAATATGTAAGAACGTATCTAATTGGTTATACAAGGTCTCCTTTGATTTGAAACCTAGATGAATGTTATTGAACATGTATATGTGAATACATGTAAAGTGTATGCATGAAACTTGCCCTTGATCATGTTATAGAATAATTAGCATGGCAGCATATGTGTGTAACATGAAAACTGTAAAGTGTGTATGTTCATGTAATATAAATACCTATGTGAAACATCATTGTGATATCCTAATAACTTATCACACTGTAGAGTCGCAGAACGTACGTCCCATCAACATGCTTGTTCGCTTTTTACAGGTACACGTGGGTCATGCGCACTACTTGGGTCGTCCTTTTCATTTCCCACCCGACGTGGCTTCAACTGATTGGGCCTTCGAAACACACGAGTATGCACATTTACCCATCACATTAAATGCGATGGGTAGAAAAAGCATGAAGAAAGGTTACGATTAGCATATCGTTTCAACATTCTCTCTGATTTTTCTTCTTGTTTTCTCTAAGAAAACCCAAATCTTCATCTTCTTCCTTTTAATTTCTTAAGAATGGCTTCATCCTCTATTCCAGAACCAGAAGTCGAGAAAGGTGTCATTCGAAAGGCACCACCACAAACTATCGAGCAAATCCAGATTAATGGAAACCTAAGGAACTTGATATTCTTGCGCGAAGCATGAGGTTTCTGGATGAATGGGAGGTTGAATTTCCCGTAAAATGGAAAATGGCATGGAAGGCTCTCGCCGATAAGATAACATTATTATTGGAATTCTTTCTTGCACAGAAAACCTGGTTGTCGATTACCAAGTTTTTTTGCGTCCCTAATCACACATTACGGAGTACACATCTAACAGATTAACCCTATGGGTGTTTTGCGGGTGACCCATTTTGAGTTTTATTGCAAGGTGTAGCACATCAATCCGACGTGGGAAATGTTTAACATCTTCTACAAGTTGACCTTCAGGACAAGTTGGTACTCGCTTTGAGATAAAGCCACGAGAAATGGAGACTTCACACAACCTTCATGACTAGAGGCTGAAGTTTTTCTATATCCGTACGGGAGTCACTTTATTAAAATAACTTACCGCCCGCTTGACTCGAGGATTTATGATTCTCTTTTAATCCCATATGAGAACACTCATTGGTATAAGGTGTTGACCCATCAGCCCGTTCCCATGATAGTCAGTTGGGATGATCAGGAATTGGAGAAAAACAACAAGGTTCCAATGTATTTTGTGGATGGTGTAGGTATGTCGCTTCTGACCTGTTTCCTATTTATAATTGTTTGCTGTTCACATGTTTTTACAAAGTTCGATGTTTATGCCACGTTGCTTGTTGACGCGCCGGTCAAGTTGGACTCCTATGACTTGAATCAGGGCAAGCCGCGTTTCTTAGAACAGACAAAGGATCGCTTCTTGTTCTCGAGGCTTCAAGCCTTTACGGATAATTCGTTGACCACATCTTGTGCCCCCTGTTGTCACCAATGAAGAAATACCAACCTAATCGAGAAGACTAGATGAATGCTCAACCGGGTATGGAGAGAACTAATCTTTACAAGTCTACAATCTTGATGAATTTTCAAAATTAAGAATACCGTGAGACTCGTAACGAGAACGAAATGTGGGGGGTTCTTCTCATAACCACCCTCTCGCGTGAGAATAAGCATTTCTCTTGAGAGAGAATAAGTTATAAGTGAGAGTAAGAGTAGAGAGCATAAAGTGATTTCACATTGTTAAAGTGTGGTATTTATAGCCGGAATAATGGAAGAGGATTGGATGAGACTTCGCTATCAAGAATATCCATTTGTTCCCCTCTATGCTCACAGTTAGTGTCTGTAGAGGTGGGTGTATGTCTGCGGGATCTCATTGGCCATGCGTCGCTTTAGGGATGTCCTTCTTGTCTCTTTTGTGTCAACCGTTAGTGGAGGTTTAATAGGATGTGAATATGCAGTGTGTGATTGGCCAGATTAGCGTTTTGTCCGGACCCGCAGCGGTCCGAGACCATATCTCTTCAGTTACCTTCTTGATTTTGTTTTTCTTTTAACTAGGACGATACTAGATGGGTCAAATTATAAATAATGGCGGAACTACAGAGGGTCGGGACTCCTTTGTAGTTCCGCCAATATTTTTATGTCTATAAAATCTATTAAAACTTGAAGAACAAATACATTACTAATACTGTAATTCTTAACATTACGTTTTTATATAGTTTATCTTCTTATTTCTAAAAAACTAAAAATTAATAAAAGTATAATTTTAAGTAATTTATTTAAGGTATTTGTTTTTTAGAGTCAAAAAATTGTAGAAACCATTTAAAAAATGTCATGTGGTATTTGACGTGTCTGAAATACAACATGTTTTATAGTGTTAAAACCTACATTTTGATAATTGTTTGTAGTAAATATTGTTTAGAATGAATTAAATGTTCGTTCTTGAGTGTTTTACAGGTTCCTAAGTGAAATAGAGGATTTTTGGGCCATAATTGAAGATTATTAAAGATTGCTGAAGGCAGGCTCAGTTATGTTGTTTATGGGCCATGAGCTTAGAAGAAATTTACGAGTCGTGAGGCCCAAGTTAGTACACCGACCTATTGTTTGGAAACCCTACATCGATAAGCAACAATTTCCCTTGTTTACGGGCGGTGACCCGGGTTCGGGTTGACGGATTGTAAACCACCCAAATCGTATATGAGTGGTATATAATGATTGAGATGTCAAAGAAACCCGAGAGAGTGGACGAAACCAGAAGAAAGAAGCGAAAAAAGGGTTTTTGAAGTTCAAGGATTCAAGATTGGAGATTCAGGAGAGGGTTCAAGGAAGAAGAACGTACAAGAGGACAAGAGATTGTTCCTTACCAAGTTAGCACCCTTCGTATTATCATTTCCTGTTGATTTCTATCATGTATTCAATGAACTTTCTAGCTTTGTTTGTTACTATGAGTAGCGAATCGCGCCATAGTCGGTTAGGGTAGGATAATTCTTGTTGCTTTGTAATGACTTTGTTGATTTTGTTATGAAAGTGTGTTTTTAGTATGGTTTGCTTATGAACTTGTGATAGTGTAATCTATATGTTGAGTATTGATGTTCAATTGAGTTTGTGTGGATGATTTAGGTCTTTCTATGAGGTAATGCATGTTAGATTTGTTTCATTTATCTTTAGGCTATATATCAATTGTTAGTCTAGAGCTGGATGCTCAATAGGCAAAGGACAAACCTGGTTGGATGTTGGTAATGCATACGGGTCACCTACGGGAAGAATCCGATTATAAGGGTTTGGAAACTAGATAAGGGTTTGCTTTAAATTGAGTGATCTAGATAGTAAGTCGCTCGGTTCGTTAATATAGGTTGCTAAAACAATATAAGAGATTCTTAGATCATAAGGGATGAGTAAATGTCTTAGTTACTTAGAACCAAATAGTTTGGTATGTCTGTAACCTAGTTGTTTGGGGACTTGGAGCTAACCCAAGGGGGATCTAGCTTTTTAACACTACACCCTCGTTACTAGTGTCATCTAGGGCGAGTGTTCCATAAGAACATAATCAACTGTCTTGCAAAAGTAATAATTCTGACCCTAACTGGTTATCTTTCTAAAACTTAATCAAATAGGTTGTTTAGTGTTTTCCTAATTATTAAAAGTTATATAGGTTAAATATAATGAAAGAGATGGGTTAATAGATATTAGTGTCTACGGATTGATACTTGGGTATTTACCTAGGCTATACTATATACTATATACTGCTAGGTACGTTTGTCTAAAACATGTGTAGTTAGTATTTAGTATTTTTATCCTTAAAACTCGATTCTTTTTTGTGTAAATTTATTTGTTACTATATAAGCACGTCAGTATTCAACCAATTATAGAGAAGAGATAAAATGATAACCTAAACTAGGGGTGTTCATGAGCCGAACCGAATCGAACGGAGGTATGCTCGTGCTCGGTTCGGTTTGAAACCGAGTCGCTCGGTTCAATTCGGATTTAGGAAATCGAGCAGAAATCTTATGCTCGTGCTCGGTTCGGTTTAGAACCGAGCCGCTCGGTTCGGTTCGCTTTTGCTTAGTTTTATTTAGCATTCCTACACAGCCATTCATTGACCAAAATTCACCAACTTATACGTCTCACACACACTTAACAATTTAACAAAATACAAACATAAAAAAGTTCCACAAAAATAAACACAAAATGTCATCCAAATGTTTAATGTTTAAGAACATCTAAAATGCTAGTTGAGAGGGTCAGAAGGAGCGACGAGGGAAATAGGGAATTAGGGATCTAGGGAAATTAGGGTTACTTTACTAAAGTCTAAAACAATAGCGGGAATATTAGATTTCAACTTTTTAATATTTTTTAATATATAAATAAATAATAATAATAATAAATTCGATCGAAACTGAATGAGCGACGAGCGAGAGAACCTATGCTCGTGCTCGGTTCGTTTTTAAACCGAACCGAGCTGCTCGGCTCGTTTTTAAACCGAACTGTAACATCCGACGAAAAACGGGTTTTCAAAACCCGCTTCGTTTATTAATCGAATAGTCAGTTTCAAATTTTCGTTGCTTATTTAATGCTCATTTTAATTTTAAACAATACATAACTAATAAACATTTTAGAATATGGAAACTAAAATTGTTAAAAAGTAAAAATAAAGTAAATAAAAATGAAAATAGGCTGCCGGGTTTCGAACCCGGGTCAGCCGGAAGACACAATCAACAATCACTTAACCACTCCGTTACTTGGTGTTTTTGTGTAATCAATGAAACAAATAAAACTTAACTCTACCCGTGAACTCATCTGTTTGCGCCAAAACTGAAACCGATCATCGGCTTTCAACTATCCAAAGACGTTTGAGTGATCGTGGGTTACTGATTATAACCGATAAAACCATTACAACCCACGTTCTTAATCAATTCAGTCTTTATTGAACTCGATTCATATGATTTTCGAGTTTAATAACCAAAATCATTTACCTCCAATTTACACCGGTAATATCATTGTCTCACAACTCAGAAACACTCACAGAACCTTCAATTTCATTTGCGCTCTAATTTCTGTTCGTCGGAATCGTTATCTGATATCGCCGGACTTTCACCGGAAAACCGTGACATTCATCGAATCGGTAAATTTCTCAATTCTTTCATCTTCTATCTATTGTTAGACTATACTAACTCAAATCCTTCAACCAGAATCGGTCCCAGACGACGATACCGGATAATCTGCACCTGCCGGAAAATCTTTGAAAAGTCCGAAATCACGCTGTGAATCGGTACGAGCATTTAAACTCTCTGATAATTCTTGTTTAGTCATTTAATTTCACAATTAGTTAATCAAAACTGTTAATTGGTCCGCTCAGACGGAATTCATAAAACAGAGCCGACGACCTTTGCCGGAGTTCTGAGAAAATCATCTTTCCGGTACATTCATTTCCAAAACCTTCTTTGTCCATTACATTTTAATCATTTATATGTTCGTTAAGCGAATTAATCAAGAACTGTCGAATATCGTTGTCTGTGTCTTTGAACGAAGAAGATGAAGTCGAACGATAAGTATAAGTTTAATTAAAACAAGATATAAAACCGGTTAGACACACAGTCCAGCGGTGGACTGTGTGCAAACACATAGCGCACGTCACGAGTTCGAATCTTACAAACGCACCGGCTTTCCGAATTAAAACCAATTTTTTGTTACTGAATTAGAGTAGGACCCAGGATGTTCTTAAGATTAATTAAAATTGTAAGTTTAACAGATAAGTCACACAGCCCAGCTGGTTGGGCTGTGCGCTTACAAACCGAAGGACCCGAGTTCGATCCGGCTCCCTGCAAACCGGTTCAACCATTTAAATTCTTTTAATATAAACCGAATAAATTAAACATTTAATTAGTATATATATATAATTAAAATATAAAATATTTCGGGTTAGACACGTAGCTCAGTTGGTAGAGCTGCGTGCACGCGTACGGGAGGTCACAAGTTCGAACCTCACTCAGCGCAAACAAACACAAAGTCCAAACCGGTCAACTGTCAAAGTCAACGGTCAACGGTCAACCCGAAAAGTCAACATTTTTTTTATATTTTTATTTATTTATTTAATTTAAAAATCAATTAAAAATACTTAAAAATAATATTTTTAAAGTTAGAAAATGACCTTAAACTCACAAAAATAAATCTAAAAACCCTATTAAAATTTAAAATCCACTTATTTACCGTACCTTTTCGTTATTATTTAGGTACGTTATTCCTCGTCGATCAACCCTCTAAACTCGTGCGCATTCAACATCATCAAACGAACGCACCCAATGTGAGTGAATCTCTACGAATTCCCCGTTTTAATCACATTTTGGGGTGTATCATGTGTCTTATGATTTATTACATTTAAACACTTGTGCATCCATCATATCCATGATCAAATGTGTATCCAATATGTATCAATTGTTTGTGTGGTTAATGTTTAGATTTAATTTATCATTTTCAGTACATACATCATCATAGGCTCGTCTGTTCCCCATTACCTATGAGCGGAACCGTTCCCCATTACCTATGAGCGGAACGTGGCGTTGCCAACATACGATCGGCTCCATTTGATTGAGCCTTGATCGCACATACATCATCATAGGCCGTCCGTTCCCCATTACCTATGAGCGGAACGTGACGTTGCCAACATATACATTATCATTCATGTCATATACTCATGCAAGGTGGTTTGTTATTGTATGATTATTTACGTTTGCTCACATATGATTATTGCACAATTTTTCCATATTAAATACAACAAGAAATCAAGAATAAATGTTTTCTAACAAGGTTCACTCGCCAATTTTGTTGACCCAAAAACCCCATTTTTACACATGATACAGGTGATCCAGTTGCAGCAAGAAACATATAGGACAGCCTAGAAGAATAAATCAGTTTAGGCTTTGGATTGTTGCTTAGTTACATTTTCCTTGTAATTGTATGAACTTGTTTGGAATATTGAAGTTGTAATTTTGAATTTAATAAATATGAAACATATTAGTAAACATCATGAGCTTTGGTGATAACCCAATATGCCCCGACTCTTATTCCGCTGCGGGTCGGGGTGTGACAGATTGGTATTAGAGCACTGACTATGGGATATAGGATAGGTTATTAGACCCTTAGAGCCTATACTATAGTTGAATAGAATTATTTAAATTGTTTATGTGTTACATACAAAATTCATGATGTTTATATGCTTTATGTTTATTGTTACATTCAATGTTATGCAAGCATGTTCATAAGTATATATTACTATACAATGCTCATCATGAATCATATCCTCATAACATATCATATCCATGAGAGCACACACCCCACAATTTCCATGATTTTTGCAACGATTTTTGTATTTTTTTCCAAATCACATCAAAGTGAGTTCTCATGACGGGCATGTAGTAACTGGAAGGGTACAAGTACCGGTAGTCGGAACGTCCTGTCTAGGCTTGGCATTCGTATAAATCCAAAATAAAGGACCAGTTTGCCTACCTGGGGACTAACGATGAGAGTACGAAGGACCTATTAGGCCAAAGCATGCTATACCAAACGTCGTGTGAGCTAACCCCACTTTGAGTTGTCATTGTGTCTACACCTGGACACCCTCCGACCATACATTTCGCAAACATATTTCATGGTTTTCATTCGGGTGATGCAAGTGTTAAACCGCCAACACCAATGTGAATCCTACTAAGCCAATAGTCATGGGGGCCCACATGGCTATACAGGTGATGGTATGGGGGACATTGGAGGCCCAAACATGAGCAAACCCAAGACATCCTATGGATGTAGTTGCATTATTGATGTTTATGTTATTTTTTTTTACGACACATGACACCTAAAAAGACTCCTTAAACTCACAATCTTCTTATGTATGTTCCTGTAGATGTCGGCTAGGCAACAACGTGGGGGTAGAAGGTCAGGAAGATCAAACGAACGCTTGGCCACCCAAATCGCAAAACAAATGGCCGCGGTGCTTCCTGACATCGTAATTCAAGTCCAACAAGCTCTCGCCGCAAATCCCATCAATCCTCCCCATCAAGAAGACCAGAACGTCGACAACCCTCCCTCCAAAAAGTGCTCATACAAACACTTCAAGTCTTGCGATCCCCCGAAATTTGAAGGGACCGAAGGTGTCACTGCTCTCCTCCACTGGTTTGAGGAAATGGAAAATACCTTCCTCAATTGCGATTGTCCCGAGGATCGCAAGGTACATTACGCAACCGGGAGACTATTTGGAGTAGCTCTTACCTGGTGGAATACAGAAAAAGGTAAGAGAGGAATCGAAGATGCAATGGCCTTAACATGGGAGGAGTTAAGGGAAATCATGACAAGATGCTTCTGTCCAAGAAGCGAGATCAAAAAGTTAGAGGATGAATTCCACTCGTTAAAGCAAAAGGAAGGAGATCATACTTCCTACAACAAAAGGTTTTTAGAGTTGAACCAAATGATCCCCAACTTGTTCACTCCAGTATACCGCTTAGTCGAACACTATATTCGAGGCCGCCCCTCGAAAATTCAAGACTCAGTTCTAAGCACTTCGCCTGCAATACTTGAAGCCGCTATGGAACTAGCTACCGAGCTTACCGAGAATCGCATCCGAAACGGCAAATTTAAGGATGAGAAAAAGAAAGCCCCCATTGAGGGCCAAACTTCAAACCATTCCACCTCCTCCTCAAAGTTTGCTAGTAAGAGGAAACGAAACACCAGAAACTTTGCTGTCACACAAACAAATTTCCCTATCCCTGCTGCACCCATCACCCAAGTTGCCCCCTCATCTGCACCATATAAAAAGCCATACTCCGGCCCCTACCCAAAATGCAACCGTTGCCAATACCATCACTTTCCTGATCATCCCTGCCGACATTGCACCGGCTGTGGCCGCGCAGGTCACACCATTCAAACATGTCGCGCGCTTCAGCGAACGAACCGCAATCAACCCTCAACCCAAACCCACCATCAGATAGTGGGTCAAGCCCAACAACCTTTACTCCTACCACCTACCCAACATGTAGCCCAACCCTACTACCAACCCAACTATCCCATGGTGCAACCTATGCGGGCTTGTTACAACTGTGGAGACCCGAACCACTTCAGGAACACCTGTCCACGCTTGGTGAACATCATCCATGCCCAAGCTCAAGCTAATCCAGTAAACCAGGCTAAACAAGCTCCTCCACCTGCAAGAGGAAGAGCTTTCAACATCAACGCAAATCAAGCTAGGGCTGACAACAATGTGGTTAACGGTACGTTTCTCATCAATGGTAGTTATGCATCCATGTTATTTGATACTGGCGCGGATAAGAGTTTTGTGTCCTTAGAATTTGAACCCATCCTCAACCAAACTCGTGATAAACTCATGGAATCCATAACGGTAGAAGTTGCTGACGGAAAACCGGTCTCATTAAACTCTATTATACGCAATTGTACTCTCACCCTAAACGATCACGATTTTCCAGTTGACCTCATTCCTATTAAGTTGGGAAGTTTCGACATTATAATTGGTATGGACTGGCTCAGCCAACATCATGCTGAAGTTATATGCCGCGAAAAGTTTATTCGCATCCCTCTTACAAACGGTCAGACTCTACGAATCTTTGGAGAAACCCCTTCGAAAGGACTCAAATTAATGTCCTGTCTTCAAGCCCGAAAATATCTCCGCAAGAATTATGTCGCATTCCTAACTCATGTCGTCAAAAAGGGAATCAAGGAGAAGAAACTCGAAGACATCCCAGTAGTAAAAGATTTTCTGCAAGTTTTTCCTGACGACATATCAGGACTTCCTCCCGTGAGAGAAGTCGAATTCCGCATTGATCTTGTACCTGGAGCTACACCAGTCGCAAAATCTCCTTACAGGTTAGCCCCATCAGAAATGCAAGAGCTGGCCAGTCAACTGCAAGAGCTGACTGACAAAGGATTCATACGTCCTAGCTCATCGCCTTGGGGTGCACCTGTCCTTTTTGTGAAGAAGAAAGATGGAACGTTTCGCATGTGTATCGACTACAGAGAACTCAACAAGTTAACGGTCAAGAACCGCTACCCATTACCTCGCATCGATGACCTCCTAGACCAACTTCAAGGCACCACCTGTTTTTCAAAAATCGACCTTCGTTCTGGTTATCATCAATTCAGAGTACATGAAGAAGACGTCCCAAAGACCGCCTTCCGAACTCGTTATGGTCATTATGAATTCATGGTCATGCCATTTGGTTTAACCAACGCCCCAGCTGTCTTCATGGATCTAATGAACAGAGTCTGCAAACCCTATCTCGATCGTTTTGTCATAGTCTTCATCGACGACATCCTCATCTACTCAAAGTCTAAGTCTGATCATGAACGGCACCTTCGACTCATCCTTACACTCTTAAGGACAGAAAAGTTGTACGCTAAGTTTTCGAAATGTGAATTCTGGTTAAGGGAAGTACAATTCCTTGGACACGTCGTCAATGACAAGGGAATTCATGTTGATCCCTCAAAAATCAAGGTAGTACAGGAATGGCAAGCGCCACATACACCTACCGAAGTAAGATCATTTCTTGGTTTGGTTGGTTATTATCGCCGTTTCATTGCAAATTTCTCCCGTATCACTGTACCACTCACGGCTTTAACACATAAAGGAAAACCCTTCATATGGGGACCAAACAAGAAGAAGCCTTCCAAACTCTAAAGCAAAAACTCTGTGACGCACCTATCCTCACACTTCCTAAGGGTAGTGATGACTTCGTGGTTTATTGCGACGCGTCAGGGCAGGGACTAGGCTGCGTACTGATGCAAAGAGGAAAAGTGATAGCTTATGCTTCTAGACAACTCAAAATTCATGAGAAGAATTACACCACCCACGACCTGGAACTTGGAGCCGTTGTGTTCGCTCTTAAGATATGGAGACATTACCTCGACGGTACTAAGTGTGAAATATACACTGATCACAAGAGCCTCCAACATATCTTTAACCAAAAGGAGTTGAACATGAGGAAACGAAGATGGGCCGAACTTCTTAATGACTACGACTGTGAATTTCGGTATCATCCTGGCAAGGCAAACGTGGTGGCCGATGCGCTCAGTCGAAAGGGTTATGCGAACTCCATTCGTCTTCTATGTTCGCAAATCATAACCGACATCAAAGATCAAATCCGAGAAGCCCAACATGTTTCAGTAACGGAAAACGACGTATGCAAGGAGCTGTCTTTAGGAGCTGAACTTAAAATCGAAACTAAATCCGACGGTATTCTGTACTATCTAGATCGCATATGGATTCCCGATCACAATAACCTTCGTGATTTCCTTATGAACGAGGCGCACAAAACACGATACTCTGTACACCCAGGAGCCGTCAAGATGTATCAAGACCTTCGATACACCTACTGGTGGCCTGGCATGAAAAAGGATATCGTTGTTTTTGTTTCCAAGTGCCTTACATGTTCCAAAGTAAAAGCTGAACATCAAAGACCCTCAGGACTTCTAGTCCAACCTGAAATATCTGTATGGAAGTGGGAAAACATAACCATGGACTTCATTACCGGGTTACCTCGCACCTCCAGTGGGTATGACACTATATGGGTAATCATTGATCGTCTTACAAAATCAGCTCACTTCATTCCGATTCGCGAGGACTTCAAGAACGAGAAGTTAGCTCGTATCTACATCAGCGAGATCGTAAGCCGTCATGGTGTACCTTTAAGCATTATTTCAGACCGTGATGGTCGTTTCACTTCACGAACATGGCAAGCCGTACAAGCCGCTTTGGGTACACGATTAGACCTCAGTACCGCTTATCATCCTCAAACTGATGGACAATCTGAACGCACCATCCAAACACTTGAAGACATGCTTCGAGCATGTGTCATAGACTTCAAGGGAAATTGGGACGCTCATCTACCATTAGTTGAATTTTCGTACAACAACAGCTATCATTCAAGTATCGGCATGGCACCTTTCGAAGCTTTATATGGTCGTAAGTGCCGATCTCCAGTATGTTGGCACAAAATTGGGGAAGCTCAAATCACCGGTCCAGAATTGATTCAGGAAACAACAAACAAGATCCATCAGATTCGAAACAATCTTCTAGCGGCACAAAGTCGTCAAAAAGTTATGCAGACAAACGACGAAAGCCTTTGGAGTTTAACATTGGTGATCATGTACTTTTAAAAGTATCACCGTGGAAGGGAGTAGTTCGTTTTGGTCAGAAGGGCAAGCTAGCACCACGCTACATAGGACCTTTCAAGATACTCGAAAGAGTAGGACCTGTAGCATACAAGCTTGACCTACCAGAAGAACTCAACAGAATTCACCCCACATTCCACGTATCAAACTTGAAGAAGTGCCTCGCCGATGAAAACCTCCATATTCCCCTGGAAGATATTCAGATCGATGAATCTATGCATTTCATTGAAAGACCAGTAGAGATCATGGACTTCGGAGAAAAACGTTTAAGACGGAGTCGTATTCCAATTGTTAGGGTACGCTGGGAGTCGAAACGAGGACTGAGTTTACTTGGGAACGTGAAGACTCAATGCGCGAAAAATACCCGCATCTTTTTCCTGTTACCACTACTACTTAAATTTCGGGACGAAATTTCTAAAAGTAGGGGATACTGTAACATCCGACGAAAAACGGGTTTTCAAAACCCGCTTCGTTTATTAATCGAATAGTCAGTTTCAAATTTTCGTTGCTTGTTTAATGCTCATTTTAATTTTAAACAATACATAACTAATAAACATTTTAGAATATGGAAACTAAAATTGTTAAAAAGTAAAAATAAAGTAAATAAAAATGAAAATAGGCTGCCGGGTTTCGAACCCGGGTCAGCCGGAAGACACAATCAACAATCACTTAACCACTCCGCCACTTGGTGTTTTTGTGTAATCAATGAAACAAATAAAACTTAACTCTACCCGTGAATTCATCTGTTTGCGCCAAAACTGAAACCGATCATCGACTTTCAACTATCCAAAGACGTTTGAGTGATCGTGGGTTACTGATTATAACCGATAAAACCATTACAACCCACGTTCTTAATCAATTCAGTCTTTGTTGAACTCGATTCATATGATTTTCGAGTTTAATAACCGAAATCATTTACCTCCAATTTACACCGATAATATCATTGTCTCACAACTCAGAAACACTCACAGAACCTTCAATTTCATTTGCGCTCTAATTTCTTTTCGTCGGAATCGTTATCTGATATCGCCGGAAAACCGTGACATTCATCGAATCGGTAAATTTCTCAATTCTTTCATCTTCTATCTATTGTTAGACTATACTAACTCAAATCCTTCAACCAGAATCGGTCCCAGACGACGATACCGGATAATCTGCACCCGCCGGAAAATCTCTGAAAAGTCCGAAATCACGCTGTGAATCAGTACGAGCATCTAAACTCTCTGATAATTCTTGTTTAGTCATTTAATTTCACAATTAGTTAATCAAAACTGTTAATTGGTCCGCTCAGACGGAATTCATAAAACAGAGCCGACGACCTTTGCCGGAGTTCTGAGAAAATCATCTTTCCGGTACATTCATTTCCAAAACCTTCTTTGTCCATTACATTTTAATCATTTATATGTTCGTTAAGCGAATTAATCAAGAACTGTCGAATATCGTTGTCTGTGTCTTTGAACGAAGAAGATGAAGTCGAACGATAAGTATAAGTTTAATTAAAACAAGATATAAAACCGGTTAGACACACAGTCCAGCGGTGGACTGTGTGCAAACACATAGCGCACGTCACGAGTTCGAATCTTACAAACGCACCGGCTTTCCGAATTAAAACCAATTTTTTGTTACTGAATTAGAGTAGGACCCAGGATGTTCTTAAGATTAATTAAAATTGTAAGTTTAACAGATAAGTCACACAGCCCAACTGGTTGGGCTGTGCGCTTACAAACCGAAGGACCCGAGTTCGATCCGGCTCCCTGCAAACCGGTTCAACCATTTAAATTCTTTTAATATAAACCGAATAAATTAAACATTTAATTAGTATATATATATAATTAAAATATAAAATATTTCGGGTTAGACACGTAGCTCAGTTGGTAGAGCTGCGTGCACGCGTACGGGAGGTCACAAGCTCGAACCTCACTCAGCGCAAACAAACACAAAGTCCAAACCGGTCAACTGTCAAAGTCAACGGTCAACGGTCAACCCGAAAAGTCAACATTTTTTTTATATTTTTATTTATTTATTTAATTTAAAAATCAATTAAAAATACTTAAAAATAATATTTTTAAAGTTAGAAAATGACCTTAAACTCACAAAAATATATCTAAAAACCCTATTAAAATTTAAAATCCACTTATTTACCGTACCTTTTCGTTATTATTTAGGTACGTTATTCCTCGTCGATCAACCCTCTAAACTCGTGCGCATTCAACATCATCAAACGAACGCACCCAATGTGAGTGAATCTCTACGAATTCCCCGTTTTAATCACATTTTGGGGTGTATCATGTGTCTTATTATTTATTACATTTAAACACTTGTGCATCCATCATATCCATGATCAAATGTGTATCCAATATGTATCAATTGTTTGTGTGGTTAATGTTTAGATTTAATTTATCATTTTCAATACATACATCATCATAGGCTCGTCTGTTCCCCATTACCTATGAGCGGAACCGTTCCCCATTACCTATGAGCGGAACGTGGCGTTGCCAACATACGATCGGCTCCATTTGATTGAGCCTTGATCGCACATACATCATCATAGGCCGTCCGTTCCCCATTACCTATGAGCGGAACGTGACGTTGCCAACATATACATTATCATTCATGTCATATACTCATGCAAGGTGGTTTGTTATTGTATGATTATTTACGTTTGCTCACATATGATTATTGCACAATTTTTCCATATTAAATACAACAAGAAATCAAGAATAAATGTTTTCTAACAAGGTTCACTCGCCAACTTTTGTTGACCAAAAAACCTCCATTTTTACACATGATACAGGTGATCCAGTTGCAGCAAGAAACATATAGGACGGCCTAGAAGAATAAATCAGTTTAGGCTTTGGATTGTTGCTTAGTTACATTTTCCTTGTAATTGTATGAACTTGTTTGGAATATTGAAGTTGTAATTTTGAATTTAATAAATATGAAACATATTAGTAAACATCATGAACTTTGGTGATAACCCAAATATGTCCCGACTCTTATTCCGCTGCGGGTCGGGGTGTGACACGAACCGAGCTGCTCGGCTCGGTTTTAACCGAGCAAGGAATCGAACGAGCAAATTTCCAAGCTTTTTCGAACGATCGTCGAATGATCTTCGAGCGCCGAGCAGTTTGGACAGCCCTAACCTAAACAGTATCAATTATATTGAATTTCTTATAATTATGCTAATGCGATATAAGTTCCTTTTTTGGATCCTCCTTTTGTTTTCAATATGCTTTTCAATAAGCTGGTATAATTCTTCACAAAGAAAAGTGTTAATACAATTCACATATATGCTAAATTAATTATCTTGTTTAATTTACATATGATAATATAATTCAAAAGTACTACTTTTATATATGTATTATTTTAGTATGTGATAGTATCTATTCTCAAAGTTTTTACGATAAATATGGTTTATACCATAACCATGCTTTATACTCATAAATACTGATTTTTGAACCGGTTTACTTCAACTGAACCGCACCACATCGCATTGTTTTCATATACCTCTTCCAGAACCGAACAGGTTCCTCCCACAAACAAATTTATAACAACCTGGCCCAATATGAACCGGTTTTGAACCAACTCGGTTTTTGGGGGAACCATTTTACCTACACCCATATAAAGTTTTAGCATCAATCCAATAGGTTGTGACAAGACAAGATAAGAAAACCCAATATCAACATAAACGATAACATTTCTGCAAACAGATATCCTCCAACCACGTCACCACTCATCATCACAACCACCGTTCGTTATGGCCGGTACTCTGTCTCTGGGTTTTGCTACAGCCTCCACAACCGCCTTTACTTCCGTATCTATGAAGCGTGTCAGAACTTCCACCTGTTTCAGAACTAAAATTCGCTGTATAGGATGGGTACATACATACATACATACATTCATTCTTTTTGGTTGGTTACAATCTGTTTTAATTGTAACACTTGTTTTCTGGTTTTATTAAGGAAGGATCCGGAGGGGATATTGGGGCCACCAACCACTGGCCACTTAGCCAGACGTGAGTTCCAGAGACGACTTGAGAAAGACGCCGATGCTCGAGAACAGTTCCAACGTCAAGTACAAGAAGAAAACGAACGTCGACGTGCTCTGCGTGAGGTCTATTTTATTTTATTTTATTTTGTTAAATTGTATCCGCGTAGGTAGAACCAGGGATGGCAATGAAACCCGAACACGTGAAACATCCGGGACGGGTCACCGGGTAAAGTTCTTTACAATGCAAGGTCATTGATATTTGCTATAAACATGGAAGTAGTTGTTGATGTTCATTGCAAATGATCGATTCACGACTTTGTGTTTAGGTTTGGAAGATTTGTCTTATGTTTGTGTGACGATGTGTATTGTAGTCTCGGCGTGAACCGAATAACATTGAGGAGTTGGTTGAATATTTTCTTGATACTGAAGCTCAGGAGATTGAATTTGAGATTGCTAGAATGCGGCCTAAGTAAGTTCTTTCCTTCGTCACATTGTTTATACTTGTTACCATTCTTGCACGTATTTAAATTACATAATCAATTTGAAATTAGAACTTGTATGTGACACTTTAGAAAAATCCTACATGATTCCGTCCGAAGAGGTAGCCATACCCCAGGCCCAAAACTCGTAGCCCAGATGATAACCCAAAAGCCCATTAAAGGGGAAATTCAAAAATGCCTTACCTCAAATACCACCAACTCACCTTGTGAATATTAAGTATAGAATAGAGGAAAACTCCTCTAAGTTAGACTATGTGTTATGAGCGGCTTCAAGTGAAAAAAAAAGTGTTGCCACACAGACGCGCTTTTTATTCACCCTTCACACCACTAAGGTATATTGTGTGGGGGCTTTATATGAAATGTTGTATTGGGTGGAGGTGACTATATATGATTGGTTACTATATTATTTAAATTTAAAAACTAAAATATCAAGAAGGGAGAGCCCCTTTCGCGGCCCATGGTTTCCACACCCGCTTAGCTGATGTGGCCACCTATCACACCCCCAATAAAGCCCCATAACACATAGCCTTATGCGTGCTACCTACTAATAGTAATTATAGGATGGGTGACCTCCTAGAATGTCTTCACTCGGGCAAAACAAAAACAAAAACGTGATCTCGTTATGGGCAGGACAGGTAATATTGGTTGTTATGAGGGGTGGATGTTACAATATGACCTCAAAGGTCCTAGGACTCCTACCTTTTCTAATGAAACAATTAATTGGAATGCTTTTGTTGTATGTTGCATATAATCACATGACTCTTCAACAAAACTCATGGTTGGAATACTATAACTATCTAATGTCACCCTCACAACCATATTAACAATGACATTTTCAGGTTAACCGATGAATTTTTTACTCATTTAAAGTTTGAACTAGGACAGCTTCGGTTTGCTGTTCAAAAAACAGAGGTTTGCCTTCTTATTCTACTACAAGCTTAAATCAAATTTATCGATTTCGGATTAATTATTTGTTCATCATAATGTGAATACCAATGATCATTGTAGGATATGGAAGACAGAGTGATTGAGTTGGAAGCACTACAAAAAGCCCTTCTTGAAGGAATAGGTTATTAACTTTATAATAACATATTTAAAGTAATAAGTTGCTCTAAAGATTGTTTTTGTAATTTGTAAACCAGTAAAATATCTTTTTTTTTTATTCTATTTTAATTGTACAGGAGCTTATGATAAACTGCAAGCTAACATAGTGAAGGCAAAAGATAACCTAAACAAAATATTTACATCTAAGGATGTGCAAGCAACTGTAAGTGAAATCCAGTTATTTCTGTTAGTAGTAATTCATCCAGCGGATACTAATTTTTTTTAAGTTTTGTCTCAGTTACTGGAAATGGTGGAGAAGAACGAGATTAATAAATCTTTATTGGCACTTCTTGATGAAAACATAGTGAGTGCCCGCAGGAGTAACCAGGCAAGTGATGTTAGTTAAATAATCTGATGTAGAGTTGGTTAAAATACAAAATCAATGGACCTATTGGTGGAGAGATAAACCATTACATCAAGCCACTTTTGTAGGGAAATGCTAACTTTGGCAAGTTTTTTGATTCTTGGGAAATCAAAATTGACAGCTGGACATGAAACTATGACTAAATAAACACATGAATTAATCAGTCCACGATTAATCCGTTTTTACAATTAAAACGAAATAAGTTAGAATCGCAAAAACCAAGGAAAGAAGTTAAAGTCAAAATCCGGGCTCCAGATCATGTAATTTGGACCCGAGAGTCAGCCAAACCTACTATAGCCATTTGTTACAACATCCAGCCTGTTACACCATCTACGTGATTACATCCATATTTCATGGGCTTAGACGGGTCAAAAAGTAATGTCCGTTTAAGGTTGACCCTTTTCCACTTCCTTTTATCCGGTTGATCCAAATTTGAATGTAGCCACTCTCGGATCAGCTTTGTATCACGTTCATCTATCACATGCAACGTGTTCTAGTTAAATACAAAACGTGTAGCCAAAAATATAAGCAAATCCTCATAACTGCGAATGGATGGTTTTCTCCATGATGCAGTTACAAGCAGCAGAATACATGGAGAAAGTTCGCGGGGCTGTGCGCAAGTACTATACCGTCTAGTTTTGAGGTAGACAATATGTAAAAATATCATTGTTTGATTATTCATATCATGTGTAAGTGATATAGTAGAACAACAACTGCTATAAATTTTTTTAATACCATAATATGGTTTCATGGTTGTTCTTATCTTGTTCTTTGGTGACATCGCAGCAGTCTACTAAATCAATTTGGCCTTAAATTCAGGAAGTATCATGTGGTGGTTGTAAATTATTGATTCATGCCCATATGCACTGAGACCTCATGAGACAAACTTGGTTATTTTTATTTGAATTTAAATAATTAAATCTTTCTTTGCTCACCTAGTTGATTCCCTACTCTGCATGTTCACATTTATTCAAATAATAATAATAATCACTTTGATTCTTTCATCTGTTTTGAGGGTCCACCTATACTACGTTAGGGTAGGAGGGGCGTACTGCGTGTAGTGCTTTTGTACACCGCGCGATGGCTCGGGGGGTGCTTGCGGGTATAGTATAGTGGTCGGGTATTGTTTACCAATACGGGTAGGTGAAAGGGATGAGTTTTTTTGACCCTTGGGATTTAAAAAAAAAAATTGGTTTATGGTGTACTTACAAAAAATGGTGTCACTAATTAGGGTAGTTGTCAATGCAAGATTGGTGGAAATCTTAAGGTAGTGTAGGGTAAGATAGTGTTCCTCTCACCCTTAGGTTGTGTTCCTGAGATTAAGAATCAAAGGGAAAAAAAGAGAAATAGAATTAATGAGAGAAAATAAAGGAAAAGAAAAGTTATTGTAATTTCGAATGATAGAAAAGGCAAGATAGGTGAAGTATTTCTTTATGTCTGAATCCCTTCATTTTAGAAGGAAAATTGGAAAGAAGATTATTTAAATTCTTTCTTTCTTTTTCTTTCCACTTTCTTCCGTTAAAAACTTAGCAACCAAAACATTTTCCAACCTCATTCCATTAAAAAACTTGGGAACACAAATCTTTTCCAGTTGCTTTCTTTTAGTTCTCTCCTTAAAAAAAAAAAAAAAACCTCTCATGATCACAAGTTAGAAAAAATGAAGATATTACTATTCTACTTGATCGGAGTGGGAATGCTACAATGGGTTGGTTAGGATATGTGTTAGAATCGAATCTACCAATGTGCATAACACTATAATAAAATTATAATAACATAAATGAATTACAATACACAAGAGGAATTACGATACAATACTAGTTACAACCGAAAGTAATGAAGAATAACAAGAAATAAGGATGAAAAGTTTGACCATGGATCGGTGTTCGATAGGATCCATTAAATAAGGTGTTTTTCCACCATGGAGGATCACATTTGTATCCTAGAATAAAACAAACGAAGCAGTATGTACTGTTGGAAACACTCAAGCATATGAAATCACACCCGAAACAAGTAAACAAATCAAACTCTTGATCACTAGAAAACGATTTGTGTCTTTGAGAGGATTGTTGTGTATTCATGAGTCTTTGATGTTTATGTTTGTTTCTAACGAAGGTTGTAACACCCTAGGCGAATCTCACAACAGTCGTGGCCAGAAAAGAAAAGATGTTGGGTACATAACGAATGCTCTGCCTCTTAAATCACTAACGCATTTTGGGCTTAATGCTAACAGATATGAGGAGAACTCCACCATTAAGCGTGCGCAAGTAAGAGTACTATCAGGATGAGTAACTTGCTTGGAAGTCTCCACTTAGGCGACTAAAACAAATTCATGAGCTCTTCTTAGGCAAAGCAGACAATATTGAAGAATCAGGATGTTACAAATAGTATTAGAGTCACTCATGTGTTGCTCGGGATGGTGGGGGCAAACCTTAGCGATGATGGTTGAGTCCCAGGGGGTCTTCAAGAAGACACCTTAGACAAATCTCACATCCATGATTAGAATGGTCAGGCAAACCTTATCAAGGACGATGGGTCCATAAAGGGGATGATTATAACACTCAAGGCAAATCCTACATCGGTTGTGGCCAGGAGGGATGTTGGGTTCATAAGGATTGCACTGCCTCTAAAATCACACAATATGTTTTGGACTCAATGCTAGTAGATGAGAGAAGAACTCCACAGTTAAATATGCTCAGATGAGAGTCGTATCATGATGGGTAAGCTCTTGGAAGTCTCCATTTGGGCAATTAAAAACAAATCAGTGAGCTCTTTATGGGCAAAGCAGACGATATTGATAATACGAGAGACAATCCCTTTGGTTTTGTACGCAAAATAAAAGCTAAAGTTGCCAAGTCATTTAACTATATAAAACCAAAATAAAATTGTATTAAACGTATTTAATGACAATTTGTTTGCTTCCAAGTTAACAGAGAGAAAGATGGAGTTTGGTTGTCTTTAGTTTGATGTGTTTTTTGGTTCTATTTGGAGTGTAACAACTCTCAGCTTCTGGCTAAGTACTTGTGTGTGTATGTTTGCTTCTGGTATGGAATGGAAATTCTCGTTAGTTAGGGAAAAAGAAAAAGAAAACAAGGTGTTTACAGATGAAAGAGTATGAAGGATACATTAAAGATATATAAGAAAAAAAATAGATAGCTTGACATAATTCATTCCTAAATTAAAGATTTCTAATTAAGTAATTTGCTAAATTATTTACTATCTGAAAATTAAAATTAGTTAATTGTTCCTAATTGAAAATTTTCAATCAGGTATATAACATTATTAAAATATAGTATTAAAAGTCTTAATTGTTATTTCCATTTTAAAATAACATTTAGTATTAAAAATCAAAGAGTAAATTATAAAAATCGTCCTTTATATATATGTCACTTAATAATTACAGAAAACGTACCCTATGTTTACAAATTCTTACATTTTATGTCTTTTACCCCAATTCAGTTAATTTTCTGATTAAGTCTAACTAATTGAACCCCACTTGGGGAGTGTCTTGATCATTTTACTTAAATATTAAAATAAGTAATCATAAAAATACAAAATACATAAAGTATGTTTAAAGAAGATTATACATATATACAGACATAATTTCTCCCTCTATCACATTTCAATCTCTCTCTCTCTCTAACTTCCCCACCACCACCTACTCCCACCTTCCCCACCACAACCACCGTCAGCACCACAATCATCGTCACACTACCCACCTGCCACCAACAAGAACACCACCCCACCTGCCAACCACCCGCCGGACTAAAACCCAAGCAACAGCACACTACCAGGCTCCACATCGTCTGACCAGCAAACCACCTTGACATGTGGTGCCGGAGCGGTAAAGGGTTGCCTCTAAACACGTCGATGGGGATACAATTGGTTAGCAAATTCGATGGAATTTGCGATGGGGTTAATAAGTACAAGGGAAAGGGTTTGGTCACTCCATTTTACAATGAGTGGAGTAAATTACAGATCCCCAATTTTTTTTGCGATAGTGATATTGGTCCAATTTTACAAAGTTTATCGTCTTATTAGCAAATACATTATGAATCTCTAAAAATTTTAATTTCTTGGTTTCAAAAGCTTTTTTTTTTGCAGAAGAATAATATATTCAAACCCACCTTTCTAAGTTCATCGGTCTTCTACTGAGTCTTCTGTTCTGGTTCATTTGGTGGTGATGGCGGAGAGGTTTAAAGGAGGTGGTGGGGGTAGGTGGTGGTGGCAGGTGGGTGGTAGTGGTGGGGTAAGGTGTTGGTGGCAGTGGGGTAGGTGGTGATGGCGGAGGTTTTAAGGGAGGCGGTGGCAGGGGTGTTTATAGGAGGCGGTGGCGGAGGAGTTAAAGGAAAAGTGACGGTGGTTGTTGTGGGGGACGGTGGGAGTAGGTGGTGGTGGTGGGGGACGGTGGGAGTAGTGGTGGTGGTAGGGAAGTTAGAGAGAGAGATTGAAATGTGATGAGAGATAGAGAAAAATTATGTCTGTATATATGTATAATTTCTTTAAACTATAATTAATGTATTTATTATTTTTTATTTTGTATTTTTATGATAATTTATTTTAATATTTATGGTAAAATGATTAAGATATCTTCATGTAGGTCTAATTGGTCAGACTCAACTATGAAAATTAATTGAGTTAGGGTTAAAAGACATAAGGTGTAATAGTTTGTAAACATAGAGTACGTTTTCTTTAATTACTTAAGACAAAAGACATAGTTTACAATAAGTATGACATACAGGATGATTTTTTGTAATTTACTCAACATCAAATTATTATTTCCTGTTTGTTAGTATTTCCATTTTAAATTTAAATTAGCATTGTTAGTATTAAAAATAAAAATAGTCTTTTCCTATTTGTTAGATTGAGTCAAACTGAGAAACGAATTTTATATTAAAGTTTAGTATTTACATATATTTAGTCCATATTTATCGTAGAGTACATTACGTTTTTGACTCATATGGTTATATCATCTTTACCCTATTAATCTATAAAGAAATCTTTTAAATTTGTGCCTTTAACGTTACATTTTCTAACTATTTTGGCTGTTACCATTAACACCATCCAATATTCTAGTTAAATGTTGATCACGTGCCTTTACATGATGTTTTTTTTCAATTCACCTACCCAAAATATCTTTCCTCTTGAAACCTAAAAACTAATATCCATTATGCAGAACCTTCGTTCCATTAGAGCATTCACATCAATTCATTTTCTTTATCCATATAATTACACTAAAAATCACTATTTTTTCTCTCTTCTGTTTTATTAAATAATTTTTTTATACATTTATCATTACATTTTCTCTCTCCTCATCTCACAACCACTTTCAAAAATATTAAAAAATTTATAAGGGATGAATATATTTCCCATATATTTACAGATGAACATTAATATTTTCTCTCTCCTTCACTCACAACCACTCAAAATCACTCACAACCATTCCTTATAACATAACAAACACATTACATAAATATAAGAAATCCATTGTGGATGCTCTTATATCCAACCAAAACCCAAATCCTACAAAGCGATTTCCTCTTTCCTCTTGTTTGACTACTGAAGAAACACTGAACTAATCAAAGATTAGTCCGGGGAATGTATTTCGTTCAACAAGGGTTAATCTTCCTCTCCAAGCTAGAGATTCCTTAAGCGTCCTGCAAAACACTTAAACACCCCGTTAAGCTCGTTACGAGGGGAAATAGGGGGACACCCATCGTAACCACCTCGGTGTGAGAATAAGTAATTGTTTTGAGGATTAAGTATTAAGTAATTATGAGAGAGCAGAGAGTGAGATCCTAAACCTGGAAGTCAAGTGTCCTATTTATAGCCGAGGGGAATTGTAGAGTGGATGGGCTCATGGGCCTTGGGCCTGGGGTAGTCGACAAGGAATATCCATCTGGTCCCCTTGTCGAGGTTGCTTAATGGTCGCATGTCTTGTCGCTACCTATCGTATTGCTAATGGAGCCACGTGTCCTGACAGTCATCCTTATTGTCTGGTCTATCCTTCACCGTTAGTGGAATCACGGGACAGTGGTCGGCGCAACCTGAGTGGTGCCACGTGTCCATCTCTGTGTACTCTTTGTCAGTCGTACGTCTGCACATCGTGGAGCACGATCTCTACAGGTTGTCGTCCTGTTATTGGGCCGTAGTTGTGCTTATTGTACTCTCCGTACGGATCTTTACCTTCCACGCGCCGTTATATGAACTTTACCTCTTCGCGCGCGGTTCATATGGGCTTGGTCTCTTTCCAGATTAGTTCAAGTGTCATTATGCTGTCTTTGGACGCTACTTGCACTTGCGCGGGCTTTTGCCTGGTCTCGATAGCCCGCGCAGAATATGGCTTGCTTGTCCTTATGATTATGGTGGTTATGGTCATGTGGGCCGCTATGGATGTTTACCCGTTAGCCGGCGCATGATTTTGGACCATACCCATTCAAGTCCCCCAGTCCAGTGCTTCTTCCATGCGCGAAGTAAATGGGTGGAGCTCTGGACTAGAGATGGTGTCTTTCCTCGCGCCGTCTATTTGAAGTATTTAGGAGTTGCAACGCTACGGCGCATGGGAGTTGCTTCATGTTGAAGGAAAATCCTGTTGTTATTTTGAGCGGGAAATATTCTTAGGATTCAAAAAATGGTAGTTGCTGACAGGTTGGTGAGATGTTGACGTGTGAGTAGACTGCTGACACTGTAGACGTCATGCCGTCACTGTGTCAGGCATGTCGTCCCGGCTTCTGTCAGGCGATTGACGACCACGCGCGCGCGTGGTAACTGTCGTTCCGCTTTTTCCGCTGAAGTGTCGTTTCCTTATTGGTCGTTCGTCCCACTTGTCGGGCATGGTTACCCATCGCATTAAATGTGATGGGTATAAATATCTGATACCCTCTCCTTTGGGATCATTTCTTCTGTTGACTTCACACTCCTTTCTTCAGATCTTCGAATCTTCAAATCTTCAAAGCCATTCGTTGAAGATCTTCAAACTGTTCTTCGTCATTCTCTAGATTTCTTCTAAATACTTGATCTTTTTTCCATCTTGACTCGTGATTATGTCTGATCAACACGAAGATACTGAAGTAGAAGAGGTTGGTGGTAGCATGCCACCCTTAAAATGGGATCAGGCGTCCTTTGAGCAGATTGTGAGGGGAAATGAGTTTGCCTTCGAGTGGGATGCTAGGTTCCCTTTAACGGGGCAGACTGCCGCTGATGCTCCCCCGAGATATATAACTCTCTTCGCCGATTTTTTTGGGGAAGGTAACTTTCATTTACCGGCGACTCATTTCTTTGGGGCTCTGATATCGCATTATGGTATACATGTTTCTCAGCTTAGTCCTCTAGGGATGGTAAGGGTTAGGCATTTCGAGTTTTGCCTAAGGTCTCAAGGAGAGGAACCCACCGTCGACAAGTTTCACGCTTTCTATCAATTGCAGGCCAACTTGGGGTTTACTCCTTTGCCACGCGCGGATCTAAAAGGCCTCTGATTAACCCTCCCAAGAGTTATCATGACTGGATGTGTAAGTTTTTCTTCATTCGGGAAGAAGTGATTCCTGTTGCTATGGATTTTCGTCACCCGGTCCCCATACCGAAGGAAGATTTGAAGATACCTAGGGGAGTTAGGTGGTATGAACAATTGCGCCCCCTTCCTAATATGGCTTTTGGAGAGTTTACGCTTGTGGCTGCGGGGATGAGTGACAAGTGGCCGGCTTCGAGCACGAGTGTCCTTGTACTTTTGTTGGAGGGTCAATGTACCTGTTCGTGTTCGTCGCTCTTATATTTACGTATGTGTTTCATCTCGCTTTCGCTGCTTCCTTTTACAATGATTTTCTTTTTGCAGAGGTGCCTCTTTATCATCATGCTTTTGGCACTCATGTTGGAGTTATGGGTACCCAGCCTTTGCGCGAGGGAGAGGAGATGTGGTATGAACAGATTCATGGGAACTTCATGTATCCTGCTCCCGGCTCTTTTGCTGCGCCTGTTACTACTATTGAAGGTGCGCTTCCCGTGAATCCTAGGCCTTGTCACGCTATAACTCCTGCTGGGGAGGATGTTGTCTTGCTTTCCAGTGGGGAGTCTATAGCTTTCTCGGATCATGGTTTACCAAATCCCCCTCCTACGTGTGCAGGTAGTTTACGTAACTTGGGCATGTATCCTGAAGACCAGAAGCCTAAACGTCAAAGCAAGAGGAAGAAAATTGTTGCTTCCAATGTTAAGAGGGAAGTGCCTGCTGCTGCTTCAGACGCGACATCTCATCAAGGTATGCGTCGCTTTAAGCAGCGCCAATTGGATGATTATATTATTGTTGCTGAGTCCATTGAGGCCTTGGATTTCTCAGGCAAGGCTGGTGGTGGTTCTGGGACCAAAGGAGTCCACGGCGTTGGTTCGGCAGAACATGATACTGCACCTTCTTTTAACCCAACTGATGATGAAGAGGAATCTCCTCTGGCGCTCATTAAGAAGCCATCTCTCAAGCGGCCGCGATCTGAGTCTAGCGGTCAAGGTGGACCGTCTCCCAAGAAGGTTGTTTTTTCTAAGCCAGTTATCGGCAAAAAAAGTAGACATTGCTTCATTGGTGACCTCCATCTCGCCTAGTAAGACTTTCAAGATTGCGCTAAACCTAAATCTCGCCTTGTTACTCTGCTTATGATTTGTTGTGCTTTATGGTGCAGACACTAAGAAAGCTCCTATTAAATTCAAGATTATTCCTCCGAAATCTGGAGATCAACCGCCTGCACCGCCCGCTGATACTGTTTGCAAGCTACCGGACGCTGTTCAGGTTATCCATCGAGATCCATTTTCCTCTTTGAAGGATGTTGAAGCCCAGTCCTCTGGTAGTTCTGCGCTCAAAGAACCTAATATGGGTGAGGCGCGAGACTTGGGATCAGATACTGGTGAGTTCTCAATTGTTAACCGGTCTGTGCCGGCGGGTGTTCAAGTCGAAAGGCAGTCTAATCAACCGAGCAAGGCAGCTACGGATGTGACTGTTTCTTCGAAGGGGCCGGTAGAGGCTAGTAAAACTGATGAGCCTGTGGACTCAAGTAAAATTCTTAAGGAGGTTCCTACTGAGGCTAGTGGCAGTGAAGGTAAAGCGCTCAGCTTTCGCGATAGAGAAAAAGAGCCTTCCCCTATTCGTCCTGAGGATACCCTGGGCGATCACTATTATCGTTCATACAATGAGAGTCGCGCCGGGGATATTCACGTTCCTGTGTGGAAATTGAAGCAAGGGGATACACTTCTCAAGTTTCCTGAATGTAGCGAGTGGTTGAATGGCATATTCCCTCTAGCAGAGGTGAATTTTCAGAAGCAGCGTCAACATGAAGGTCTTTACCAATCACATGTCGTTGCTCATGCTAATAATGTTTCAACTACTCACCAAATCGTGCGGGAGTGGCGCACAATGTATCGGGAACGCACTGAAGTTGAGGCTTATCGCCGGCGTTTGTCGTCTGATCATGAAAAATTTGAGAAAGCCAAAGAGGAACTTGCTGCTGAGCGAATTAAGTTGGATGCTGATAAGAAAAGTGAAGAGTGGGGAGTGTTGGGGTGGAAGAAAAAGTTGGAAGCTATTGAGGTCCTTCTTGCGAAGGAGCGATTGGAATGGAAGGAAGCTTGCGATCGGGATAATCGCAAGATGTAGTCCGCGCGTAATGAGATAAACAAACTGAAGGCGAACGTCGAAGCTTCAGCCAAGACCATTGTTGAGCTTACTGGCAAAGCCGAGGATTCGGCCAAGACTAATTCGCAGCTGGAAAGTAAACTTGCCGCTGCCAAACTCCGTCAGGAACACGCCGAAAAGGACCAGGTTCGTACTCATCTTGAGTCTATTCAATTGCATAAGGATTTTGAGGAACTTAGAACGTTCATCACTTCCCAGGAGGAGTTGAAAGCAATGATCATCTCTCGTGATAGAGACTTAGCTGGCAAGGATGCTGAGCTCGTGGAGCTCAGGCGTCTCTTGCGTGAGTTAGAGGCGAAGGTTGCTGCTGAAAAGGCACGAGCTGACGCTGCTGAGGAAGCTCGTCGTGTCTCCCAGTCTGCATTGAATGTTGCTCAAGAGAATTATTCTGAAACTCAAGCGACTGTGGAACCGCTTGTGAATGCTTCTGAATGGTTGAAGGATTATGGCATTCCTTATGTAAGTTTGTACCTTCTTACGTTCTTCTTTCTTTTGTTAGCGACTTGTCTGACTCTTTCGTGTTATTGTTCGATGCAGGTTGCTAACGCCGTGCTCAACTCTCCTGAGTTGGATCAAACTTTGCGGCGCTCACTGTTGCTGCGCGTCAGGTTGGTCACCTCGAAGGTTATCAGGAATGCGTTGGTCATGTCCGTGAAGTTGTAGAGAATGATTGGGACGCCAGTCATTGTTCTATTACTGGCGATGTTCAGACATCCTACGCTTCTCACCAGCGGGCCTACAATAATCTTAGTCTTCCAATCATGCAATTGGTCTCTGAAGCATTAAGGCATGATGATTATGTTGCGCAATTGAAGGATATCTTCGAGCCTTCAGAAGCGATAGACCTTTCTGACGTTGAAGATGACGATGAAGTGGGTGATGGTGGTGATGGCGATGGTGTCGAATAGGTTAAGTGTTGTCTAGTGATAAGTTTTTTTTAGTGTTAAAGGCTCGTGTGCCTCACATTGCTTGTTTTGGTAGTTTGTTAAGTTGTATGGGACATCTTTTTTATGGAAATATTTTGATGTCTTGATTTGACTTGAAGTTATTAACCTTGATTTGGTAGCGTGAGGGTATATGCTTTAACATGTACCTCTCACTTGCTGAGAACCACGTGATTACGGGTACATCTAGCGTTTCATTTGTCATGTCATCGTCGTGCTGTGAGACCTCTTAGTTGTTGAATCACTCGACGCGATACTTGTTATAATTACTGTCATGTTTTCTCTTTTTTCTATATAACTTTGTTTAGGTAGTGTGAATAAGTGGCTGGTAAACTTTGGATCTTGTAGCTATTGGCGAATTCCGCGTGTATACAGGAATTCGTCTTTTGTTTGCCACGTTTTTACGCGTACCCAAAGTTATCATGCATTTATAACGAGTATCGTAATTTACAGCGAAAATAATTTCATTAAACCGATGATTTGGACTCTAGGCTCTCGGCCTTTGATTACAAAAGTACTAGACAATAGGCTCGTGGCCTTTGATTACAAAAGTAATACCTAGCTAGGTTCTCGACCCTTCGTGTAATTGAAAAGCATTGCCTACATGTAGCATTTGCGCAATTGCTGCGCGTTTCAAGTACATGGCACGAGCTGATCGCTCAGCGTTCTAAGCTTGTATGCGCCTTTTCCGAGGACCTCATGAATGATATAAGGGCCTTCCCATTTGGGTGCTAGTTTCCCGGGGCGTTCTGCATTAGAGGCCTCATTATCGCGAAACACGTATTCCCCTAGGTAAAAGGTGCAGACGCGTACCCTCGCATTGTAATATTTTTCTAATTTGGACTTGTATTTCGCTTCTTTGATCGCGGCATTTTCACGTCTTTCTTCGAGCAAGTCAAGATCTAGTCGACATTCTTCTTTATTATTTACCGCGTTGACGGCCATTAAGCGGGGTGAGGGTAACCCTATCTCAGCTGGAATGACTACCTCTGAGCCGTAAACCAAACTAAAAGGTGTTTCGCCATTGCTAGTTTTGGGCATAGTTCGGTGAGCCCATAGTATGCTTGGGAGCTCATCAACCCAACCCCTGCGCTTGGTTCCTAAGCGAGCCTTGATTCCTTCCATGATGCTTTTGTTTACACTTTCAACCTGGTCGTTTCCTTGCGGGTGTGCGACCGAGGAGAAAGTGTGTTCAATATGTAACTCCTTCATCCATGCTTGTAACTCTTCCGCCGCGAAATTGGTGCCGTTATCCGTTACGACGCACAATGGTAGGCGAAGCGGCAAATTATGTGTTCCCAGATGAACTTGCGTACCATCATTGCAAACATGGAAGCTAGTGCTTTTGCCTCTACCCATTTCGTAAAGTAATCGACTGCCACAATGATGAATTTAACTGCACTCGGTGCATCAGGGATAGGACCCACCATGTCTATGCCCCATTGCTGAAAAGGCCATGCCATTGAGACTGGGACGAGATCATTCTAGGTCTGAGTGTTTTCGGCGTGTGCCTCTGGTATGAATCACATTTGTGCAGCTCGTGTACTGCATCCAAGTGCATTCCTGGCCAATAATATCCTGCGTTCATTATTTTTGCCACGACCAATCGTGGTCCTGCGTGGATCCGACAGATCCATTCATGTATTTCTCGTATCAAGTACTCGGCGTCTTAGGGGTCTACGCATCGTATTAGTGGTCCCAGATATGATGTCGATACAGGATACCGTCTTCCATTTGGTATTGGAGCGCGTTGTTCAGAATCTTGCGCGCCTCTGCCTTGTTGGTTGGCAAAGAGCCGTTTTGTTCAGAATCTTCCACCACATTCACTTGCCTCAGAAGGACAATGGGTTTTTTAATACTTCGATCCTGACGTCTTTCGCGAGATGTTCAAAAGCGGTTGCTGCTAGTTTGCTTAATGCATCTGCTGGCTTGTTTTTGCTTCTGTTAATGTGTACGACCTTGACGCTTTGAAAGTTCTGAATTAGTTGTTTGGCTTGCTCTAGGTACAGTATCATTGTTTCTCGTTTGGCATCATATAAACCATTAATTTGCCCTGCCACCAATAACGAATCGACATGCGCGTGCAAATGTTTTGCCCCCATCTTTGTTGCTAACCTTAAACTTGCTAGGAAAGCTTCGTATTCTGCCTCATTGTTCGTGCTCTTAAAATTTAACCGTTATAGCGTAAGTGAACTCGTTTTTCTCCGGGCTGACCAATCTCAAACCTGCCACTGCGCTGTCTTCATTTGAAGCCCCGTCGGTATATAGTAGCCAGGTTTCTTCGCCCTCTTTCGTTGTGGATTCGACGGAACTACATTCTGGGATTTTTCCTTCCGGCACCTCTGTTGTGAAATCCGCGAGGATCTGTCCATTGATTGCTGGGCGTGGGCGGTACATAATATTGTGTCCCCCCAATTCGATCGCCCATTTCGCTAGTCTTCCCGAAATCTCTGGCTTCTTTAGTATAGTTCCGATGTGGTAATTTGTCAAGACATGTATGACATGGTCTGCGGAGTATCTCCGCAACCTTCGTGAGGCGTGAACTATAGCTAATACAAGCTTTTCCATGATTGAATAACGTGTTTCTGGGTCGTTTAGCATTCTGCTCACGTAATAAATTGGAGTTTGTACCGCGTTTCTTTCCACAACTAACGCTGCGCCGACTGCTTTCTCTGATGCGGATAAGTATAGTAGCAGGGGTTCTTTTTTGAATGGCGCCGTTAGCGTTGGCAAATGCATCAAGCATTCTTTCATCTCTTTGAAGGCGACCTCGGCTTCCGGCGTCCATTTAATTTCTTTCTGCTTTATGCAATTCCGGAGTGTGCTTATGAATGGGAAAGATTTTGCTGCGTGGTTTGCTAGGAAACGATTGAGCGCGGCTAGTCTGCCGGCTAATCTTTGCATATCCTTTACGTTTCTTGGCGAAGGCATCCTTTCGATGGCTTGGATTTTTCAGGATTTACTTTGAAACCACCTTTCGTGACCATGAATCCAAGGAACTTCCCTTCCTCCATTCCAAATGAGCATTTGCTCGGATTCAGTTTCATGTTTACACTCCTTAAGGACTTGAAAGTCTTTTCGATGTCCTTCAGCATCTGGTCCTCTTCTGGGCTCATTATTACCAGATCATCGATGTACACCTCTATGTGCTTGCCAATATCTTCGCCGAAGGTTTTATCCATTAGGCGCTGGTATGTAGCTCCGGCGTTGCGCAATCCGAATGGCATCTTGGTGTAACAGAAAATACCCATCTCGGTTCTAAAAGCCATCTTATCTTCGTCTTTCAGAGCCATTTGTATTTGATGATACCCCTTGTAACAATCCAGGAAACACTTCCATCTGAACGGTGCCAGCGAATTGATCATTTTATCTATTTCTGGCAAGGAATAGCAATCTTTCGGACATGCCTTGTTCAGGTCCTTTTAATCAACGCACATGCGCCATCCGCCGCTTGCTTTCTCTACCATGACTAGGTTGGCTACCCACGTCTGGTATCTCACTTCGCGCATGATCCCAGCTTGTAAGAGTTCGGAAACTTGTTCATTCATTGCTTTTGTTTTTGCTTCTCCTAAGCTCCGCTTCCTTTGGACTTTTGGTTCAACTGTAGGAAAGGTATTTAAGAAGTGCCCGGCAATGTCGCACGGGACCCCAGTCATGTCAGCTGGAAGACATCCATATTGCGGAATAATAGTTGCTTCAAGAAGCTTCAGATGTTGTCCGACATCGCGGGCCCTAATGTCACCGTCTGTTCTGGGTATTTCCGATTTAACACCCACTTTTCTGGTTCATTGCTAGCCAGATGCTTAGTTTTCTTTGGTGGCGGCACGTCCTCTATCGTCATTACCTCTTTCTTGGAATAAATGAGTGCGATCCCCCTTGAGTAGGAAATCCTATCGCTGAATCTGATGGGGATACTATCATGTGCAACCGACCTTGCGTTTCTCTCCCTAGCATGACGTCATGGCGGGAATTAGCTGGCATGACCATGAACGTTACTTCAACTGTTCTTGACTTCTCTACGTCACCCAACGTGACTAGGAATGAGATTTGACCCAACGGGAAGACCGTTTCGTTATAGAAACCAGACAACGGGCAGTCGACTTGCTCTAATCTTGCTTTGTCTTCTTGGTCGAGCTGGTTGAAGCATTGTTCGTAAATGATGTCTGACGTGTTGCCTGGGTCGATGAACATGTACTCCGTTTCGTAGTGTCCGAATATCCCTGTGATGACTATGGGTCGAGTGGCGCGAGGTCCCCCTTTACAACTGGGAAAACCACTTGTTGTGCGCGCCATGATTCATTGCTTAGCCGTTTTCCTTTATTGTTTGTACGCCAACGTTTCGATCGTTCCTCCACCATGTGTGTTTCTAAATGTCGCACTTTCTTCTGGCTGTTCTCTTCGTGATGTTGCAGTTTCCGTGTTTCTTTGCGCACGTTTTTCACTAAGTGGCTTAGCTTGCCGCTTTTCAGAGCTTTCTCAATTTCCACCCGCAAAGAGATGCAGTCGTCAATTCGGTGCCCTGTATCCTTGTGAAATTCACAATACAAGTTCGGATCTTGGCCCTTCTTGTTCGTCGTTTGTGGAGTCGCTTTGAAGTTGACATTCTCTGTCATAAGGACTTCCTTCGGCGTTTTGGACAATGGTGTCCAATGTATGTCTCTGTTTTCGTTTTTCACTGCCTTTCTGTACCCGATTCTATCGATCGTTGTACGCGCGTCTTCGCGGTACCTTGGTATGTCATGCTGTCGGTCATTTTCGACTGTTGAGCGCATATCGTAATCGCTTGATCTGTGGGCGCTCCAACTTGGCCCTTTGTTTCGCCGGCCACGTCTACTGGAGTCGTATGTGGTTACTCTTGAGTATCGATTATCTGAACGATGAGTCGATCTATTACCCATTAATGACTCTTCAGTTTACGCGACTACCTTTGCTGCAGCCATCAGCTTGTCCCACTCTTCGGGCATTCCGTCTTTGCTGGTAATCGTTCTTATCAGCGTATCGTATCGCATCGAATAGCGTTCTTAAAATGAGCGCGCATTAGATCTTCGCTCGCATTTCCTATTTCGAGGCACTCTTTGTTGAAGCGTGTGATGAAGTCTTCGAGGCCTTCATTGTCGTGCCTCCAAATATTCATCACTTAAGACGCGTCGCGCTTGTATCTCCTCTGTTGGCTGAAGTGTGCCAAGAACCTCTCTTGAAAATCGGGCCAAGACTTGATTCTGCCCGCAGGGAAGCTGTCGTCCTACGCGCGAGCAGCTCCTGTGAGGGTTTGGACGAATAAGTGGCACCACATTGCATCGTCCATGCGCCTAGTAACCCCATGCTCGTGAATACCTGAATATGATCGTCGGGATCTGTTAACCCATTGAACTTCCCTACTGTTTGCGGTTGTTTTGCTTTTTCTAACGGCGCGAAGGCTATCGCCCTTGTAAACTTTGATTGTTCGGCTGCTGCTGTAGGCCGGTAAACCAAGTTGAAATCGTGTTCGGCAGACTCATCGTACACTACACGCCTTCTGGCCTGTAAGACTCGTGGTTGTTTTGTAACCGATTGAAGACAGATAACGTCTCATCTGGGTGATAAGTTTGATCATTTTCGTCGGTGCCGTCTCCCCATTCGTTATTAATGTTGCGCGGCCCTAGCCGGCTACTGAGGGGGGTTTTGCGACGTGCATGGGACTGAGTCTGGCGCTCGCTTTCTGTTTCATCATATGTTATCGTCTGGCCGTCTTCCCTTCGGATATTTTCTTGGATCGGTCGTCGTGCTGCTGGCGTGAAAAATGGTGTCTGGTTAGTATGCGCTTGTTCTGTTCCTGTTGCGCGCGAAGGTGCGCGAATATGACGTTCAGGTTCTTCTGGCTTTTCGCCAACCAGGATTCTGGTGTTTTGCCCTCTGGCAAACCTAGCACCGCGATGGTGGAAGGGCCAACGACGTTACTGGACGGGGTTACTGTTTGGGCTGGTTGTGGACCACCCGCGCAAATAACGCCTTCGATTAATAACCTTCTTTCGTTGCTCCCGTCAACAGGCTGACTTTGGACGTGTGTGTTGTCCATTGTCAGACCTGTTTGAGGGTTTGCTCCGAAGTTCTGGGGAAGTTCCTGTGATCAGTCATTGTAACAACTTGGAGAAGAAGATGAAGTAATTCTTAAAAATCGGTGGGCGCCAATAAAGAAACAATGAACTAATCAAAGATTAGTCCGGGGAATGTATTTCGTTCATCAAAGGTTAATCTTCCTCTCCAAGCTAGAGATTCCTTAAGTCGTCCTGCAAAACACTTAAACACCCGTTTAAGCTCGTTACGAGGGGGAAATAGGGGGACACCCCTTGTAACCACCTCCGGCGTGAGAATAAGTAATTGTTATGAGGATTAAGTATTAAGTAATTAGTGAGAGAGCAGAGAGTGAGATCCTAAACCTGGAAGTTAAGTGTCCTATTTATAGCCGAGGGGAATTGTAGAGGGGATGGGCTCATGGGCCTTGGGCCTAGGGTAGTCGACAAGGAATACCATCTGGTCCCCTCTGTCGAGGTTGCTTAATGGTCTCAGGTCTTGTCGCTACCGGTCGTATTGCTAATGGAGCCACGTGTACTGACAGTCATCCTTATTGTCTGGTCTGTCCTTCACCGTTAGTGTATATCATGGGACAGTGGTCGGCACAACCTGAGTGGTGCCACGTGTCCATCTCTGTGTACTCTTTGTCAATCGTACGTCTGCACATCGTGGAGCACGATCTTCTATAGGCTGTCGTCCTGTTATTGGTCCGTAGTTGTGCTTGTTGTACTCTCCTTACGGATCTTTACCTTCCACGCGCCGTTATATGAACTTTTACCTCTTCGCGCGCGGTTCATATGGGCTTGGTCTCTTTCCAGATTAGTTCAAGTGTCATTATGCTGTCTTTGGACTCTACTTGCGCTTGCGCGGGCTTTTGCCTGGTCTCGATAGCCCGCGCGGACTATGGCTTGCTTGTCCTTATGATTACGATGGGTATGGTCCGCTATGGATGTTTACATGTTAGTCGGCGCATGATTTTGGACCATACCCCTTCAACTACCAACGGTAGAAGCATTCGGCGATTTGTTCGACTACCGACGGTGGACGCCGGTGGCTTTGAGTTTTCTTGATTTGGTACCTTAATAGTAGAACCGAAACAAATCATATAGTGAGATGAGAGTTGATACACGGTTGCTTTGAATGATCGTTGTGTATGTCGTAGATTCGAATTAACACATGTCAATATTTCATGGAAATAATTCAAAAGAAACGAATGGGCTGATTGCGATACCTGGGTCACGTATCTGAGAGTAAACGAAAGCTTTAACTGGCAAACGATGGTGCAGCTACTAAAAAATCAGACCGGAGGCCGAGTTAGTGGTGGTTTACTATGGTGATTGTCGGTGATGCCGAGGTCGCCGGTAACAGCCGTGAACTTGAGTAAGAGGCGAGGATGGCGCAATATATATGCTTCGACACGCTCGTGGTGGTTCAACTCGAGTAGTAACTGCCGTCATGGCTCCCTGCGAGTGGTTTGTATTTTGGATACACAATCATAACATACTAAAATATCTAATAAAAATAGACTCAAAGTTCTTGAATTTCGTTTGCTAATATGAAGCAGATATTATTTTACTGTTATTATCATTAAATTTTCGAATATTACATAGAAAAAAGAGTGAATTGATGTGGAGAGGTAGGATTTGGTATAAAAGTGATGGACCCTAATTTAATATATTAATATAATTTTGTTTATGTAAAAAAGAGATCAAATGACAAAAATGCTCCTGATATGATTGAAGTTTTAATGTGTGAAACGGATACTGTTAGTGGTAGGGCAAAATGGTTAGAAATATGATGTTGGGGGCACATATGTTAAAAGATTCATTTTTAGATTACAAGGTTAAAAGTGATATAACCACATGGGTCAAAAACGTAATTTACCCTTTATTGTATTATGATAATTAAAATACTAATAGTACCCAAATGTATTTTTACTGATCTATTTTGTATTTTCTTTAATGTAAGATATTTAATACTTAAGGGTTAGGTTCATTAGTGAACAAACCCTTAATTGTGAACACTAGTGAACTAATTCTTAATAGTTAAAGTGCAAAATGATTATAGTATTTTTTATTTCTTTTGTTTTTTTTTCCTGTAGAATAATAATACTTACATATGGTTTTTTATATTAGTAAGTTATGTGTATGTCTTATAATCATATTAGTTTAGGATGCTAAAGATGAACAAGTATAACTTTTTTTTTCTAAATAATTATAATATCAATATTATACGGATACATGCGTCTCACATACTTGAAGCTCTCGTCCCACGTCTAGCGCTTTGAGCTTCGGCTTTTAGGTCCAACAGCCTTGGAGTGCCTCAAGGTTTTCAAAACCAAGGCATGAATGTATTGTAAAAGAAATTAGTCCGTTTTATGAATGTGCGGTTAAAAAATTAGGATACCTATGAATTTCTTTTCTATATCCGTCACTGGAGAAATCTATTAGGTTATCGTTTAATTTTTATTTATTATCCTGTTCCATTTACATGGTATAAATGTACGGTAAAAATGGTTTTGAACGTTACCCCTTAAATTTTATTCTAAATCGGCCATCGTTTGCTTCATGATTAGTTATGCATTGATTGTAACCGAAACACCTTTTAGTTTCTACCGGTCAATAGTAATCAACTTTTAGCAATATCTAGTAACTCGTTAAAACGTATAAACTTGCTATCAGCGGTAGCTTGTCAACCGAAAACTCACCAAGTAACCTATCAGCGGCAACTCAAATTAACTGATACAAAACATTTTTAAAAATCGTTGTATTCTTGGGTAGCTTCATATTCAACGTAGTAGATAGGTTAATAATTTAAGACAATCAAAGAAACGTGGATAGTTTTGTGTTAGTTACGTAGTAGATAGGTTAATAATTTAAGACAACCAAAGAAACATGGATAGTTTTGTGTTAGTTTACAACAAACGAAGCGTGGACTTGTGAATCCCACTTGGAAAGGAAGCGTGGACTTGGGAATCCCACTTGAAATTAGGTATGTTTATTTCAACAAATCTATCTTACCTCCACAACGTTTGATAGGTTTATTTGATAACAATACGACAAATATGCACAATTGTTTATAAACCAGCTGCCCAAACTTGTATATATTAGTTGTAATTAATGATCCCTTAGAATCATATCATTGACTATTATTCAACACTTATCTCATCAATCATCATGCCCACTTGGCATCTCACATTTGATTCTGTTTTGGAGGTCGGTCTTTCTCGGTAACACCCCTGTGGTTGTCATAAGTGGTTAAAAATTAACTTTAAAGACTTAACAGGAAGGTTGACTTTTTTGGAGTTTGTTTTAAAGTCAACCACTTTTGTTGTATTACTATGAACTGGTAACTTTGATACCTGCGTATCCCAAGTCAACAAGAGATGAGAAAGCTATATAGATTAAAGATTTGCAAGTGGAAACACAAGAACAGTTTAGTTGACACATTTTGGGTCCGGGTAGACCCAACGTACCCAATCCCCTAAAGAACATCTCTACAAGTTACTTTTGAAGAGTTTTTGGTTAAGAGAGAGAGAGAAAGGTTGAGGAGAGAATGTGTTAATAGCTTCTAAAACCGAGTGTGGGGAGAAGATAAGGTGTTTTTGTGTCTTCTGAAAGGGCAGTTTTTGAGGATTTCATGCACTTGTTTACTAGACACGTTTTTAGCATCCTTTTTTTTGTTTGTACTCCATCCCTAAAAACATAAATTACGTTCTTTTTGTCTTTTTGTGTAAAAAGATGAGAACACCGCTTCTTTGACCAATCGAAAATATGAGTGTTTTTGTGTGTTGTGAAAGGGTACTTTGTGAGAGGGTGTTTTTGTGTATTGAGAAAGCAGTTTTGAGGGCATTTATTTACCGATGCGCATTTTGTATCATTTTATTGGAAATGATTTGAATTTAATCATGCCCCATTCACGAAAACATAAAATAATGTTTTTCTTGTATTTTTGTGTGGAAATATGAGAATAGTACTTTATATAAAGTTGAATGGTGAGTGCAACAAAGAGAAGAGGTGTGGTACGTTTATCATGATAACCTAAGTTCACTAGGACAAAACCAATTTTTTGGTGGTGTAAATTTCATGTTTTTGGTGCTATCTTATAATAGAAAGCACCAAATAACAACATTACTCCACTTTAAAATAGATTACACACCACCATTAAATGCTTACAAGTTATACACCATCAAAAAATTAATTATTTAAGGCTAAGGTTGGTAATAGCAACAAAATACATTGATTTTTTGAGGCTCAAACCTTTTAATACCACCAAAATACATTATTTTTTGAGGCTCAAACCTTTTAATACCACCAAAAGACTTATCTTTTACTTTTGACGGATAAAATTCAAAGTTATTAACTTCTTTCTTCTTCTCTTCTTCTCTGCAACTTTTGAAACCTATTTTCCTCATTCTAATCTCATAAAACCTACAAGCCCTCATTCTCCTTCAATCTACAATACCATCAAAATAAGTCATTCTAATTAAAGGTATCTTATTTGTAATATGTTTTGATTTAATATTTCATTTTTATGCTTTAATTGAATATAAATTGTTACATGTAGCTAAAGGTGGAATATTCAAGTTTTATTAAATCTCATTCAGTCATCACTGTAAGGTAAGAACCTTTATTGTGATTTCTTTATGTATTATATGATTATAAGTTGTCATTTATGTATGTATGTATGTATTATGTATGAATAATATGTGTGTATGTATATGTGGATATTTGTATGTAAGATGTATAGATATAATTTATATATGTATCATGTTTGTGTGTGCGCATGTATTTGAATGTATATACATATTAGATTACCATTTAGATATACCCGTCCAAAATTTATATAATAGAAATAAATTTTGGATTGTCCCCGTTTTGGGACTGCTTTTTGAATATTTTATCTCAGTAGGACACGTATACATTTTAAGGTGTTGACTATCTAAGAAGAAATCGACAATTTTTTCTCCTACTCTTTCGGGTTTGCGTTTTATACGCATATTTGGGGAGTTAAGGGAAATGCTGCCGATTTTTTCTTAGATAGTCAACCCGTTAAGATGCATGCATATGAGATAGAATATTTCAAAAGTAGGTTAGGATCCACCATCTTAAAGCGTTAGTTTACATAAGTTTACATCATTTGTTTGTTTATTTTAATTTTCAGATGGCACGTGCTTATTGGATATACGAAATTCCGCAAGCTTCATCAATGTATATGGAGGGTGTTAAAAGTTTTCTTAAGGCTATCGAAGCTAATCAAGTGAATAAAGGAAGCAGGATGATTTGTTGTCCTTGTCAGGTTTGTAACAATTTTATGAGCTTTAGTGATATCACAATCATAGAGTTTCATTTGGTGAAAAATGGTTTTATGCCAAAAAACACTTGTTGGTCAATGCATGGAGAGTCACTAGTTGATCATAGCACGTCGTCCATCAACTCACACATTAATGATAACAGAGAGAACAACCCATACCTTGATGCCGATAAGGACCATTCAAATTCAAATGAACCCAATGACAATTTAATTGAAATGTTACACGATATGGAGACTAATGTTAGTGATGATGAGCAAGAAATTTACAACACCTATTTGAAGAAGCAGAAAAACCATTATATACCGGTTGTAAAAAATTTAAAAAGCTTGATGCTGTGTTGAAGTTTTTTAACATAAAGTCAAAAAACGGATGGAGTGATAAAAGTTTCACAAATCTATTAGTGCTTTTGCATGACATGCTTCCGGAAGGCAATGAGTTACCAATTTCGACATACCAAGCGAAAAAATTGATGTGTCCAATGGGATTGGAAGTTGAAAGAATATATGCGTGTCCAAATGATTGCATGTTGTATAGAAAGGAGTTTGAGGATCTACATGAATGTGTTATTTGCCATGCATCAAGGTATAAACGTAAAAAAGAATCTGAGGAAGATGAATATGAAAATGATGTGACAAAAATAGTCCACCCAATGACAAAAAATGGTCCACCGAAGTTTGCAACAACTCATCTCATAAACATTATATGAATATAAATTTTGTGTAATTGTGATACAAGTAAACAAGTACTTGATAAGTAGGTATATATGTTTTAAAGTGTTTACCATATTTTATGCTTTATATTTTTAAGGGAATTGTATTGGGTTAAACTAATAGATACTTGATGAGTATGTATATATGTTTGTGTATGTGTATTATTAGTGTAGTATTTGGTTACTAGTATATCAATTTGATCGCTTTAGTTGATTAACTATAAGTATGTGATATGTTCTTGTTTAATGCTAAACTAGATATGTCAAAAAAGGAAGAGGTAAACACGGTTGTGCTTCTTTTTCAAAGAAGTTAGATGCGGGTGATTATCAATTAGTTTTGGTAAGGGACATTTGCCGGTTGGTCGTATGAAAGGAAAGTTAATATCATGGTTTGGATTATGGGTTAAACAAAGATTGCCATTGGATCTTGACAAGAATGAACTTCATGTAAATTGGTTTGATGAGCTATGGTTGAAAGCAAAGCTATTATATATATTTTTTTTTAGATTATGAAAAAATATGAGATACTTGCTAATTAATTATTTTGTTTTACTTATTGTTTTGTACACTCTAGACACTATGGAATATTATTGATGAGTCGGAAGAAGTTAGAAAAATTATGAGGGAGAAAGCTATCAGTATTCGAACAAATTTGAAAAGTAGGATTTTTAATGCATATCAAAATGAAGGTAAGGATCCTACTGTCACACATACATATCTAGATTCCGAGCAATGGGAAAATTTTCTTAAAAGAAGGAGTACCGAGGAAGCTCAGGAAAGAAGTAAACGAGCAAAACAATGTGCAGCCAAAAACACATGCCCGACCCACCTCGGACGAACTGGATGGGCGGGTTTTGAAGATAAAATTGATGGAATATGGTCTTCACTTGAAGCAACCAACAAATACCTTGAAGGCAGGCGTAAAACATCCTTTCACTAAAAAAATTTTATCGGGTCGAGAAAAAAAAACACATTAACAAACTCGTATGAACTTCCACCGAATGCAATTGAAGAATCCAATAAAGGTAATGCCTATATATGTATATGCACATCTATAATTTATAAATTGATATAGTTTGTGTGTGTATATATACATAGAAATTGATTTAGTTTCAATATTGACTTTATAGGTGCAACAAAGCTTCAGAAGAAGAAGAAGAAGAAAACTGGTAGAAAACACGGAAAGAATGATTCGGGTATCGATGTGAACCGCGATAGTCCCATCACCACGGGTGGACACGAGCCTTGGTGTACCGTTTATCGACTATCCACCTATCCAGGTAATATATAATTATAGTTTGTTCAATAAAATGTTATATATTTATATATATTAAAAAATTAATTGTGGTTTTTACAGAACCCGACCAAATGTGAGTTGCTATCTCCCTATCACGCTCGCGAGGAAGTGACGGTGGCTAAAGCTATGGCATGGCCAACCCCTCCAAATATGATTATGAATAGGAGTTATGTCAAAATTCAGGTTCATTCGGTTGTGGATGAACATTCGGGATTGCGTGTCCCGGATGAAACACGCACTGAAATTTTCATAACCGTGGGAGATATGCTTCATAGTTATGTTCAGTGGCCTAGACAACATGTAAAGGTATATTTTTGTTTTATAATTTACATTATATTTTAGCATATCAGTATTTACTTTAAATATTTATGGTTAAATTGTAGCTTTTGAACGAAGATGCACCAAGCAAATCATGTGCATCAAGAATAGCCTCGAGTCACGGATCACCTTGTCATAAAAGTTCCATCGTCACAAACACAAGTCGATGACACCACGAAGACTTCAGATTATCGTCCACAGGAAGTTTATATTAATTTAGAATTATTTTGCATTTTATAACACCTCTTTTTTGTTATTTTAGCTTGAAGTCGCAGTTATATGAGTTTGGCAACTATTAAAGTCTTATTTCTATAAGAATCCGATATATATGTCTATATATATATATATTATATCTGAGAACTAACGTTTTTTTATAATTGTTTTAGTTAATGAATGTGAACAACCTACAAACTGCTTCACAAAATTCATTTGAGTTGCATGATTTCAATCTTGAGCTAAATCCTAATCCCCTCCCCGAGTCGGAGCCCGAATTCAAGCTTGAGGCCGAGCCCAAGCCCGAACCCGAGCCCAAGCCCGAGCCCAAGCCCGTGCCTGCATTTAGTGATCCTGATGTATGTCTGGCCTTGGAAAGGATAAAGCTTAAGCCTCCACAAATTTGAGAATTAGTTGATCAATTACAAATTGGCATCGGTAAGAACCATTACATTCGGGTCAATTCACCTGACGTGATGTATCCCCGGCCGGTTTATGAGAACATCCTATATTCCAAGTTGTTAAACATGCTCTTGGAGGGTTGCCTTGATGTCACAATATTACATTGGTTTGCCATGTAAGTTGCTATTTTATTATTATTATTATTATTATATTATTATTATTATTATTATTATTTTGGTACCATAATATGTTTAGATAGAATTGAATTTACTAACTTTATCACAATTTTTTAGGCATTTTTTTGAGTCGCCAAATTCTCGGTTTGCATTTTTCAATCCACAAAAAGTCACTAGATCACGGTGTAAAACACTTCTTGAAGTCGTTAAAAAAAACGTTAAAGAAATACGTGAGCTTCATTCTAAAAAAATGTTCTATCTTGCACCATACTTAGCCGGGTAATATAAATTTCTTACCATACATACACATACGCATACAAATACATACTTAATATGTTCTATAATTTTTTATTTTTGTAGTAAACATTGGTCGCTTATAATTGTTTGCCCGGACTTCAAATTCGGCTATATTGTTGATTCTATAAATGAAGGAAAGACCCGTAAAAATTACATGCTCGTCAATATCATTGAAGAAGTTTTTGAGATAAATTTTAAGTGGCACATGGCATAGGTATGTGAATACTTTATTTTGTTTAAAATAGTCTAGTCAAAATAATTATTTTGTTTAAAGTAATTCATTATGAATATGATGCAGTGCAAACAACAAAAAGGCAATTGGGGATGCGTGTATATGGTAATCAAACATATGAAAGAGTTTATCGACTCTATACAACATGATTTGGTTACCGAGTGAGTTTTTTGTAAATATTCATAAACTTTTTCTATTGCGTTAAATTATATATATTTGCAATCTAACTTTCGTATTTATTTGTTTTTAGCTTTGGAATGAAGAATGATGCTTTGAAGAATCTCAAATTGAGAATTTAGTGGTAGATTTAATGTCGGGATTTATTAAAAAGATGTTTTGATCTTGTAAGCATTAGTTTGTGTTTCATACTTTCGTAATTTAATATACTTGAACGGGTGTTTAATACTAGTTACTTTTGTTTAATACTAGTTAACATTTGTCGTGTATTTGGAATTATATTGGGAAATATTCCGGAAAAATATGGAATTTTGCAAAATATTAAAAAAAATTATATTTTTTTTCTTTTCTTGTTTTTTGGTGCTATGAAGATTTGTTTTTTGGTGTTATGTAGATTTGTTATTATTTGACACGTGTTAGTTTTCAGATTGATTTTTTGACGGTGTGTTTAAAGATCTAATGGTGGTGTGATTTGTGTTTAATCATTGATTTTTTGGTTGTGTGTTTGGAAATTTAATGGTGTTAGACTTGTGTTTCATATTGATTTTTGGTGGGTATGTCTGGAGATTTAATGGTGCTGTTATTATTGAACAGCACCAACAAATCCCATTATTTGATGCTATATTTGTTGGTCCTTATCATAAAACATAAAATAACGCGTAAAATACAGCAAAAAAAGTTATTTTGTACCCATGGTTATTTTTCATTCCTGATCCAAGAGAGGTGGTCAACCGGTCCCAAAAGATGCTTTAGCTAGACTCAAATATCTGGTCTCCAATGTCACTATATAAAGCTCGCTACTCTTCTCATTCAACTTCATCCCTTCTCTCATAATCATACCTACATCTATCAATCACTACCTTTTTGCACTCACTCCCAACAATAGCTTTCGAAAACACTCTTTCCACATGTTAAAACTAGGGTTTTACTTGCTAGTCCTTGCTACCATCCTCGGGTGCACCCCCGCGGCCCGTGGCGCCACATCACCCACCACAGACTTCATCAAAGCCTCATGCAAAACCACCCTGCACCCGCCTCTCTGTGTCCGCTGTCTCTCAAACTATGCTAACTCTATCCAAGGAAGCGATCACCGCCTCGCCAAAGCAGCAGTTACCGTCAGCCTAAACGACGCCAAGTCAGCAGCCGCCTTCATATCCAAACTGGCTCGACTCTCCCGGATGAAACCCCGAGAGCATCAAGCCGTTAGAGACTGCATCAGCACCATGACCAACAGTGTGACAAGTCTTAGCCAGTCGGTTCAGGAACTCGAGCGGATGGCTCGCGTCAAGGGCCAAGATTTCGAGTGGCACATGAGCAACGTGGAAACTTGGGTGGGTTCGGCTCTTACTAATCAAAACATATGTAGCAGGGGGTTTACTATGAATGGACATGTGAAGGATGTTGTGACCAAGAGGATGGTTTATGTGTCACAAGTCACTAGTAATGCATCTGGCTCTGGTCAACAGGTTTGCGGTCAGGCATAGGAAGGGTATTCATAAGCCATGAGTCTATAAGATGTGCACTATAAGAATACCAAGGTATGTACAATACTGAATAGATATTAGTTTGTGTCACATGTACCACTCATCGTTTTATGTGGAACTGTATAAACATAGTAGTATGTTTTTCATATAAGTGAAGCAATCACTTCTTTATGTTTTTAAGTTTTGTTATGTTTGGATCAATACAAGGAAGATGGTTACAAATTTCCGAAGTGCAATTGTATAAGAAAACAAATCATTTTTTATGTATTATTAAACTAAAGAGTCGGGGGACAAAAGCTAGATTCTGCCACCGACCATACATAGCACCCTATTTTTTAAGGAATACAACGATAATATAAGAAATTTTACAAAAGAACAGAAAATCAGCTTTCTTAACTGATGCAGCTAGAAATAATAGCAAAACGTTATAAAAAAACTGAAAAACATGAGCAACCAAGCTCACCAAAAACAACATAATTGATCCCTCCCACTTCATTTGTTTGAAAGATTACAACCTAACTTTTTAAATTATATGTTTAAGTGCTTTAGAATATATAAAAGGAAAATCACTAAATTAACCTTATTTATCAAGATAATTAAGATAACAACCTTGACTTTTTAGAATTATCAAAATAATCATTTTGTGCCAACCAACTTTCTTTCCGCGCCAAAACCATTTCTTCCTGCGCCAATCATCTAAACTTCCTGTAACTAGGACTGTAAACGAACCGAACGTTCAGCGAATAGATGTCTCATTCGTTCAATTGCGTTCGTGAACGTTCGGTAAAGCGTTCGTGAACATTCGTTCATGTTCATTTGTTTATGTGGTTCGTTAAAGTTTTTTTAGCATTTATTTATTTTATCTAAACATTTTATATTCTTTACTTCTTATTTAACTCATTACCTAAACAAATAAAAAAAGAAAACCCTATCTCCACCTTGTTTATGCACTGTTCCACCTTCCTTCTCATTATTCACATCGAAAAATACTATCGACCTTCATTCAACAATTAGGGCTTCAAGGTTTAGCGCCGCACACTCTCACCATCCACCTCTAGCCACTGTCGTCTTCGTTGATTTTATATATGTTCGTTTGTGTTCGTGAACCGTACGTGAACACGTTCCTTTCCTTAACAAACAAACACAAACATACTATATCGTTCGGTAAGTGTTCAACAGCCGTTCGTGAACACATTATATCCTTAACGAACGAACACGAACAAGGTCTTGTTCGTGTTCGTTCGGTTCGTTTACAACCCTACCTGCAACACTAAATTTCATCTATTGCCCATATGGCGCAACACACCTTCTTCCTGCACCGTAGCTTGCTCCAGTGCCACCCTTTAATCTTCTCACTACAAAAAAAAAGTCATTTAGTGGCATACATTTTTAGTGGCATTTAACTTTTATGCCATTAATTTATATTTTAGTGGCACTTTACGTATGCCATTTGTTTGACACACATTTTAGTGCCATTTTGGTTTTGTGTCACTAATTTATACTTTTAATGGCACTTTTTTGCACATGCCATAATTGCATGATATCCACTTTTAGTAGCATTTAGTTTTTTATGCCATTGATTCACACTTTCAATTTCAATATAAAATTTTCCCTCTTTGAGTGGCACTTTTGCGCATGCCTCAATTGATACCCGCACGTCCTTTACTACGCGGTTTAGTTTATCATTTATACCGGGTCGGTTCCAAGGTCTTGCGGGTCGACCTGTGGACTGCTCACCCCTAATAGCGCAATTTCGTTTTTTAAGATTTGCTATTAACAAAAACACATATTAGTTTTTTAAGTGTATGGTAATACATAATGGTTCGGTATTAAATTTGTCCAAATAATGCCATTTTTAACTATTCTTAAATAATTTGATTAGTAGTAGCCATTGGAAATATATAAGGTCAGTCATTTCAAATAGAATTATGTGAAAACGCCAATAAAATTATTACATGGAATGCAACGACCATTCATTTGGGATATTAAAATACAAAAAAATATACTTTGATTTTAAATAAATATGTCAAGATAAAATAGTGCCCGAAATTATTTGATGGTTCTTTAACTTCAAGCTTTTAATATATAACAAAAATTTGATAGACTTCAAGCTTTTAATATATCATAAAATTTTGATAGTAAAAAAGTTATCTAATACAAAATTTATGGTTAAAAAAGTAAAATTTATATGTACTCATAATATTCTAACATAAAAATTATAATAAAAAATGGATAAAGAAATATAAAACTATAAAAACTAAGATAAAAATAAGTAAAAAGTGGTGATCTAATTCATTTGTCAGGTTTGCCTCCAAATTGTTTCCCTAAAATTATTTCCTAAACAGCCTGAGCCTAGAGTTTACCTCCAAAATTCCCCACCAAAATTTTTCCCTCCAACTTTAACCTAAATATTTCACGTACTATACATTCTAATCGGCCCATAATCCTCCCAAAAATTTCGAGTGTGTTTGTTTAGTGCTCTTATCTTTCTTGTTCAATTCCCAGTAGCGAAGGAGGCCATCGATTGTTACAAAAGATTTGAATTAGGTCAGTCATCAGTGGCAAAGCTTGAGATTTCCAACCTGGGGGTCGGAAGTCACCGCACCTAAAATTATAGCTTAAAAATTATAAAACCGGGGGTCGAACACGTATATACCTAAAAAAATTCTATACGAACCCTACATATATATATATATAACACTACTGAGTGAAAAGTTGGGGGGTCGGGCGCCCCCCGGCTCCTTCTAACCTGCGCTACTGTCAGTCATTATTGTTTTCTCTATAATGCGGGGTTGTGTGAACAACTGTTCGACCATATGTCTGAGAAAGGTACACAATTTTGTTTCAAAGTTTAATTTCGTTCTTTGAAGGGTTTTTGTTGGTGATTCATAACATCCCTGAAGTTCGTTGTAATTTTAGTGTGATGAATATCATTTCAATTTATGAGGTTATTACCCTGTTGGTGTATTAAAACCTGTCAATTGTATATTATGTACTCATTAGATACTCTGATAAAGAAACCGTTAGTATAATTTTTTTGTTAATATGTGAAGCTTATTAGTGTGCTACTCCTTATGATCTTATAAGTTTCATGATCAAATCGGACACAAATAGTTCTTGATTCTATTAGAAGCTGCTTGAATTGTGATCGCTGCTAGGGAGGAGGAGCATTTAGGGATTTGGTACCGAATCGTCTTCGTGATTTAGTACCCTCCTTTTGGCGTTTTCGGTACCGGTATTATACCGAATTTTACACACAAATACCGGTACCGTCCCGGTACCGGTTTCGAACCGTACCGGACGTTTTTAGGAACCAGTACCCATATTTGGCGAATTTCTGTTCCGAGCACAACCCTAATCGCTGCCATCATCGATATAAAGTATTATATCGTGTTATATCAGGTCAACATGTCAGTTCAAAATTTTTAAGCAGTTTTGCTGATTGTAATTCAATAGTGGGTTGTTATATAGCTTTAAGGAATATGACAAGATTTGTGAGTTAATAATATATTTTTAACAATATTGATAATCCAATTTATATGTTCTGAGAATTGTTATTCTAAATGTGTGAACCAAAGTAATGTATTTTAACAATATCGAAAATCCAGTTACGTATTTGTATTTATTTTCAATCTAGAATATGGATTATGTATCATAGAACAACTCATAATGATATGTGAATTAAAAATGTTGAATTCACTGTTCTGATTATTAATAATCCATACGAAGATCAATTGATATGCTGTTTTTCATACCTAAAAATGTTGAATTCACTGTTCTGATTATTAATTTTCAATCTTGTTGGAATAGTTGTTTATGAATAATACTTACAAAGTTTGTGATTTTTTATAAATAGTAATGGACAGATCATGGATGTACCTTGCACCAAGATTAAGTCAAACTTTTGTTAATGGGGTGCAAACCTTCTTAAAATTTTCATTTGAGAGAGCATGTGTCAGGGGGGGGGGGTTGTTAAAGTGTCCATGTACAAGTTGTCTAAATATGAATAAGAGTAGACAAACTATTTTAGATCATCTCACATGTTCAGGGTTTCGACCTGAATACTTGAAATGGGTATATCATGGGGAAAGGCACAACTGTTGCATCAACCAGCACAACCCATAACGAGGAAGAAGAAATATTACACCATGAAATGCATGAAATGTTGAATGATATATTTGAAATAGAAGTGGAAGTGGAGTTGAGATGCATGAGACTACGTCAAATAATAGTGAAGAGACGAATATTGGAAGAAGCAAATTTGATGACCTTGTTAAGGAAGCTGATGAAAAGGTGTACCGAAATTGCAAATGCAACAAGTTATCTGTCACACCCTAACCGATGGCGGAATTATCGGAGCGCGGCACTAGGCGAATCAGATTGTTCAAGAGAATCCATAACAACTATCATAATGACAATATTTAAAAGTTTAACTTCCCATACAAATAAACAAATATTTAACCATAGTTAAACATATTACATGTCTCGCAAACAATTCAAATCCGACAACCTAGATTTAATAGTAGGTTTCTAGAAGTCCTATCCGTTTGCAGCATGAAATAATCATCAACCTGTCACATACGTGAAAATAAAGTCAATACAAAAATGTAAAGGTAAGTACACAGGTTTGCATAATAATAGTAAATAAACGTTTAACGAAACTAGCATGCACTAACGTAGTCATGTGAACACATATATGTTACCTACACCGAAATAGACTAACCAACATAACCCGAGTGAGACAAGTAAAGTAAAGCGAGAGCGAGCCTTAACAACCCCTGAATGAACAGGTGGCGGGTCAACTATAGCAGCTATCATGTTAAGGGTGGTCAGCAAATCTCAAGGCATACAATTAACACATAGTTGTTCAGCGTTTCACATATAGTCATGCAATAGTGGGTTTGCGTTTTGAAAGCGTTTTAGAGTTATGTGTTGTGATCGTTTGATAGAGAACATATGTAACACCCAAAAGTGCATTAAAGCGAAAATGGGTCAAGTATACTCACAGTGATTGCTTAAATAGTAAACACCGGTGAGCCGGGGACAGTGAGAAGAGCGTTGGATTAACCTGCGAGTAGAAACAGAAGTGCATCAGTCTTTGATATCTTGAACAGTTGAACAGAGAGTTGTGCGGGACAAACAGCGAGTCGTACGAAGCACCACTCGCACGAGGCATTACCCTTGTGCGAGCCACTGCTCGTGCGAGTCATCACTCTACGAGTTGTTGCTCGTGCGAGTGACCTATTTTCGAGTCCAAAATCGAGTGTTTTCGCGTCGTTTCTTTGGGAAATCGAGTGTCAATCCTTCCAACCTTAAGCTACTGAGCAAACCAAAAGCTGGGGAGGTCCTTTAGAGTGAGTTAGTCATTTGTGGAAACTCGGACTGGGCCATACGAACACGAAGTGGTTCGTGCGAGCCAGTCCAGTTAGCACAAGTGACTGTTCTTGCGTCTTCGTGCTACTGGAACTGAGTTTTCATTTGAAATAGATGTAGTTTCGAATCCATTTCGAGTGTGTTTATGACAACGTTTCATCCCACTATCTAGTGAACGAAACGTACGTCGGTTTAGTCCGTTTTTGTGTAAAAATAGAGTATAAAAACAGTTTTACTAGGATTTAACACTTTGAGCGGGAAACGTTAAGTCTTCTAAGTTGAGAAGCCAAAGCTTGCTCAAACATACTTGTTAAAATGCAAATCCTTGATAAAAACAGAAGGTTTTATGAAAAAAGATAAAGATTTTCGTCAACAGAAAAGTTTATATGAAATCGGAGATAATCTCGTGTAAAATCGTTGTATAAATCGTTGTGATTTGCGTGGAAAACGTAGTCTTCTTACTTGGAAACAGAGAAAAGCGTATAGAGGAGGTTTCCTGTGAGTGACAGCAAGGAGAGCATGAATGATAAAGTGTGGTATTTATAGGAGAAGTGAGGAGAGCAGGTGGGTTGGTGCCGGTGAGTGCTCGTGCGAATGCTCGCTCGTGCGAATGCTCACTCGTGCGAGTGGCCATTCATACGGCTGGTTCTTGGTGCGAGTTGCAGCTAGTGCGAGCCATGGTTCACTCGTGCGAGTGACCACTAGTACGAGTGAGACTGGTTTCGCGTTGGGCTGTTTTCGTTTGGTGATTTTGTTCGGTTAGTTAGTTTTGGTATATTATGCGTTTTAGCGAGGTATTAAGTGTTGCGTTAACTATATAATGTGATAGAGCGAGTTGCGTAAGCGAGTGAGTGAGAGAGAGCATAATCATACTATAAACATAAACATACAACACATGCCATAACATAACCCACATAATTAACTGCGTTTCCGGTTAGTGTGATAAGCGAGGTGAAGGCGCGAGCGAGTACCGAACAAACAAACACACTCGGCACTTAAAGTAACATAGTTAACTGTGATTCGTGTTGCGTTAGCGTTGAGTGTATTAAGCGTTTTAAGTGTGCGACAGTGATGTTGTGTGATGAAATGTATTTAGTATAGATCAGTCCATTATTTATATCAAATCTCGGATTACAAAACGGTTACAAGTCGAAAAGATGATAAGCGGATAACAACCAAAAAGTCGGGTTGTTACAGTCACCCCTACTTTAGGAAATTCCGTCCCGAAATTTAAGTAGTAGAAGTAACAAAGAGATGCGAGTATTTAGCTTTCATATCACTTTCAAGTTCCCAAGTGAACTCAACGCCGCGTTTGCCTTCCCATCGGACTTTCACAATAGGAATACGACTGCGTTGAAGTTTCTTGGTCTCTCGGTCCATGTTTCTGCTGGCTTTTCCACGAAGTGTAGAGTCTCATTTATTTGCAATTCTTCAAGAGGTACATGAAGATTTTCTTCGGCTAGGCACTTTTTGAGGTTTGAGACGTGGAAAGTCGGATGTACGTTACTGAGTTCCGCCGGTAGTTCGAGTCGATAGTCACTTTGCCAATTCTTTCCAGAATCTTAAAGGGACCTATGTATTGTGGCACTAGTTTCCCTTTCTTTCCAAATTGGATCACTCCTTTCGAAGGTGAAACCTTTAAGAGAACGTGATCTCCAACTTCGAACTGTAGGGGCTTGCGGCGTTTATCGGCGTAGCTCTTTTGACGACTGCGAGCTTTCAGGAGATTGTCTCTAACCTGGATAATCTTGTCCGTCGTTCCTTGTATTAACTCAGGACCGGTGATTTGTGCTTCTCCGATCTCGTGCCATACAATAGGCGATCGACATTTTCTACCGTATAGTGCCTCAAATGGTGCCATTTGAATACTAGTATAACGAAAATTCTGTTAAAGTTAAATGCAAATCCCAATTACCACTAAAATCTATGACACACGATCGAAGCATGTCTTCGAGGATGCGGATCGTACGTTCATTCTAACCGTCGGTCTAAGGATGGAATGCGGTACTGAGTTTAAGAGTAGTACCGAAAGCGGATTGAAATGTCTCCCAGAGACGTGAGGCAAATCGACCATCGCGGTCAGAGTTGATGTCACGAGGTGTCCAATGTCGACAAATAACTTCGTTGGTATAGATTTGTGCTAATCATCCAACATTATAGTCTTCTCGTATGGTAATGAAATGAGCAGATTTCGTAAGACGATCAACGATAACCCAAATGCTATCGTGACCAGAAGCTGTGCGAGGGAGTTTTGTAACAAAATCCATGGCTATACTCTCCTATTTCCACATAGGAATGCCGGGTTGTTCGAGTAAACCAGAGGGTCGTTGATGTTCGGCCTTAACTTTCGCACATTTTAAGCATTTCGAAACATACAAAGCGATATCCCTTTTCATGCCCGACCACTAATACCTAGAACGGAGGTCCTGGTACATCTTGTCGGCACCGGGGTGAACGAAATATCAAGATTTATGAGCTTCGATCATCGGTACCTCTCGGAGATTATTGTGACTAGGAATCCAAATGTAATTGAGAAAGTAATAGATACCGTTAGATTTATTCTCCAGCTGAGTTTCGGCACCACATTTCTTTTCCTCATACAAGGTATTCTTGATGGAACATGCTTGCTGAGCTTCGCGAATCAAGGTTTCGAGTTTGTTCTGGGCTTGAAAGTCACGAATGCTATACACATAGCTTCGTCGGCTGAGAGCATCGGCTACGACATTTGCTTTGCCGGGATGCTAGCGTATCTCACAATCATAGTCGTTGAGAAGTTCAACCCATTTGCGTTGGCGCATGTTCAGTTCCTTCTGGCTAAAGATATGTTGCAAGCTCTTATGGTCGGTGAAGGTCGTACACTAGGTACCGTAAAGGTAGTGTCGCCATATCTTTAACGCAAAAACAACTGCACCGAGCTTGAGATCGTGGGTAGTGTAGTTCTTCTCGTGGACTTCGAGTTGTCGAGACGCATACGCGATAACCTTGTCTCGTTGCATAAGAACACAACCGAGACCTAGGTTAGAGGAATCACAATATACCACGAAGTCGTCGTTTCCGTCAGGGAGTGCGAGAACGGGAGCATCACAAAGTATACGCTTGAGAGTTTGAAAGGCTTCCTCCTGTTTGGAACCCCAAACAAAAGGTTTATCCTTATGAGTTAAAGAGGTAAGAGGTACAACGATCTTCGAAAAATCAGAGATGAATCAACGGTAATAACCTGCCAATCCGAGAAAAGAACGGATTTCGGACGGAGTCTTTGGTGTATTCCAACTTTAACAGCTTCTATCTTCGCGGGATCGACGTGAATTCCTTGGTCGTTGACGATGTGACCGAGGAATTGGACTTCCTTAAGCCAAAATTCACACTTGGAGAACTTGGCGTAAAGGCAATTTCCTTGGAGAAGTTCGAAAACAACACGAAGATGTCGCGCGTGCTGCCTCTCGACTTCAAGTAGATAAGAATATCGTCGATAAACACAATGACGAAATGATCCAAGAAGGCTTTGCACACACGGTTCATCAAATCCTTGCGTTCGTGAGACCAAAAGGCATGACCATGAATTCATAATGGCCATTGCGAGAACGAAAGGCGGTTTTCGGAACGTCTTGCTCATGTACACATAACTGGTGATATCCGGAACGTAAATCAATTTTCTAAAAACAAGTAGCACCCTGGAGTTGGTCAAAATAAGTCATCGATTCCAGGAAGAGGATAGCGATTCTTAACTTCCCTATAATCGATGCACAATCGGACTGATCCATCCTTCTTTTTCACAAAAAGAACGGGTGCGCCCCATGGTGACGTGCTCGGGCGTATAAAGCCTTTATCAAGCAACTCTTGAAGTTGGCTAGATAGCTGGAGCATTTCGGATGGTTCAAGGCGATAGGGAGCTTTAGCGACAGGTGTAGCATCGGGTACTAGATCGATACGGAAATCAATATCACGAGTAGGAGGTAAACCAGGTAAATCATGGGAAAGACTGTAGGAAAATCACAGACGACGGGTACGTCTTTTAAGGTTTTCTTCTCGTTCTTCGTCTCCACATTATGGGCTAGGAAAGCATTGTACTCCTTGCGCAAGTACTTGTTCGCTTGAATACACGACATAAGCTTCAATTTTTTGAGGATACATCACCATAAACAAGTAGCTGATCACCATTTAGAAGTGGAAAGCGAATCATCTTATCGTAACAAACAACTTTGGCACGGTTCTCACGAAAGGAAATCCATGCCTACTATGACGTCAAAACTACCTAATTGCATAGGTATGAGGTCGATCGAGAAGTTTTAATTGTTGAGTTCGAGAGTACAATCACACAAAACGGAGTTAACAATAATGGTTCTTCCAGTAGTGATTTCGACGTCGAAGGTCTTTGGGAGGTTAGCGCGTTTACATTTTAAGAGGTTTTCAAATTCAAACGATACAAAACGGTTATCAGCTCCAGTATCAAATAAGCAAGAAGCATAAATACCATTAACGAGGAACGTACCATTGACAACATTGTTGTCATTCTGAGCCTGGCGGTTGAAGAAACCCTAGATCAACTAGACCGGAATCTAAGTAGATCTATGGAATGGGCTCTGCATAAAAGGGTTAACCCTTCGTTTGGTTTCATGATGGATGATGAATAAAACAATACTCCGGCTGAACCTGCAAAACAGAACACCGTTAGCTCACCAGGGGAGAAGGGGGGTTCTCTCCGTGACCACCCTCCGGTGAGAATAAGTACAGGTAGTCGGACGTAAGTATTGTAAGGGAGAGAGTAGCTGAGAGTGAATACCTTTCCTTGAATTCCAAGTTACTTATTTATAGCCGGTGTTTGGCGCCAAAAGGAGAGATTGTTAACTTCAACGGAATCTTCTGTTATTCCTTTAGTGTTTGGTGGCATTCGTTAGTGCACACGGATCTTGAGCTCATCACGGTTAGGGAGGTGCCATGTGTCAACATGAGATCACTACATCTTATAAATGTGAGCATGCCATCACCGTGATCTTCCTCAGCCGTCCAGATGCTGCCATGTGGCAATTGGTTATAACCGAAAAGATGCTTGCACGAATGGGTGTTAATGGCTTCTAGAAGGTTTCACAGCTGTTACCCATCTATTATTCGCCACGTGTACATTCTGTTACAACAGAAAAGATTCCCTTTGCTTTTGCACCAAGTCAAGGATTTTGCTAAGGGAAAGTTTCTCAGGATTGACTGTTCCCTTGCGCGAGAAGCGCAAGTTAGTTAACTGATCTTCCTTCTCCTCCTTGCTACTTAGCGCAACGTTTGGTGGAACTTGCTTTGATATAAATATCTGCGCAAGGTTTGTTCATAAGCATTATCAACGAGAAGTCAAGTTATCTTGAACTTTCGCGAGCAGCAACGTGTAATGAAGCATTATCCGGGAATGTCAGGTTAACTTTGAACCTTGCGCGAGCCCGCGCAAGGTAGTTAAATGAAGCATTATCAAACGAGAATGTTCAAGGTTAACTTTGAACCTTGCGTGAGCCCGCGCAAGGTAGTTAAATGAAGCATTATCAAACGAGAATGTTCAAGGTTAACTTTAAACCTTGCGCGAGCCCACGCAAGGTAGTTAAATGAAGCATTTATCCAAAGAAATATTCAAGGTTAACTTTGAACCTTGCGCGAGGCCGCGCAAGGTAGTTAAATGAAGCATTTATCCAAAGAGATGTTCAAGGTTAACTTTAAATCTTGCGCGAGCCCCGCAAGGTAGTTATATGATCCTTTCCTCTCTTGGATATTTGACGCAGAGTTCTAATAAATCTTATTTTGGCAAAGAAGTCTGCGCGCAGTTTTGTTAGAGTTATTAATGGGTATGGTTTCCTTGATTTGCGCAAGGTTTTTGGGACCATACCCCTTCAAGTCCCCCAGTCCAGTGTTGCTCCTATGTAAGAATAAAAAGTAGGTGGAGCACTGGACTTAAGATAAATGTGCTGCGCTAGGTAAGGACTAGCTTTTTGTTGCTTTATGCATCTTGGTGACGTGTCGTAAGTGAATTTTAAAAAGTATTTGAATTTCAAATATACTTAGACACGTGTCACTTATCCGGATGGTGTAGTTGGTGACGACGCACGTTCTTGAGACGTGGTGGTATTGTTGACAGGCTGTCAACAATACATGTCTTACGGTATTTAATGCTATTTCGGCGACACTTCGCGCGCGTGGGGCGGTTACTGTTCCCCACTCGCCCCTGTAGTTACTTGGGGATACGTGACTGTCGCAAAAGTCGTTGCAGTCAAATCGTGCATTAATTGCGATTAGTATATAAAGGGATCAACGATCCATTTGCTTGCTCACCGATTACATCTTGAGAGAAACTTGTGTTTATATATTCGGCGATCTTCAAAGTTTTCTAAGTATTCTTCGAAGTTTGAGTTATGGCCACCGGTGCAAGTTCTGCTGAGATACCGTCGACGTCAAGTTTGCCACCGTTAAAGTGGTCGAAGAAAGATTTCGATAATCATGCCACCAACTTTCTTTTTGCTCCGTCCTGGAAAGCGTTTTTCCGGTGGCGAGTGCCATGGCGGCTGATGCGCCGATCGGCTACATCACGTTATTTTATGATTATTTTGCCAAAGGGTACTTCAGGCTTCCGGTGACCCATTTCCTGCTGGAAATTCTTGGTTTTTACAGGCTTCATATTTCTCAGTTGAGCCCGATGGGAATGGTGAGATCCGGCATTTTGAGTTTGTTTGCCGGTCGATGCAGATTATACCGACGGTTGAGAAGTTTAGAGTCTTCTACCAGTTGCACTGTTCGTTGGGTTTTTATTCGTTCCAACAACGTGTGCAAGCCAAAGATTGCTGTTAGTGCCGCCCAAATCTTACCATGACTGGAAAAAAGTTCTTCTTCATAAAGGCGGCGGTGATCCCGATGAAGATGACATTCCTGGGCCGGTGATGAGATCGAGCTGGAGACCCTTCCCAACCTGCCGACGATGTGTGGTATCAGGATATTAAAGATGTGCCCAACATTTTTTGCCGGAGAGGGCCCTCATCGCCGTCGGGATGAGTATTTTTTGGAAGAAAGACCGCCAGGAAACACCGGTGTATACTGAAGATGGAACTGGTACTTAACCTTTTAACTTCCTAGTAATATCTTTTAATAGATATGTACTGATGCAAAAATGTTTGTTATGTATCTGCGCCGCTCTACTTGGTCTCTTTCAAGAGAGAGAAAGGGAAAATGGCCGTCGTGCCTATTGCTGAGGGTGTGGAAACTTGGTTCTCACAAATCTTGGGGAACTTTGAGCTACCCAAGAAGGAGGATCTGGAGGCGCAACCATCTTCGAAGACTGGTAATTAAATTCTTATAAAGCATAAGTTGATATTGCAATATTACTCTTGAACATATTTTCTAAGTAATATTGCAATATAACTAATGGCGCAACCTTTGCTCAATATGATTGATGATGTAGGTGATTTGCTAATCTTGGGCGTAGGCCCTGACTCGAGAAGAAGAAGAAGAAGAGAAGAAGAAGAAGCCAACTGCTGCTGCAGCTGCTGTGCCTCCCCCTTCCAACCCAGATCAAAAAACCAAGCCATCAGCTATTGTGAAAGCTGAGGGTAAGAAAGGTACGCGTCTCATATCTGACTCTTGGTGCAATTATGTGGTGGTGTCGAACTCACTGGAGGGTCTTGCGCCAGTAGGTTTGAAGAAAACGAAGCCAGAACCCATTGACACCTCCACTCTTCCCGCTGCGAACCTAGATGATCCCTTGGAAATACCTTCTAGCCCAGAAGAGGCGTTGAAGCGCACTTCCAAGAAGAGGAAGGAGGCGGAAACTAAAACTCCTGCGCCAACAAAAGTTGCGCGCCCGCGCATTGGCAAGAAGGGCAATCTGGATGCCTTTGCAAAGAAGTTCTCACCGGTACGTTTAGTTTGTTGCGCATTTGCGCAAAATCTTATACTTGGTATTTGTTAATATGCTTTGCAGAGAAAATGGTGAAGGCTGCGCCGGCCACCTCATCTGCTATACCATCGCCGCTAGGCCTGAGAACGTTGCGAGGGAGATGCGGGGCAAGAAACTCCTATTTTTTATGCCGACCCCATCGTCCCGGAAAATATTGAGAAGGTGGCTCCGGAAGAAGAGCCCAAAAATTTTGATGCTAAGAATCCTGCTGGCGAGCAGGTTAAAGATACAGCTACAGAAGTTGGGGTGAGAGATACGCTTCCGCAAAACAAGAAAAAATATCTTCCCCTGTGCCGAAGCGTCAAAGTTGATATCCAAACGAGCTGGACCTTCAACATAAAGCGAAGGCTTTGTGTTTGTTAAGGATTTGGAGGAGGAGTCGCCCATTCGCCCAGAGGAGACACCTGGGGACTATTATTATCGTTCTTATTCTGAGAGGCGGGCCTCTGCGATTCATCAGCCCGTGTGGAAAGTTAAACAGGGTGATGTTTTTACGGATTGGCACTCCTACAGGGAGTGGTATAAGGGCATCTTCCCGCGGCGGAGGTGAAGCGCCAGGAAGAAAAAGACCACGAGGCTACTTACGAGTCATATTTACAAGAGTTTGCCCTTGCCTCTTCCACAATAAACAGGATTGTGCGCGAATGGCGCAGCATGAACAAGGAGTGGGATGAGGTTGAGCTTGATAAGGCGAAGGCCAAACTCGAGAAAGAGAAGACGTTAAAGATGCTCGTCGATTTTGAGGCGGAAAAGGCCCAGTTTGAGGAAGAGAAGATAGACTGAAGAGTGGGCCGCGCTGTCGTGGAAGCGCAAGTGTGAGGCCTCTGCTGTGCAATATGCAACGAGCGCAAGCGCTTTGTGGAGGCTTGTGATCGTGATAACAAAGAAAAGATATCTCTGCGCAACGAAATTGAGAAACTTAAGAAAAAGAAAGCTGATGTTGTTGCGGCAGCAGAGGAGGCGCGCTCACACAGAGAAAGGAGCAGCAGAATGAGGTTATCAACCAAAATGACTCTCCTTCTTAAGAATAAAGAAATTGACGATCTAACTGCTATGCTATTTGACCAGGCGCACTGCAAGATGAGGTTGATAGTTTAAAAAAAGATATCAACCTTCACCGAACAGAGAAAGCCGAGTTGATCCGCCGTTTGACTGAAGGCAAACAAAAACTTAACGACACGGAGGTCGCTCGCGCTACAGCAGAAAGCCTGACCGAATCCCTCATGAACCAGCTTACCTGGTTGCGGGAGTACGGGATTGTGGAGGTAATATTCCCTTTTCTTTATATATGTCTGGTTTGATGTCGCAACATATACTGATTGTATTTGTATACAGATCGCAAATGCCATCCTTAACTCTACGGAGTTGGATGGGAAGTGGGAGAATTGATGATGGCGGGCGCAATGACGGGCATGCCGAGGGCTATAGAGAGTGCACTTTGCACGTGGCCCATGCGTTGAAGACCGAATGGGATACAAGCCGTGCTGCCACGCATGGGCTAAATACTGCCGCCATTTATTCTGCTGCTAAAGAAAAATATGATCAATTGCAGATTCCGATTATGGACCTTGTGGATGCCGCGCTGCAGCAAGATGACTTTGTTGATAAACTAAAGGAGATCTTTTCTTCAACAGAGAAGCAGGCGGGAACCAAATCCATAGAATAGGAAATTTGTAAATTATTTACTTTGTGATAACTTGTAATGTTGTGCTGCTGCGCAAGTACTATGGATGTGAATATAATATATTTCAGCTTTACAATGTTTGCATGGGACCAATTACTTGTGTAGGATAGACAAATGAACAATTTCTTTTCTCATGTGTGAGCGTAAGTTTTAAGTTAGCTTGTGGCTCATGAGTTTGTGTTTTTGTTTATCCAAAGGAATTGCATGTATTTGAAATGAACGTATACAAGACTGTAAGTAGTGGTAGAGTATTTTATTCATACCGATAAAGCGCAAAACTATGGCTGCCACTAAGATTACATAACAAAATAAAGTAAGCAGTCTCGTTACGCAACATTCAGAAGTTACTTAGAGGACTGAGATAATTACATCGCTAGTTGTGTTGGCATTCCAGGTTCGAGGAACGTTGGATCCGTCCATACGCTTCAGAGTGTACGCGCCTTTTCCCAATACTTGATTTATCACGTACGGACCTTCCCATCGTAGGGCTAACTTCCCCGGTTTTTCGGCATTCGATGCTTCATTATCGCGAAGAACAAAGTCACTAGGCAAAAAGGAACAGATGCACACCCTTTTATTGTAATACTTTTCAAGCTGAGACTTGTATTTAGCTTCGCGAATCACTGCATTTTCTCGTCGTTTTTCCAATAAGTCTAGGTCGATGCGCCTTTGTTCTTCGTTATCTTGTTTTTCCAAAGCTAGCATTCTTGGAAATGGTAACCCAATTTCGGCAGGAATCACAGCTTCCATGCCATACACAAGGCTAAAAGGAGTTTCTCCAGTACTAGTCTTGGGCATAGTTCGGTGTGCCCATAAGATGCTAGGCAATTCGTCAACCCACCCCACCGTGCCGTGCCAAGGCGGGCCTTGATACCGTCGACCAACTGTTTGTTTATGCTTTCAACTTGACCATTTGCTTGTGGGTGCACAACAGAAGCGAAAACATGTTGGATTCCCATTTCAGTCATCCATGTTTGCAACTCTTCAGCCATTAAATTTGGACCGTTGTCTGTAATAATGTGCATGGGCAGACCAAAATGGCAAATAATATATTCCCAGATGAATTTGCGAATTACCATTGCTGTAGTAGAAGCTAAAGGTTTGGCTTCAACCCATTTGGTGAAGCAATCGACCGCAACAATGATAAACTTTACTGCGCGCGGGCACATCCGGAAATGGTCCCACTAAATCAATAGCCCATTGTTGAAATGGCCAAGCTGTTCTGACATGTACCAAAGGATTCTTTGGGTGCAACGTTTTAGGGGCATGCCTTTGGCAGGACATGCATTTTCGCAAGATTTCTACCGCGTCAACGTACATTCCGGGCCAATAATACCCTGCGCTTTTCACTTTGGCTACTACCATGCGCGGCCCAGAATGTATGCCACATAGCCCCTCATGAACCTCCCTGATCAGGTATTGCGCATCATGTTTGCTAACACAGCGGAGCGAAGGACCCATGTAAGAGCGTCGTTATAGAATACCGTCAACCATTTCGTAATTGAGTGCTTTGCATCGTAACTTACGTGCTTGCGCTTTATCTTTTGGTAAAGAACCATGTAACAAATACATCATTATTGGAGACATCCATGATGGATCTCCTACTTCGACCATTGTCACTTGTCTGAGAGGGACTGATGGATTACTTAAAACCTTGATGCGAACTTCTTTTGCCAAATGTTTGAAACTAGTTGCTGCGAGTTTACTTAAAGCGTCGGCATGTTTTTTTTCGCTTCGCTTGACGTGTGTGACCTTAAATTGTCGAAACTGTGCTATAAGAGCCTTGGCTTGCGCCAAGTACAAAGCCATGATATCTCCTTTTGCATCGTACGTTCCAATTACTTGCTCAGCAACTAGTAATGAATCAACATGGGCTTCTAAATTTGTTGCACCCATTTTTATAGCGAGGCGTAACCTGCTAGGAACGCTTCATATTCGGCCTCGTTGTTGGTGCTTTTAAAATCCAACCGAATTGCATATGTGAATTCTGCTCCCTCTGGACTCATTAATCGAAGACCTGCTCCAGCCCCATCACTGTTTGATGCGCCATCAGTAAACAATGTCCAGGCTCTATTGTCTATGACTGGGACTGGGTTTTGAATTGCTTGGCATTCTTCAAGTTTATCATCGGGAATTTCAGCGATGAAATCTGCCAAAACTTGGCCTTTGATAGCTGGTCTAGGTTTATAACAGATGTTATAACCTCCCAATTCTATTGCCCACTTCGCAAGTCGTCCGGAAACATCTGGTTTGGCCAGGACTTGGCCAATGTGAAAATTTGTTAAAACTGTAATAACATGTCCTGAAAAGTATCTTCGCAGCCTACGCGAAGCGTGGACCAATGCTAAAACTAATTTCTCCATAATTGAATACCTTGTCTCTGGATCGTTCAACATCTTGCTGATATAATAAATTGGAGACTAGACCCCTTCGCGTTCTACCAACAAGACAACACCTACTGCTACCTCAGATGCAGCAAGATATAAGACCATGGGTTCTTTTTCCGAGGAGCAGTAAGTGTGGGAAGTTGAACTAAACAATCTTTCATCTGCTGGAAAGCTTGATCAGCTTCAGGAGTCCATGCGAACTCTTTGCTCTTCGTACAATTGCGCAAGGTTCGAATAAATGGATAAGACTTTGCAGCATGATTAGCGAGGAAGCGATTTAGCACAGCTAACCTTCCAGCCAAACGTTGCATCTCTTTGATGGTAGTAGGAGAAGACATTTTTTGTATTGCCTCGACCTTCTCAGGATTAACTTTGAAACCGTCTTTGGTGACGATGAAACCCAAAAATTTGCCCTCCTCCATGCTGAAAGAGCATTTGTTGGGATTTAACTTTAGATTTACTTCTCGCAGAGAATCAAAAGTTCGTTGGATGTTGTCTAACATAGTGTCTTCTGAATTACTCATAATGACCAAATCATCAATGTAGACTTCCATAATTTTCCCGATGTCATCTCCAAACATTGTATCCGTCAATCTTTGATAAGTAACTCCCGCATTGCGGAGACCAAAAGGCATCTTGGTATAACAAAAAAAGCCTTTCTCCGTGCGAAAAGCGGTTTTATCTTCGTCCTTTTTTCATCAAGGCTTGATGATAACCTTTATAACAATCTAGAAAACATTTCCAGTGAAAGGAAGCTAATGAGTTAACCTTTTTGTCAATCTCAGGAAGAGAATAACAATCTTTTGGACACCCTTGTTTAGATCTTTAAAATCTATGCACATCCGCCATCCACCATTATGTTTCTTTACCATGACTGGGTTTGCCACCCAGGTCTGGTATTTGACTTCGCGCAGAATACCAGCATTTAATAACTCGGTGACTTGTTCGTTCATCGCCTCTGTCTCTTCTGACCCGTGGCTGTGCTTTTTCTGCACAATTGGTTCTGCTGACGGAAATACATTCAGACAATGTTCCGCAACGTTGCGCGGGACACCAACCATGTCGGCAGGTGTCCAGGCGAAAATGTCTTTGTTGCGATATAACAGTAGTTTAAGCTTTGCGCGAATTTCAATACTGACTGCAGGCCCTAATAAGATTGTTTGCTCAGGATACTTATTGTTGAGTACCCACTTTTCTGGTTCGTTACTTGGCAATGTCTTGACAGCCTTCATAACTGGTTCTTCAATTGACATGATTTCTTTCCACGCGTAAAGTATAGCTATACCATTTGGTGTTGGAAAGCCACAAGCAGCATGCGGAGCGGAAGTAATCATACTAAAATCACGTTGCGCATGGCGTCCCAATAGTACATCGTGACGGGAATTTGCCGGCATCACCATGAAGTTGACTTTACTCGTTCGAGAACACCTCCCATCAGATAAAGTATCAGGAAAAAGGATTTGTCCTAGAGGAAAGACAGCCTCATTGCAGAAGCCAGTTAATGGAAAATCAACTGGTTCCAAGCGTGTCTTATCCTCAGGATCTAGCTGCTTGAAGCACTGCTCATACATAATATCCATGAAACTACCAGGATCTATAAACATATAGTATGTTTGGTAGTGCCCAAAGATACCGGTGATGACTACTGGCCAGTCTTCTTTAGGACCTCCTGGAATGATAGGAAAAATGACTTGCTGTTCGCGCCAAGTGTTGTTTTAAAATGTTGAAGGCTACACTTGCGCGATGATCCACCTTGAATCATGGAAACGTCTGCTTCATTTTCTTGTTGCTAGGCCCTTCGTTCTCACGCGTAATCTGTTTAATCTCTTTGCGCACATTCTGGAGCAGATGTGTAAGCTTCCCACTCTTTAATGCTTTTTCAATCTCCGTGCGCAGAGTGATGCAGTTATCTGTTGTGTGGAATGTGTCTCGATGATAGTCACAGAACAAATTTGGGTCTTGCCCTCTTTTGTTTTTCATTGGTTGCGGCTGTTTGAACTGATAATTCTGAGTGCTGAGAACCTCCGCCGGAGATTTCGTTAAGGGAGTCCACTAACGTTCCCTATTTTCTTGCTTAATCGCCTTTTGAGTTATTATCTTGTTGATTGTTGCTCGCGCATCAATTGGTGAATAAGGAGAGTACGAATTCTGACTTGACTTCCTCTTTATGCTTGCGACTACCTCTACTCAGGTCTTGCGGATGATTCTAAGGTAGAGGTGGCCTGTTAGAACTTAAGTTGTGCTCAGTCTGGGGGTAGACTTTGGCTGCCGCCATGAGTTTATCCCAGTTTTTGGAAGGCCAGTTGTACCGGACAACACTTTAATCATTTCATCACACCTTACCGCATACTTGAACTGTGCGCGTATAAGGTCTTCATGGACATCTCCAATCTCCAACACCTCTTTATTGTAACGTGTTATAAAATCTTCGAGGCTTTCATCGTCCCTCGCCAGATGTTCATTACATCTGAGGAATCGCGCACGTATCCCTATTGCTGACTAAAGTGTGTAAGAAAATTTCTTTTAAGTCATTCCAAGAGGAAAGTTTACCTGCCGGTAAATTATCAAACCAAAGGCGCGCAGCACCGGTAAGGGTTTGTACAAATAGGTGACACCACATTGGCAATGTCCAGCACCCAAGTAACCCTGCACCGGTAAAGAGGCACATGTGATCATCAGGATCGGTCAAACCGTTAAACTTTCCAACGTTGGATGGTAATTTCGCTCGCTCCAACGAGCCAGTGCTATCTCTCTGGTAAACTTTGATTGTCCAGCTGCTTCGGTTGGGCGATATACAAAATTGTAATCATGCTAAGCTTCGGATTGTATATTGCACGTACTTTTGGCCTGTAACTAGCATGATCTGCAGATATTCAATTGAAATTACTTGCACTATCCCCATCCTCATAGGTTCTATCGAGCTCATCATGTTGGGTGTCCCGTTTCTACGAAGACCGCGGGCCCAAACGAGAGTGGACAGATGTGCGACGCTGAACATTGTCTTCTTTCCTTCTATTACCAGAATGAACAGGATCATTCCTGGTTTTAGAATACATTTCCGTTCCATCTTCAGGCATGTGTGAAGGGGAACGAGCATGACTTTGAGTATTATAACTCAAAACTCGAGGTGCCGGTGAAGCACGGACCTGAGGAGCGTTAACGGAGCTTGAAAAGCTGGAGTTCCGGTTTGGGGCATAACTGAGCATACATAGCGTTTAGAGTCGCTTGAGATTTGATTAACCACGATAATGGAGTCTCTCTAGGTGGTAAAATCGACGTAACATCAACCTGAGGAGCCGCCGAGTTACAGGAATACTCGCATGATTAGGATCATACTGAGCATTAGCTTCGCCGGAAGAATCCTCAACTATTTATCCGTCGACCTGAGGTCCGACAACAACACGTCGAATCCCTAATCGAGGACCTTGAAAAGATGATCCATCAGCCATGATGCTGCAGATCTAAGTGAAACGAAACGAAAGATGAGAAAGAATTAAAATCGGTGGGCGCCAATGAAGAAACCCTAGATCAACTAGACCGGGATCTAAGTAGATCTATGGAATGGGCTCTGCATAAAAGGGTTAACCCTTCGTTTGGATTCACGATGGATGATGAATAAAACAATACTCCGGCTGAACCTGCAAAACAGAACACCGTTAGCTCGCCACGGGAGAAGGGGGTTCTCTCCGTGACCACCCTCCGGCGTGAGAATAAGTACAGGTAGTCGGACGTAAGTATTGTAAGGGAGAGAGTAGCTGAGAGTGAATACCTTTCCTTGAATTCCAAGTTACTTATTTATAGCCGGTGTTTGGCGCCAAAAGGAGAGATTGTTAACTTTAACGGAATCTTCTGTTATTCCTTTAGTGTTTGGTGGCAATTCGTTAGTGCACAGGATCGTGAGCTCATCAGCGGTTAGGGAGGTGCCATGTGTCAACATGAGATCACTACATCTTATAAATGTGAGCATGCCATCATCGTGATCTTCCTCAGCCGTCCAGATGCTGCCATGTGGCAATTGGTTATAACCGAAAAGATGCTTGCATGACTGGGTGTTAATGGCTTCTAGAAGGTTTCACAGCTGTTACCCATCTATTATTCGCCACGTGTACATTCTGTTACAACAGAAAAGATTCCCTTTGCTTTTGCACCAAGTTAAGGATTTTGCTAAGGGAAAGTTTCTCAGGATTGATGTTCCCTTGCGCGAGAAGCGCAAGTTAGTTAACTAATCTTCCTTCTTCTCCTTGCTGCTTAGCGCAACGTTTGGTGGATACTTGCTTTGATATAAATATCTACGCAAGGTTTGTGCATGAAGCATTATCAAACGAGAATGTTCAAGGTTAACTTTGAACCTTGCGCGAGCCCACACAAGGTAGTTAAATGAAGCATTATCAAACGATAATGTTCAAGGTTAACTTTGAACCTTAGCGAGCCCGCGCAAGGTAGTTAAATGAAGCATTTATCCAAAGAGAATATTCAAGGTTAACTTGGAACCTTGCGCGAGGCCGCGCAAGGTAGTTAAATGAAGCATTTATCCAAAGAGAATGTTCAAGGTTAACTTTGAACCTTGCGCGAGCCGCGCAAGGTAGTTATATGATCCTTTCCTCTCTTGGATATTTGGCGTAGAGTTCTAATAAATCTTATTTTGGCAAGTTATTAATGGGTATGGTTTCCTTGATTTGTGCAAGGTTTTTGGGACCATACCCCTTCAGCGGTGGTTGATGTTGAAAGCTCTTCCACGCACAACATGTGGTTGTTGCTGTTGTTGTGGTTGTGGTGGCTGTTGTTGAGGGCTGCTGCTGCTGGGTTCTTGTTTCACAACTCGATCTGGGCAAACGTTGCTAAAGTGGCTAGGATCGCCTAAGTGTAGCAAGCACATGCATTAGCAACGGGTGCTTGCGGAGGTTGGTTGAACTGAGGAGCGTGGTTTGGAACTGGTAGTGCGGCGATAGGCTGAGGAGCTTGCTGACGTGGGCCTGCGCGGCAGCTGACGGTGTAGTGACCATAGATGTTGCAGTTAACACAAAAGTGGCAGTTGCCTCCAACAGCATGATGGTAAGTGCACTTAGGGCACAAAGGATGAGCACCAGTATACGCACGCTTAGCAGGAGGTGCGTTGGGAGTAGTAAGCTGGTGAGACTGGTGGTTTGGTTTTGCAACTACTGCGTTATTCTTGCTGGTGTTCCTTCGCTTGCGGCTCTGGCGTTCGTCTTGGAGGCTTGAGACGATGCGGTGTCGACGCTTGGCTCGACAGGGGCTTGGCTAAGACTTTTGATTGAGACCTTGAAAGCTCCAGCAAAGACTCGTTTGTCATTGATCTCGGCCGCGAGTTGATAGGTTTCTTCGATAGTAGTTGGTCTCGCTGCTTGAACAAAGTCGGCGACATAGTCGGGGAGAGCGCGGAGATACTTCTTGATGGCTTTCTCCCTGGTATCCACTTGACCTGGGTAGATAAGACTCAGCTGTTTGAATCGAGCGGTGAGACCCACGTTATCACCTCCCACCTGTTTGATATCCCAAACTCATTCTCCAGCTTCTGAACTTCGTGGGGAGGACATAATTCCTTAATCATTAACTCTTTCAGTTCCTCCCAAGGAGCCCATAAGCTGAGTTGTTTTCGCGCCTGTTACGCTCGCAGTGGACCAGTCAAGTGCCCTTGACTGAAAAACACCAGTAGCATTGACGGTGCGGAGGTTCTCGGATATCCGCTTTGGCGGAAAGTGACCTCAATTGCATCGAACCATTGAAACATCTTACTTGGACCTTCTTCGCCAGTGAAGGTCATAGGAGCGCAAGCTTTGAATTGCTTGAAGCTGAATGGAGCTTTTGGAGCATCGTTCTTGGAATCCACTGAAGAATTGCTGCTGACGGCATGAATCTCACTGACAATCTGAGGATCACCTTAGCCATTTCATTGGCCACTAGTGAGGCGATTCGTTTGTTGGCGTTGTTTCGTTGGGCAGAACGGCGTGTGTGAGATCCCATGGAAGCCATTCTACACGGAAGGAATAGATGAGATTCGATTTATATGGGTTTTGTTTAAAAGTTTTGCGTCTTACACCATAATAGTTATTATTATTATTATTATTATTATTATTATTATTATTATTATTATTATTATTATTAGTATTATTATTCATGTAAGGCACAAAATCACATATTCGCATAAGCACGTAAACACATAGTCACATAAACACATAAGCACATAGTCACATAAGCCACAAAAGCACATATTTTGCACGTTTTAATCTTCATTAAATCATGTGTAACGCGTATGAGATGTGCTAATATAGCTTACAATACGCTATATTTATTAACGAGTAATTCTGCGCATGAGATCATGCGCGTAAGAGAGTTGTGCGTTTTAATTTGTTCGCAATTTGTTTAGAGTTTTAGATTGCGAGAGCTGTGCGAGTTGTGCACGCGTTTATAGAGCGAAAAGCAATAAAACGAGAAAATCGATAAAGCGTAAAATTTTCCAATTTAAAACACATAAACATAAATAAAACTCATGATGCGTAAAATCGACGATATGCAGGCTTAAAACAAATGGACTGTCCTGGGTTTTGAGACATCGACTACCCAAAGTGATTCGGCCATTCCTTTGAGTTTGAGCACACGATTTGGCCTAATAGGTGAATGCCTCACCACCTCGCGGCAACGGCATTGAAACGGTAGAGACTTTGGTGAGATTGAAAATCGAAGAGTGGAACTAGTTATTAAGATGCGGGTTTCACTCCTAACTTAACAACTTCGTACCATAAATGTGGTAAGAATAACCACGAGATAGAAATGGAGATTTCTGTCGAGATTTGGATATCACTCCTAACTCAATGTAAGTATATCATGCAGAGAGTAATACGCGGGATGAGCGATCTAATAGAGAGTTCTTGGTTATCACACCTAATCTCGACACAGTCACTCGTTTGTGTTATACGAGTACCTTCAAGCGTGTATTGTGGTAGCTTTAGGAAAAGCATATTTAGTTTAGTTAACAGAGCTAAATCAAAAATAGAATAACTAAAATTTCGGTCGAATTGGCCCAACTCGTATGAGTTGTTCAGTCGTACGCGGTGACCTTCATCGTGCGAGGTGACTCACTTCGTACGAGTCAAGTCAGTTTGTACGGAAAGGTCTGTTTTAGTACTAGACTAGGCTAACAATCATGCAATTCTACCTAATTCCCTATAGTTATGGCTCTGATACCAATCTGTCACACCCCAACCGATGGCGGAATCATCGGGCCGCGACACTAGGCGAATTAGATTGTTCAAGAGAATCCATAATAACTATCATAATGACAATATTTAAAGTTTAACTTCCCATACAATTAAACAAATTTTCACCATAGTTAAACATATTACATGTCTCTCAAACAATTCAAATCCGCCAACCTAGATTATTAGTGGGTTTCTAGAAAGTCATATCCGTTTGCAGCATGAAATAATCATTAACCTGTCACATACGTTAAAATAAAGTCACTACAAAAATGTAAAGGTGAGTACACAGGTTTGCATAATAATAGTAAATAAGCGTTTAACATAACTAGCATGCACTAACGTAGTCATGTGAACACATATATGTTACCTACACCGAAATCGACTAACCAACACAACCGCGAGTGAGACAAGTAAAGTAAAGTGAGAGCGAGCCTTAACAACCCCTGAATGAACAGGTGGCGGGTCAACCTATTGCAGCTATCATGTTAAGGGTGGTCAGCAAATCTCAAGGCATACAATTAACACATAGCTGTTCAGCGTTTCACGTATAGTCATGCAATAGTGGTTTTGCATTTTGAATGCGTTTTAGTGTTGTGTGTTGTGATCGTTTGATAGAGAACATATGTAACACCCAAAAGTTCATTAAAGCGAAAAGGGGTCAAGTATACTCACGGTGATTTCTTAAACAGTAAACACCGGTGAGCCGGGGAGAGTGAGAAGAGCGTTGGATTAGCCTACGCATAGAAACAGAAGTGCATCAATCTTCGATAGCTTGAACAGTTGAACGGATAGTTGTGCAGGACAAACAGCGAGTCGTTTGAAGCACCACTCGCACGAGGCATCACCCTCATGCGAGTGACCACTCGTATGAGCTGTTTCTCGTGCGAGTGACCTGTTTTGAGTCCAAAATCGAGTGTTTTCGCGTCGTTTCTTCAGAAAATCGAGTGTCCATCCTTCCAACCTTAAGCAACTGAGCAAACCAAAAGCTGGGGAGGTCTTTTAGAGCGAGTTAGTCGTTTATGGAAACTCGGACTGGGCCGTACTAACACGAAGTGGTTCGTGCGAGCCAGTCCAGTTAGCACAAGTGACTGTTCTTGCGTCTTCTTGCTACCAGAACTGAGTTTTCACTCGAAATAGATGTAGTTTCGAATCCATTTCGGGTGTGTTTATGACAACATTTTGTCCCACTATCTAGTGAACGAACTTACGTCGGTTTAGTCGTTTTTGTGTAAAAATCGAGTATAAAAACAGTTTTACTAGGATTTAACACTTGGTGAGCTGGAAACATTAAGTTTTCTAACTTGAGAAGCCAAAGCTTGCTCAAACATACTTGTTAAAGTGCAAATTCTTGATACAAACAGAAGGTTTTATGAAAAAATGAAGATTTTCGTAAACAGAGAAGTTTATATGAAATCGGAGATAATCTCGAGTAAAATCGTTGTGATTTGTGTGGAAAACGTAGTCTTCTTACTTGGAAACAGAGAAAAGCATATAGAGGAGGTTTCGTGGACTAACAACATGGAAGCATGAATGATGAAGTGTGGTATTTATAGGAGAAGTGAGGAGAGCAGGTGGCTTGGTGCGGGTGAGTGCTCGTGCGAATGGTCACTCATACGAGTGGCCATTCGTACGGCTGGGTTCTTGGTGCGAGTTGCAGCCTGGTGCGAGCCATGGTTCACTTGTGCGAGTGACCGCTCGTACGAGTGAGCCTGGTTTCAGTTGGGCTGTTTTCGTTTGGTGATTCCGTTCGGTTAGTTATTGGTACATTAAGCGTTTTAGCGAGGCATTAAGCTAATGTTAATAATATAATGCGATAGAGCGAGTTGCGTGAGCGAGCGAGTGAGAGCGGGCATAATCATACTACAAACATCAACATACTAACACATGGCATAACATAACCCAAATAAGTAACTGCGTTTGCGGTTAGTGTTATAAGCGAGGTAGAAGGCGCGAGTGAGTACCGAACAAACAAACAAACTCGGCACTTAAAGTAACATAGTTAACTGTGATTTGTGTTGCGGTTACATTGAGAGTATTAAGCGTTTTAAGTGTGCGCAGTGATGCTTTGTGATAAAATGTATTTAGTATAAATGAGTCCACTATTTATATCGAATCTCGGATTACAAAACGGTTACAAGTCGGAAAGACGATAAGCTGATAACAACCAAAAGGTCGGGTTGTTACATTATCTCGTGTGGTGCATTTTTACCATTTAAAATGTCTCAATGGATGGAGTAACAAATCTTTCACTATGTTTTTAGATTTTCTTGAGGATTTGTTACCTGAAGGAAATTTGTTACCTAAAAGAAACACATGTGAAGAAAATCATGGCCAAGTTGGGATTAAGATAAGAAAAAATCCATTCATGTCCTACTGGTTGCATGTTGCTCTAGGATGACAAAGAGAAAGATGAAGTTTGTTCTTTTTGTGGATCTTCTAGATGGAAAGTTTATGAAGCTAGTCCAGAAGCTGAGAGAGTCCTCCCAAGAAGAGAGCTTCAAAAATATTACGGTGGTTTCCCTTAAAACCTAGACTTCAAAGATTGTTTATGTCATTAAAGACGTCTAATATTATGAAGTGGCATCATATAGACCGTGTGAAAGATGGAAAATTGCGACATCCAACAGATGCGTTAATTTCGAAAGATTTTGATGAAAAGTTTCCTAAATTTGCTAGTGATCCTCGTAATGTTTGTCTAGCTCTTGCAAGTGACGGCTTCAACCCATTTAGGACAATGAATGTGGCACATAGTATTTGTCCAGTTATTCTTATTCCATACAATTTACCACCATGGTTGGTTATGAAGCAACTAAATTTTATTCTTTCTTTAATGATCCCAGGTCCTAAAGGTCCAGTAAACAAGATAGATGTATATATGCAACCATTAATAAAAAAATTGAAGGAGTTATGGGAGGATGGAGTTTCTACATTTGATGCCTCAACGAAAGAATACTTCCAGTTGAAGACATCTATAATTTCTACCATATCTGACTTTCTAGGATATGCCAATCTGTCCAGGTGGAGCACTAAGGGAGAACTTGCAAGTCCTATATGTGGTATTGATACTTATTCCAATTGGCTTAGTCACAGAAGAAATTGGTGTTACATGTGTCATCGAAGGTGGCTTCCAACTTACCATCGTTGGCGTTCAGACACAAGATCCTTTGTTGGACAACATGAATTTAGAGTTGCTCCTGTTCCTTCTTCTGGAGAGGAGGTTCTACAACAACTAGACAACATTGAATTTCTTGTCGACAATAATGTTCGTGGTCATGGAAAAAGAAAAGTATTTTTTTATGTTGCCATATTGGGAGCATTTGTTGTTGCATCACAATCTTGATGTTATGCACATGAAAAGAATGTTTGTGACAACATAATGAGGACTTTATTGGGACAAGAAGGAAAGTCAAAAGATAACTAAAAAACAAGACTTGACTTAGAACAAATGGGTATAAGAAAGGAACCGCATCCAAAGAAGCGGCCTAGAAGTAATATCACGTTCATGCCAAAAGCATGCTTCAAATGACTCGGGGTGAAAAGACTAATTTTTTTAAAAAATCCTTAACTCAATCAAACCTCCCGATGTATTTTCATCTAATATCTCTCCATGTGTAGAGTTAAATGAGCGCAAACTAATTGGGATGAAAAGGTATGACTGCCACTTGTTGATGCAAGAATTTTCGCCGATTGCATTACGTGGAACTTTACCGGACCATGTAGGCCTAGTTATAATTGAATTATGCAATTTTTTAAGATCATTTGCTACAAGGATTTATCTGAAGTTGATCTGGTTTTTATTGAGTCTAAAGTTGCTCTCACTTTATGCAAACTAGAGAAGATATTTCCTCCATCATTCTTTACTGTAATGGTGCACTTGGTGATGCATTTAATGAGAAAGGTTAGGCTTGGAGGTCCTGTTGCGTTTCGGTGGATGTACCCTATTGAAAGGTAATATACTATATTATTATAATGATATATTTGAATATCTTATCCAATTTGATACATTTTTATGTTTTCAAATTATTAGTGACTTTATAACTATGACATGAACAGGGATCTTCTGAAACTTAAGTCATACGTTCATAATAGAGCTCATCCTGAAGGATCAATTGCTAAAGGTTATTTAGCTGAGGAAAGTATAACATTTGTGTAACACCTCGAAATTTTGTGTCAAGTGATATACGACACATGTCCATACTCTCGAATGTGTCATGTGTTGGACAGAAGGACTAATCTTGTCGTTATGTCATTTTATGACCTCTGAACGAACATTTGATATAGTCAAGGGACCATTTTAACATTTATTGAAAGTGTATTCATCAAAAGGATTAAACATGTCAACATGCCAAATAATTTGGCCTCTGAGTGACTCTTACGGACCGTAACCACATATGGTTACGGACCGTAAGCAATTAAGAGGAATTGTTGCTGACAAGCGGTTACGGACCGCAAGGCTTTGCCCTTACGGTCCGTAACCATTTCAAAACCAAGGGCGCCAGAAGGTGCTTACGGACCGTAAGCACTTTACCATACGGTCCGTAAGCGAGTGCCAATGGTAATTTTGTTTGCTGCCCAAGGCAACCTGCTCTCTTACCACCTATTTCACATTTTGCCACCAATGTGCAGCTTGTGACACATCCATGGACACCTGCTAACATCTTAGAACCCACAAGACACTTGTCTTGATCTTGAGCATCACCTCCAAGTATAACTAGCAAGCCAATCTTGCATTCATCCTTGCTCATTCCTCGCATTCTCCTCTCTATCACTCTTTGGAAGTTCCTGGTTCTAAGGGAGCATCAGACTGAGTTTTATTATTCTCTTGGATCACTTGTAAGTGTTCCATCCCTTCTCTTTTCAGTTTATAGGCTTTTAATAGCCAAAAGTCAAGCGTTTTGACAAAAAATTTGACTTTCGGTTAAGACCATTATAGTCCAGCCATTGTCTAGTCGAACATGGCTACATGATCGTAATTAGGTAGGTGTTAATCCCTACAAAGGGCACCTCCTAAGAATCATGTTTACTCGGTCAATTGACGGGTCAACATATTAATGTTTTAAGAAAGTCAAATGGGTCACTTTTGAAATAATCCAAATCTGATAATGTAGGTGTTATAAAATATGTTTTAACACTTCAATAACTTGGTAATAATTATTAGAACACGTGTAAACATGTCTGGCTCGTCAATTCCAGTTCTAGGGGTCGGTTCGCAACCGAAAGTCGCGAAGTTTGACTTCTTCTTTGACTTCAGATTTGACCCGATTTAGATTAGTTTGCTACTGATCTAAGGTCCCATTATGATCATATTATTGTGTAGCATAACCCTCTGAGGTTATTGCCTGATCATAATAGTAATCTGAGTTTTATGCAAGTTTCCGTTAATATGCCATACTTTGACTATATCGCCCTTTTTGATAAAAAAATAAGTTTTTAAACATTAACGAACTTGAAAATGGATCATATACTGATATGTTAATTAATAACATATTTAGATGTTATTATTTTGATCATAAACTGAGTTTTGTTATAAAATCGCAAATCATGCTTTTAAAGGACCAAAATGCCCTTTCGGCATCTAAAATGGTTTTAAACAAAGTTTATATATAAAACTCATTACCTACTGATTTAATATCATAAATGGAATTATTTGGGATGTAAAGTTAGTTTATATTCTGAGTTAAGTATGAGTTCTTGTGTTAGATCGATAAATGACGATAATGCCTTTATGGTACCTAAATTGGCTTTAATCATGCTTTTTATACAAAACCTTTTCACATACTGATATGTCATACTAAATGACATATTTTGATCATACAAATCTGATCATAACATCAGATCATTTAGCGATTTAAACGCCGTTTCGACGCATAGTGTGGTTTAAAACCATATTTATCAACCAAGACTTGTTACCTACTGATTTTATAACTCATTTAAAATGTTTTTATAGTGGGTACATATTATAAACCCATAATCCCAAATAGGTTATCAAACTATGTGTGAAATGACCAAAATGCCCCTATGATGCGTAGTTTGGCTTTAAACCATAAACCACACATATGATTGATATCCTACTGATATTATATCACAAATTAAGTATTTTTCCAGAATGTTTATGATCATAACATCAGAATATACGCAAGCTCCTTTTTATACGTCATTTAATGACCGAAACGGCCTTATGAGGCATAGTTTGATTTTAAAACCTTAACGGGCATACAAGTTAATATCTTACTGATATTATAACTTGTTTAAAGTATAATGGCATATAGAACTTGCTCATGACTCATTCGGTTACCTGGTATCGCTTATATGCGCACGGTTAAGTTTATGTAACTAGTTTACGTAACTTAACCGAAACGGGTTTAACCTAATCATTTTAATCTCAAATTCCAGAATGTAAATAGTTTACCCCTTTATACAAGTCTTAGTACTTGTTGGGTTTAAACTACATTCTATTCCGGCCATCGCTTAATCTAGCGAATCGTACCGTTTTTTATTCTTTAAGCTAGCCGGTTTAAGTCTATGACTTAAAGAGGACCTGTTAGCATTCTAATTAGTTATTTATACCATCATTCCAGACTAGAGCTTTCCTGTAAATTCTACCTACACTTATTTAAATTTGAATACGGCTGAGTTTTTCTTGCACTTAAATCAAGTTATAGCTCAGTTAAATACTTTTAACTTATTTTCCGTATACAGCCTTGGGATACGGTAAATTATTACCGCTTGGTCGGGTGTGGATCATTTAGCCGGATTGTGGCTATTAAATCTGCATAACACATTTTGATCTGTTTCGTTTGATAACTTAAACATTGGGGGTTAACGCGACCGTGTCGTGGATATCCTCGGCTCATTTAAGTTACTAATGGACACGACCTAAGCACGGGGTGTAGGCATACACCTGACAGATGCGAATGCTAAATATTTTATTACCCACAAGCTGGGGATAACTCCTTTGTGGTTTAATAAACGGTGTGTCGGTTAATCATATCTCGGTTTCTATACTGGGCCCCATATGTATTGACAAACATGTAAAACTGTATACAAGATTAAAATTTAATTGTTCCAAGTTATAAAATATTTTTCGTGCCTTGCGCACCTAAATCTATTTTTGAAATATTTTTCAAAACGAGTCAGTTAATTGTATTTACCAGAAACTGACGTACTTTCAAAAGACTTAGTTAAATGTACAATGCGAAAATAGGCTGGAAGCTGCTCAGTATTGATATAAGAGGATCTTGTAAGCCCTTAGATCTGCCTAGAGTCTGCTGAACATCATTTTGTACTTTTTACGATCCGTCTGTGGATCTTATCACAAACGTCTGTATATTATATTTTTTTTTGAACTTTGAACATTTACGTTTGGAATAGTAATTTAACTCCAAGACTTCCGTTGTGCTATTCTGTGTTGTTTGTCTATGATGATATCAACTTACGTCACGATACTCCTCACCGGGCCACCAAGATCTGTGCTGGACCCCGCGGTGTGACAATTTGCCTCCAGATATCTATCAAAAGTTGAAACTGTCTTCACTAGAGCAATTAGGAATGATCATGAGGGTCACCAAAATTAAATTGAAGAATCCACCAATCTTTGTCTCGGTCTTGCCATAGGTCATAAACTGCATTCAGGAGTATCTATTCACAAAAGAAGGAGATCTTCAAATTCAGACATTGATGAAAAATCTCTCACTCAAGCCCATCGTTATGTATTATTCAATGTTGAGTCGATTACACCTTTTCGAGAGTAATAATCTATGCTTGTTATTATATTCTTTCCCTTCATTCATTTATCACAAAAAATATTGATAATATGTTTTTTTGAGGGATCACACACGCATAATCAAGGGACAAAACTGTTTCCGTCAAATGGCAGATTATGAAATGAACAAGACTCACTTCCAACAGTTTGCTGGGTGGTTCAAGAAAAAGCTATTTGGAAATGAATATAAAATATGTTATAATTTGTTATTTGGGATATATCTTTGTGTAATGACAATTAACAACCATGTTGTTAGTTGCACGTATGGAAGAGCAAGGTAATGATGTAACTGAAGAGATAAAATGGCTTGCTCGTGGCCCACTTAAAAGTGTGAAACGATACTCTAGTTACCTTGTTAAGGGTTATCGTTTTCTCACAAAAACAAGAGAGAAATCACTAAGAACCCAAAATAGTGGTGTCGTTGTTACCGTAGAAGGTGCAAGTTACGCTAGTAGTCGAGATAGAAGACATGTTCACAGCGTGAATAACTACTTTGGTAAATTGAATGACATTATTGAGTTAAACTACTCAGGTCAAATACAAGTAGTTTTATTCAAATGTGATTGGGTTGACATTAATAGGGGCTACAAGATAGATAATGGTTTAACATTGGCAAATTTCTCATACAAGGCAATACAAGGGCTAATTTAACCGATGATTCATTTGTATTGGCAGCACTAGTTGATAAGGTGTTCTATGTAACAGATCCCAAGCATAAAGATTGGGAGGTCTTGAGACATGTAAAAGTAATAGATGTATTTGACAAGGGAAATGTTGATGGTAAAGTTGGTCCTTATTCGAATGATTGAATATTTGATGTGCCTAACTTGCATAGGATTGGGGATGATGGTGAAGATGGCATAAACATTACGCTCGATATGGAATGTGAAGTAGATGTTGAAGAAAATGATGATGACGACTCAGGTTAAAATGGGACATATTTTCGCATTGGTCTTGTAAAGTGCCGGTACGGTTTGACGTGCAAACAAAATTTTGTGTATTTTTTTTTTCTAGTATTTTTAGCTCAATATGTTTATTTGTGACTTTAATTTGTATTGACTTTTTCTGCTTTGCTGTAGATTGGCGATATGGGTCAAGAATTGAGCTATTACAAGTTGTGCTAATTCTGTTGATTGGTGATATGGGTCAACATTTATCCCTACCAAAGAAATACTTGCTTTAAGGTTATCAGGATCAAAGATAAACGGCCTGAACAACGAGCAGTGGAGCAATTACGAAGGGATAGAGTTTACTCAGCTTCTGTTGGTTTTTGCTTATTATTGTACCAGCAGTTTGTTTTTTTCCTCTGTTGTAGTGCTCTTTAAGCACTTATATATCAGCTACTTTATGTATACTACGTATTCAACTACTTAATATATTGCTTCTGATATTAGATATCCTTTAACCTCATAAATTCGTTTAAGAAGAATGCACGCAGCGACTCTAGTTAAAACTGTATGAGTTTGTAAAGCCGACACCGATGTTGCGTGCTTCGTGCAGCCGTCGCAGCTACTGTGCTGTTGGCCATTGGTGCGTGCATCGTGCAGCCAACGCCGCTGCTGCACGCGTCATGCAGCCGAAGCCGCTTGCCGTTGTTGTTACGTCGTGCAACCAAAGCCGTTGCGGCGCTGATGGCCGATGTTGCGTGCGTCGTGCAGCCGACACCGCTGCTGCGCGCATCGTGCAGCCGATTCCGCTTGCCGTTGCTGTTGCGCTGTGCAGCCGAAGCCGATGTAATGTTGATTTCTTATGAAATATATAATTATAGAATTAGATCAAAGAAGTCTTATCATGTATAACTTTACCATTATCGTAGAGTACATGCGGTGTTAAAAGATTGAGCCGCACAAATATGAAGGAGCCTCGTGTTAGAGGGACAAAGTCGTTTGCTAGACTTGCTCATGAAATTGTATTATTCTAGCTTTTTTTAACATTTATTAAATTTTGAATATTTTGGTTTTTATTTCCCTTCCTAACCATCAAACATAAATTATAGGCAACGAAGAATATTGGTATACATCCAACACGAGGAGAAATGTATATAAAAACTCGCACTCGTAAGGATTGAAGCATTGTTGATGATAACGTTACTCACGTTGTGGTAATGTATTATAATGTTCTTATATATCATGGGTGTGTTTAATTTTCTTATGATTGTCTATTTTGTTACGTGTTTAATTAGGCTTCATTAAAAAAATTACAAATGACTCTACAATCACACCCGGCAATCCAGATGATTTTACAAACGATGACTACTCAAAAATTAAACGCCCGGGGAAAAGAGGATACGTTCGATTAGTTAGAAGGATGCCAGCCGCAAAAAGTAATGGTGCTTCTTCGACATATTCCAAACTAATGATCAGCTAAAGAGTGTTAATCCAAACTAGTGATCAGCTGAAGAGTGTTGTCAATGCTATGGCTATCATCATCCAAGAACATATCCCCAATGCAAATTTGTCTTCGGTTCTTAGCAATAGAAACATGCAGGTAATTACATATATGACCATTATTTGTTCGTTTATGATTATATATTTATGTACTAGCATTTGTTTGATTTATATGTTTTAGGTCCTTGTATTGGTTCTTTGGTCCATAACAACTCTTTACTGGTTAATGAAATATCATCTTCAAAAAGTCAATATGATAATGGTAATCACTTTTAACTAGTTACTTTTTTTAACTATTTCGCAATATTAAATGGATATGATTATGTTGTCGTAATCTTGGTATGAAATCGATTAGCCAAAACTTTCCATTTTACAGTGTAAGAAAGTAGTTTGGACAATTGATCTTAAAGTTTTGTTGACATTGCAATTAAGGTAATATGTTGGTTTTTTGTCTAATTGTTAGGTATTTGAGTCAATTATAAATGGTTGTATATTATATGTTTATTTTTTTATCTAATTATTAGGTGTTGAGGCCATTTTTATACATGTTTTTCTTTAGAATCAAGAACAGTGAATTTAAAGAACTTTTAATTTTTTTGAACTAATACTAATACTTGTTTATATCGCTGATGTTCGCAAGGTAGATATCATGAGAAGCTTTAGAGCTAAGTTATATGATACTATATTTTTCACCTAAAAGAACATTTAGACTCGTTGTTTAAATAATTAGAATTTGGAATATGTTAATTATTCACGATGTTTTCCTAATATTTGAAATATGTTTTAGATCGAACTTATTATTGAAGTTATGATATTATGAATTTTACATTTACAATTTTATCTTTTATTTTATATTATATTATATTTTATATTGTAAATAATATAATTTTTATGCAAATTATGTGCCACTAAAAATAGCACATATATTTAACTCGAAACAATTTTCACCAACACAATATTTGTGCCATAAAGGTTTTTATCGTGACAAAAAAAAGTGCCACTAAAACAAGTATATATATGTGACTATGATTACTTTTTAAAAGCACAAATATTGTGCCAAAGTTTTTTTTATATTGTGTGCAAAAATTTAAGTGCCACTAAAAGCCTAAAAACTGGCAGATCCCAAAGTGCAAAGGCTTTAGTGTCAGTGCTTCTAGCGTCACTTTTTGTGTGCCGCCCACTCCTACAAGAGTCTTTAGTGGCATTTTTATGGAACTTTTCGTATGTCACTAAACGACTTTTTTTGTAGTGTCTACGACATTTCAAAATTCTAGTTTGCTTCCATCTTCATTGCACTAAACTTTTCCTGCGCCACAACACCTTGCGTCACCCTTTTCTGTTGTGCCTTTTTTGTCCTCCTACGCTGATAATCTAACAAATTTGATGGCTCCTTTGGTAATCTTTGTAGTCAACTTGATTGATTTGGTGATTTTCCCTTAGAATGTTCAATTGTTAGTGGTTATATTATAAAAAACACCAAACTAGTCACTTTTTTAAAATATTCAATTGTTAGTATTTATATTATTAAAAAAAAGAACCAAACTAGTCACTTTTTTGAATGTTAACTCTATAATTATGCTGGACTATAGTTATGCCCATAGTTTATAGGAGTTGGTTATGTCCGTAGTCTATTGAGGGTACGTGAGAGCATGGACGCATATCTGCTTTAGTTTGTGCATAATGCTATAGTTCAACAAACACTCGGTAAAAATCACATCGTAAGTGATTTGATTCTCAAGTATCACCTTTCTATCATGTTTCATCAACAAAACATATGTTATACTAACAATTCAAAACCGCATAGTGGCTAGTTTATTCGTGTGTATCTGGAAATTCATATATAGCTCAATAAGTTTAGATAAACCTGGAAATTAACTTGGAAATCAATTCCATAGTTAATCTAAACATATACCAATAAAGAGATCCATGCGCATCCGTCCTATTTTATCGATTAGTGTAGTTCCAGATTACGATCTTGAACAATAATATTTCTTGTTGTAAATGTGATAACTAGTGCGGAATCCAAGTTAACATACCAAACCAAAGCAATACACAATCAATACACACATGATATACACAAAAGTTCTTGTATATTGATTTCAACAGTTTCGGTATGATTACTCAATTAAAAGCTCTCAAACCCTCCGTTTTAGGGTGTTGCAACATACATAACACAATAGGTGAAACGACAATGAATAACAACCAAACGACATGCAATGTCGTTTGGTTTCTTTCTAAACGACAACATGACGCCATTTGGTTCAATCATCATGTAACCGATACCCAGTGTCGTTTGTTCAATTTGATCTCTTGGTCATCAAAGAGAAAACCAACCATCCCTCGTTCAAGTGCCTAGGCAAAATCTGGGAATCGCAAATGCAGTAATTGAAACTAATTGGTTACGCAATCTACTTCTCGAGCTGCATGTTCCACTTGCAAAGCCAATGTTGTTTGTTATGAAAGCATCTCGACCGTCTGCTTTTCAAGAAAACCGATTCAACATAAATGGACGAAACATGTTCAGATTGATATTCAATTTGCCCAAGAGAAGATTCGTATTGGTCGATGTTTTGTACAATTGCAAGTTCCCTCTTCATCACAGTATGCTGATATATCTACCAAAGGCCTAACTCGACATCTTTTTCAGACATTTAGATGCAATTTGAGCGTATGTCCTACTCCCACTCGAACTGAATGGGAATACTAGCGTGCGCACGTGGGCACACACATATATATATTACTTAATATTTGTTTGTATATTTGATAGGGATTATCTAGTCCTTGATTACAAGATTAATTATTGTATTTTCTCACCCTATATAATGAGTTGTTACAATGAATAATGCAATCGATCAATTACAAACACTTAGGGAGGCCAGAATACATCACTGGTAGAGGTGTAACGATTCCAACCCTTGCTAGAACACCGCTGCCACCCCAAGGGTAAGGGGCAAGGGTATGTTTCACAGGTACAGCTACCCATGAGGGATTGGAGAGAAGGGGTTTAAGGGTGGGGTCCATCTCTTTAATGGTGCGTGTATGTGATTGGTGGGTGAGGTAAAATAGTGGGATTCGTTGTTCAAGGGTACTTTGTAGTTTAAGGGTATAGCGCCGCCAGTATTTGTAGTGAGAGTACTTTGTAAAAAGTTTAACAAGGCCCCGGTTGATTGATCAAGTACTTTTGGGTGCGCCCTTTCCCTCTAAACACTTTTACTAGATTAGTTAATATTAAAGACAGCCAATGAAACGAGGATAGTTTTGTCACTTTCGTGTTAGTTTACAACTAACGAAGCGTGGACTTGTATCCCACTTGAGATTATCGTATATTTATTTTAACAGATTAACGTTGCGAACTCTCGTCTTTGCTTCTCCAACATTTGATAGATTTGATACCAATACCGACAAATATGCACAATTATTTATAAACCAGCTGTCCAAACAAAGCATATGTTTGTTGTAATTAATGATCTATTAAACCAAATCTTTGACTATAATTCAACACTTATCTCGTCATGCCCAGTTGGATGCCACATTGCCACTCATCATGCATTTGATTTGTTTTTTATATAGCTAAAACGATGGTCTTATTGATCCATGATAACTTGTAATAACAAGACTAGGATTTTCCCGACACGCATTGCGGCGAGAAATTTACATACGAATCAAATGGTAAATATCAAGTTTCATTTTAAGCTATTATAAGACATAAAAACCAACTTGTTCTAGATGACAATGACCAGTTACAAAACAATAATCCAGATAATATAAAAAAATACACATTCAAAGAGTATAGAAAACTGTTAAAATATAACCAAGTAACATCAATAGCCAAGATGAGATCTCTACACGTCATTTATTGCTTTAAGTTTAAGATGAACACGACTCGTGTCGTATCTTGCTTAAAAAAATTTTAGTAACCACTTTAAGTATTTTGTTACTTTATATATCTCTATGTTAATTAACCAATATAAGAATTTTTAAATTTAATAAAGTGCATTATAATTTATACTGTGTTAGTAAACTTTATTTTAAAAAATATTTATGTTATATTATAAAGTTCAAATTAATACAACAAAACATGTTAAAGAGATATATTATATAAATAAGATTAGTTACAAAAGCATTGATTCACAATACAATCATGGCATTTATGTAATTAAATTCAAAAGAGATGATTTTTGTGCATTCTTTTTAAATTGACTTTTTTACGCATGTGTATAGATATTTCATTACTAATAAACCATGGTATTTTAGTAATTAAAATCAAAAGAATGAATATTATATACACCGTAGCTAATGATGTTTTTTAATATAAGTATAATATGTAGTTTTAATAACAACAAAATAGGATTGTCTGAAATAGTTATAAGATTTTGAAAAGATAAAAAAATTGTATGTTGTATGATCACCCGATTGGTTTGTCAATTTAGTAGGTTCGGCCAGCTAAGATAAAGACGGTTTAGATTAACTCAACCAGATTAGTTATGCAAATGGCTTCGGTTTGGGCCGGGTTTAAATTGGTCTTCCACTGTTCCCCGGTATATCACCCCCAAGCCGTGTTAGTCTCATTAGCTAAACACTTAATTAGATGTCTCATAGTGGCTTAACACTTAATTAAATGTTTGACTTTGTTTAGGGTTCTTGAGAAAGTCAACCACCTTTGATATTTTACTGTGGACCGGTAAGTTTGTACGTATCTGAAGTCAACAAGAGATTAGAGTATAGCATAGTGGTTGTTTCCATCTCGGTGAAGGTTTGGTCGGGGTTTTACCCAGATTCGAGTCCAAGGGGGGGGGGGCAGTTTTACCTATTCCACGGGGTTTCTGCGCATCAGGGGTGCTACTGTTTTCTGCGGTGGTCGAGTAGTCGGCCTTTGGACATAGCTCCGAAAGGTGGGTTTACACGTGGAAAGCAGTTAGCCGTTAAAAAAAAAAACAAGAGATTAGAGTGCATTTAAGGCTGTAACGATTAAACAAATGCACGTGATACATGGTTCTAGAACCTGTAATCACATTGTTTGGGTCTCTGTGAAACAAGGTTTATACAATCCCACACACACTGCTTTGTTTTTTTTAGCCTAATCCAAGAAAAGTGGTCAACCCGGTCCAAAAAATGCTTGAGTGACTCAAATAGCTCGCTAGCTAGGTGGTTAAACCTCTCAAATGACACTATATAAACCCCCATACCCTTCTCATTCAACCTCACCCCTTCTTCTCTTATAATCATACCTAAAGCTTTCAAGTTTCAACACCATTCTTTCCATATGGAAAAAATAGGGTTTTACTTGCTAGTTCTTGCTAGCATCCTCGGGTGCACCGCAGCCGCCCGTGGCACCACCTCACCCACCACAGACTTCGTCAAAGCCTCATGCAAAACCACCCTGCACCCGCCTCTATGTGTCCGCTGTCTCTCAACCTATGCTAACTCTATCCAAGGAAGCGATCACCGCCTCGCCAAAGCAGCCGTTACAGTCAGCCTAAACAACGCCAAGTCAGCAGCCGCCTTCATTTCCAAACTAGCTCGACTCTCCCGGATGAAACCCCGAGAGCATCAAGCCGTTAGAGACTGCCTTAGCACCATGACCAACAGTGTCACAAGTCTTAGCCAGTCGGTTCAGGAGCTCGAGCGGATGGCTCGCACCAAGGGTGAAGACTTCGACTGGCACATGAGCAACGTGGAGACTTGGGTGGGCTCGGCTCTTACTAATCAAAACATATGTAGCAGGGGGTTTACTATGAATGGACATGTGAAGGATGTTGTGACCAAGAGGATGGTTTATGTGTCACAAGTCACTAGTAATGCATTGGCTTTGGTCAACAGGTTTGCGGTCAGGCATAGAAAGGGTATTCATAAGCCATGAGCCTATAAGATGTGAACCATATGAATACCAAGTTATGTACAATACTGAATAGATATTAGTTTGTGTCACATGTACCACTTATAGTTTATGTCGAAACTCTATAAACATAGTAGCATGTTTTCCATATATGTGAAGCTATCATTACCTATATGTTTTTAAGTTTTATTCTTGGATCAATAAAGATGTTATGACCCCAGATTTATAGACGTAATTTTTAAAAGACTTAGTTTTGTTATTTAAAAAGGGGTAGCGGCGCAGCTTGTTTCCCGTTACCATCTATCTCGATGTAAATTCATATATATTTTATATAACTAATTATTTACTTATTATAAAGATGGTCACGAAGGGCAACTGTTTAAGAAAAGCGAATCATTTTTAAAGTATTGTTAAAATAAAATATAGGGTTTGGGGGACAAAAGCAAGATTCGGCTACCGACATTACGTAGCATCCTATTTTCTAAAGGAATATAATTTTTTGAAAACTATAAAACCACTGATAAAAAAAAATTATACAAAAGAACAGAAATCAGCTTTCTAACTGATGCAGCGAGAAATAACAGACCAAATTAGTGTTATACAAAAACTGAAAATATGTGCAACCAAGCTCATCAAAAACAACATAATTGGATCCCATTTTATTGGTTATTAGTTTTAAAAGGTTACAACTAATCTTTTTAACATATAGTTAAGTGTGTTATAGATATTCAATTGTTAGTACTTATATTATAATATTTTTTACCAAACTAGTCACGTTTCTTAAAGTGAACTCTAAAATTATGTCCATAGTCTATCTGGAGTTACGAGACAGCATGATCGCATATTTGCTCTGGTTCGCACATATTGCTTTGTTTCAACAAACACTCTCTAAAAATCACATTGTAAGTGATTTGACTCTCGTATATCACCTTTTTATCACATTCAACAAAATGTAAGTTATACCAACAAAATCCAGTACATACACGAATTAAACCCGTGAAGTGGCTAGTTTGTTCATGTATCTTAATATTAGTATTCAATTTAATGAAATACGTTTAGATACACATATAAATCAGTTTCATAGTTATCTAAACACATACTAATAAAGAGATCAATGGGCATTGTAGACCTTACAGTCATATTTTATCGATGGTATTCAGCTTTAACTAGATTGACAACATCTAGAGTTTATTTTTACCATATTAGTTTTGTCACAAACAAGGTATCATACCCAGATCTTCGATTAAACACAACCAAATACTCAAACCGAAATGTTTATTACCCAAAACACTCACAAATCTGTTTATACAATACACGAATCTAACTCTCTAAACTCACAATGAAAAATAATAACTGATAATATCTGTAACGACACAAGGAGGAATCAATCTAAGATCAGATTCAACCATGAATCTGCTCAAATCTAACACATGAAATCCTAATCGCTCAAGAACAAGAGAGAGATCGTAAACGGGCAGAGAAACAAATAGAAACCCAAATTTCCACTAGTGAGAGGAAAGTTGAGCGTGTGAACATATCTTGTCTCAAACGTGAACGAACAGAGCCTCTGGTCCTTTGATAACTCCAAGACTGAGCCCAATAATCAACTACAAGCCCATGAAGTCGACAAGTATTTAGTAGCCCATATCATGCAAGCCTTTAACCAGCTTCCTATTCAGCAGCCCATACTTCAGGGGCGGAACTAGGAGTATCCCAGGAGTAGCCCGGGATACCCCTCAACTTTCATGGCGAATAGCAAAGTACCATTTCTTTTTCTCGGTTATATGTATAGGATACTCTTGAGCAAATAATAGGATACCCTGAGCAAGGTATTCTAGCCAAAGAGGAGAAGAGATGAGTGTATAAATTGTCCATTTTTTTATGGTCGGCGATTTCTCTGTAAGTTATGAAGGAAGAAGATGATCAATTAAAGAGAAATATAAATTGGTCCTCCACTACAGCATAGTTTATGGTTGATGTTGAAAGTTCTTCCACGCACAGCATGTGGTTGTTGCTGTTGTTGTGGCTGTGGTGGCTGTTGTTGAGGTTGCTGCTGCTGCGGTTCTTGTTTCACAACTCGATGCGGGCAGACGTTGCTAAAGTGGCTAGGATCGCCACAAGTGTAGCAAGCACATGCATTAGCAACGGGTGCTTGCGGAGGTGGGTTGAACTGAGGAGCGTGGTTTGGAGCTGGTAGTGCGGCGATAGGCTGAGGAGCTTGCTGACGTGGGCCTGCGCGGCAGCTGATGGTGTAGTGACCATAGATGTTGCAGTTAACACAAAAGTGGCAGTTGCCTCCAACTGCATGATGGTAAGTGCACTTAGGGCACAAAGGATGAGCACCAGTATATGCACGCTTAGCAGGAGGTGCGTTGGGAGTAGTAAGCTGGTGAGACTGGTGGTTTGGTTGTGCAACTACTGCGTTATTCTTGCTGGTGTTCCTTCGCTTGCGGCACTGGCGATTCGTCTTGGAGGCTTGAGACGATGCGGTGTCGACGCTTGGCTCGACAGGGGCTTGGCTAAGACTTTTGATTGAGACCTTGAAAGCTCCAGCAAAGACTCGTTTGTCGTTGATCTCGGCCGCGAGTTGATAGGTTTCTTCGATAGTAGTTGGTCTCGCTGCTTGAACAAAGTCGGCGACATAGTCGGGGAGAGCGCGGAGATACTTCTTGATGGCTTTCTCGCTGGTATCCACTTGACCTGGGTAGATAAGACTCAGCTGTTTGAATCGAGCGGTGAGACCCGCGTTATCACCTCCCACCTGTTTGATATCCCAGAACTCATTCTCCAGCTTCTGAACTTCGTGGGGAGGACAGAATTCCTTAATCATTAACTCTTTCAGTTCCTCCCAAGAGAGCCCATAAGCTGAGTTGTTTTCGCGCCTGTTACGCTCGGCGGTGGACCAGTCAAGTGCCCTTGACTGAAAAACACCAGTAGCATTGACGGTGCGGAGGTTCTCTGGATATCCGCTTTGGCGGAAAGTGACCTCAATTGCATCGAACCATTGAAACATCTTACTTGGACCTTCTTCGCCAGTGAAGGTCATAGGAGCGCAAGCTTTGAATTGCTTGAAGCTGAATGGAGCTTTCGGAGCATCGTTCTTGGAATCCACTGAAGAATTGCTGCTGACGGCATGAATCTCACTGACAATCTGAGGATCACCTTAGCCATTTCATTGGCCACTAGTGAGGCGATTCGTTTGTTGGCGTTGTTTCGTTGGGCAGAGCGGCGTGTGTGAGATCCCATGGAAGCCATTCTTCACGGAAGGAATAGATGAGATTCGATTTATATGGTTTGTTTAAAAGTTTTGCGTCTTACACCATAATACTTATTATTATTATTATTATTATTATTATTATTATTATTATTATTATTATTATTCATGTAAGGCACAAAATCACATATTCGCATAAGCATGTAAACACATAGTCACATAAACACATAAGCACATAGTCACATAAGTCACAAAAGCACATATTTTGCACGTATTAATCTTCATTAAATCATGTGTAACGCGTATGAGATGTGCGTAATATAGCTTACAATACGCTATATTTATTAACGAGTAATTATGCGCATGAGATCATGCGCGTAAGAGAGTTGTGCGTTTTAATTTGTTCGCAATTTGTTTAGAGTTTTAGATTGCGAGAGCTATGCGAGTTGTGCACGCGTTTATAGAGCTAAAAGCGATAAAACGAGAAAATCGATAAAGCGTAAAATTTTCCAATTTAAAACACATAAACATAAATAAAACTCGATGATGCGTAAAATCGACGATTTGCAGGCTTAAAACAAATGGAGTGTCCTGGGTTTTGAGACATCGACTACCCAAAGTGATTCGGCCATTCCTTTGAGTTTGAGCACACGATTTGGCCTAATAGGTGAATGCTCTCACCGCCTCGCGGCTAACGGCATTGAAACGGTAGAGACCTTGGTGAGATTGAAAATCGAAGAGTGGAACTAGTTATTAAGATGCGGGTTTCACTCCTAACTTAACAACTTCGTACCATAACTGTGGTAAGAATAACCACGAGATAGAAATGGAGATTTCTGTCGAGATTTGGATATCACTCCTAACTCAATTTAAGTATCTCGTGCAGAGAGTAATACGCGGGATGAGCGATCTGATCGAGAGTACTTGGTTATCACACCTAATCTCGACACAGTCACTCGTTTGTGTTATACGAGTACCTTCAAGCGTGTATTGTGGTAGCTTTAGGAAAAGCATATTTAGTTTAGTTAACAGAGCTAAATCAAAAATAGAATAAGTAAAATTTCGGTCGAATTGGCCCACCTCGTATGAGTTGTTCAAGTCGTACGCGGTGACCTTCATCGTGCGAGGTGACTCACTTCATACGAGTCAAGTCAGTTTGTACGGAAAGGTCTGTTTTGGTACTTAGACTATAGACTAGACTGAATCATGCAATTCTAGCTAATTCCCTATAGTTATGGCTCTGATACCAATCTGTCACACCCCAACCGATGGCGGAATCATCAGGGCGCGACACTAGGCGAATTAGATTGTTCAAGAGAATCCATATTAACTATCATAATGACAATATTTAAAAGTTTAACTTCCATACAATTAAACAAATTTTCAACATAGTTAAACATATTACATGTCTCTCAAACAATTCAAATCCGCCAACTTAGATTTATTAGTGGGTTTCTAGAAGTCATATCCGTTTGCAGCATGAAATAATCATTAACCTGTCACATACGTTAAAATAAAGTCACTACAAAAATGTAAAGGTGAGTACATAGGTTTGCATAATAATAGTAAATAAGCGTTTAACGAAACTAGCATGCACTAACGTAGTCATGTGAACACATATATGTTACCTACACCGAAATCGACTAACCAACACAACCGCGAGTGAGACAAGTAAAGTAAAGTGAGAGCGAGCCTTAACAACCCCTGAATGAACAGGTGGCGGGTCAACCTATTGCAGCTATCATGTTAAGGGTGGTCAGCAAATCTCAAGGCATACAATTAACACATAGCTGTTCAGCGTTTCACGTATAGTCATGCAATAGTGGGTTTGCGTTTTGAATGTGTTTTAGAGTTGTGTGTTGTGATCGTTTGATAGAGAACATATGTAACACCCAAAAGTTCATTAAAGTAAAAAGGGGTCAAGTATACTCACAGTGATTGCTTAAACAGTAAACACCGGTGAGCCGGGGAGAGTGAGAAGAGCGTTGGATTAGCCTACGCATAGAAACAGAAGTGCATCAGTCTTCGATAGCTTGAACAGTTGAACGAATAGTTGTGCAGGACAAACAGCGAGTCGTATGAAGCACCACTCGCACGAGGCATCACCCTCATGCGAGTGACCACTCGTATGAGCTGTTTCTCGTGCGAGTGACCTGTTTTCGAGTCCAAAATCGAGTGTTTTCGCATCGTTTCTTCAGAAAATCGAGTGTCCATCCTTCCAACCTTAAGCAACTGAGCAAACCAAAAGCTGGGGAGGTCTTTTAAAGCGAGTTAGTTGTTTGTGGAAACTCGGACTGGGCCGTACTAACACGAAGTGGTTCGTGCGAGCCAGTCCAGTTAGCACAAGTGACTGTTCTTGCGTCTTCTTGCTACTAGAACTGAGTTTTCACTCGAAATAGATGTAGTTTCGAATCCATTTCGGGTGTGTTTATGACAACATTTTGTCCCACTATCTAGTGAACGAACTTACGTCGGTTTAGTCCGTTTTTGTGTAAAAATCGAGTATAAAAACAGTTTTACTAGGATTTAACACTTGGTGAGCTGGAAACATTAAGTTTTCTAACTTGAGAAGCCAAAGCTTGCTCAAACATACTTGTTAAAGTGCAAATTCTTGATACCAACAGAAGGTTTTATGAAAAAGATGAAGATTTTCGTAAACAGAGAAGTTTATATGAAATCGGAGATAATCTCGTGTAAAATCGTTGTGATTTATGTGGAAAACGTAGTCTTCTTACTTGGAAACAGAGAAAAGCATATAGAGGAGGTTTCGTGTGACTAACAACATGGAGAGCATGAATGATGAAGTGTGGTATTTATAGGAGAAGTGAGGAGAGCAGGTGGCTTGGTGCGGGTGAGTGCTCGTGCGAATGGTCACTCGTACGAGTGGCCATTCGTACGGCTGGGTTCTTGGTGCGAGTTGCAGCCTGGTGCGAGCCATGGTTCACTTGTGCGAGTGACCGCTCGTACGAGTGAGCCTGGTTTCACGTTGGGCTGTTTTCGTTTGGTGATTCCGTTCGGTTAGTTAGTTTTGGTACATTAAGCGTTTTAGCGAGGCATTAAGCGTAACGTTAATAATATAATGCGATAGAGCGAGTTGCGTGAGCGAGCGAGTGAGAGCGGGCATAATCATACTACAAACATCAACATACTAACACATGGCATAACATAACCCAAATAAGTAACTGCGTTTGCGGTTAGTGTTATAAGCGAGGTCGAAGGCGCGAGTGAGTACCGAACAAACAAACAAACTCGGCACTTAAAGTCACATAGTTAACTGTGATTTGTGTTGCGGTTACATTGAGAGTATTAAGCGTTTTAAGTGTGCGACAGTGATGCTTTGTGATAAAATGTATTTAGTATAAATGAGTCCACTATTTATATCGAATCTCGGATTACAAAACGGTTACAAGTCGGAAAGACGATAAGCTGATAACAACCAAAAGGTCGGGTTGTTACATTATCTCGTGTGGTGCATTTTTACCATTTAAAATGTCTCAATGGATGGAGTAACAAATCTTTCACTATGTTGTTGGATTTTCTTGAGGATTTGTTACCTGAAGGAAATTTGTTACCTAAAAGAACACATCATGTGAAGAAAATCATGGCCAAGTTGGGATTAAGATAAGAAAAAATCCATTCATGTCCTACTGGTTGCATGTTGCTCTAGGATGATAAAGAGAAAGATGAAGTTTTAATGTTTTCTTTACGTTATCTCAATCTTTCCGTATCCCAGTTGTAAATTAGGAATTTATGTATCCAAGAATTTTAATGCGAATTGATATTACAGTTTTGTTTTATACTCACTGATTTAACATTCATATCATCATACATCTCGACGTATCTCAATCTCATCATTTAAAGAAGATGGGTTGTGTCTCACTTTTACATAGACTAACCCCTTCATCATAACAAACGAGAGAGGTACTGTCATCATTCAGTCATGTATCCTTTCAGAATTGAGACTCAAGCTTTGGTTGTTGTGTTTGTTTATGTTTTAGAGTCACATAGAACTAATCATAATTTACTGATAAAGCCAATGAAAATTTGACAAGAATATGGTGGATACGCCGCTGGTACTTCCTATATATAAGTATTCTTGGCAAAGGATCAATAGCATTACCAGGAGGTTATGAGAAGTTCCATGTAGGTTTTAGTATCATCATGGTTGAAGTTTTATTTTATGATATAACCTTATCTTTCCAAACGTATCAATTCTCTCAAAAACTCTTATGCAAAAAATCATGCTTAGTCAATCAACTCTGTTTATCCATGTTCCGCATTCTTATACTTTAGGCATCAAAAAGTGATTCCTGTGGCAGGTATTCAACCCTTACTAGGAACGTTACCACCTCAAATAAGATTTAAACTCTCACCCTCTTCTAATTATGTAATCGTCAAAATTAAAACACCCTCCCTTCAAGTCAAATATACCACTACTACTTAAATTTCGGGACGAAATTTCTAAAAGTAGGGGATACTTTAACATCCGTCGAAAAACGGGTTTCCAAAACTCGCTTTGTTTATTAATCGAATACCCAGTTATAATTTTCGTTGCATATGTATTGCTCAAATTAATTTTAAACGATACATAATTAATAAATAGATTAGAATTTAAAAACCATAATTAAAAATTACTAATAAATAATGAATAAAAAAATAATGTAGACGCCGGGTTTCGAACCCGGGTCTCGCCTATAACCAAACACACAACACACCGCTACACCACATACTCAACATCTGATATAACCTAATCAAATAATCTTTTATACTCTCGGCCAGGTTCAAAATGCCGCCCAATGTAACGGCACCCAGTCAACCGGAAATCACCAAGATTTCCGTTTCTCTTCAATTGATCACGAAATTGACTCTCTATCAGGCACCTAGACTCAAACCGAGTCAAAACCGCAGTCAATTGATCTGCTAACATCTCGCCATAACCGTTTTTGACCGGAAATTCTCTAAACCGAAACCCAATCCAAGCTATCTCTTTCAACTATAAATAGGGGTTTCTGGGAACTGTTTAGAATGTACACAACCCATCCGCAAACCTCTGTTCGTCAGAATTCATCACCGGAATTGTCTGATAGTCGTCAGAAAATACCACCGGAATCACCAAAATCCACTCGCCGGAAAACCGAACCCATTCCATTATTGCCTTACTCTAAAATAGGACTTCTAGAGCTCAGACAGAAGTCACCCACACTCACCTCAAACTTCCTGTAGATCCTCTGTCGCAAGTTACATTTCGCCGGAGTTGACCTCAGCCGTCGGAATCTCGCCGGAAACATTCAAGACCACCGCCCTCGGTATTATCCTTCGACTTACTTTCATTTTCTATCTATTATTTTGTTAATCAGTAAGAAACACTTTGATTTAACAAACCAAATCACCGAGCGGGTGATCTGAAATTTAAATGTGTGAAGAAGACGAATTGAGATAGCGTATAAATATAATAAAAATCGGAACAATAACCGGGTTAGACACACAGTCCAGTGGTGGACTGTGTGCAAAAAACAATAAGCACGTCTCGGGTTCGATTCTGTTCTTGTTTCAATTCGTCACAATATTCAACCTTTTTTATAAAACTCAAATATGAAACTTGACAGTAAGTATATAAAAGAAATAAAAATCTTATATCCAACGGGTTAAACACACAGCCCAATTGGTCGGGCTGTGTGCACACACGAAGCAAAGGTCGTGAGTTCGAGCCGGTTCCATGACCCTGTCTCTATAATATACAAATCGTTTTGTTAAATCAGATATAGTTTAATCTCAATAGTATATAAATATAATTAAAAACGAGATTATTTCGGGTTAGACACGTAGCTCAGTTGGTAGAGCTGCGTGCACGTATATGGAAGGTCACGAGTTCGAACCTCACTCAGCGCATAGAATAAACACTGTCCGATCGGTCAACGGTCAAAGTCAAAAAAAAAGTCAACATTTTTTTATTTTTTATTTTTTTTATTTAACCAGAAAATTATTTAAAAATACTTAAAAATAATATTTTTAAAGTTAGAAAATGTCCTTAAACTCACAAAAATAAATCTAAAACTCCTATTAAGATTATGAATTAAAAATATTAATCTCAAATAAAATCCATTTATTTACCGAACCATTTCGTTATTATTTTAGGTTAGTTTTCCTCGTCGATCAAATCCTAAAATTCGTGTGCGTTCATCGTCATCCAGGAAACGCACCCACTGTGAGTGAATTCTTACAAATTCCCCTTTTTATTCATGTTTTGGGGTGTATCATGTGTCGCTTTAATTAATTCGCTTATTCAAACTCGTGTTATTACCATTATATGATCTAAACTTATAATGTAAATATTGTTTGTTGTAATGTGTGTTTACATTTAGTCAAGTTGCGTGCAAATCAATTCATTAGGCCCATCAGTTCCTCATGGAGACGGGTTGAACATCGCGTGCCTCAAAATCATTCATTAGGCCCATCAGTTCCTCGTGGGAGATGAGTTGAACATCGCGTGCCTCAAAATCATTCATTTGTTGTGTGCGTGTGTATTATTTGATATTATGTGTTTTGTGATTAAATTTACATTTACGTTTACTCATATTTGGTTATGCACATTTTATTCAAATAACCAACATAATTAATCCTTTCAAATGTTTAAATAAGATTCACTCGCCAACTTTTTGTTGACCCAAAACCCTATTTTACACATGATACAGGTGGACAGGTTGAAACAAGGAACACATAGGAAATTGCCTTAGAAGAAAAATAATGAAGTCATGAAATATGTATTTGAACATGTTGTACTTGTATGTTTATTGTAATGTTCTTCTTTAAAAAGAAATAATAAATATGAAACTTTGTAGTAAATGTCATGAGCTTTGATGAAAACCCAATCATGACCCCGATCACCATTTCCGCTGCGGGTCGGGGTGTGACAGATTGGTATCAGAGCTTTTGACTATAGGGATATAGGATAGGTTATTAGACTCTTAGAGCCTATACTATAGTTGATTAGATTTTAATTGTTTATGTGGTTACATGCAAACTCATGATGTTTATTTGTTTCGTATTTATTACACAACAACTGCATGCAAACACTTCCACTATCATATTGTGTGATATTTAATGAGTTATACTTATTGTCAAACATAACAAGCTTACATATATATTCATCATGCCTATTTCAATGTTCACATATTCAAGTCATCCTCATATTCCTTTATTCAAGATTTTGTCACATTTTTCGTTTTTCAATCTCATCAAAGTGAGTTCTACGACGGGCATGTAGTAACTGTAAGGGTACAAGTACCGGTAGTCGGAACGTCCTGTCTAGGTTGGCATTCGTATAAATCTAATATAACGGACCAGTTTGCCTACCTGGGGACTAACGATGAGAGTACGAAGGACCTATTAGGCCAAAGCATGCCACACCAAACGTCGTTCGAACTAACCCCACTTTGAGGTGTCACCGTGTCCACACCGGGATGCACTCCGAATTTCATACGTTACATACATATTTCTCGATTTTCTCCGGGTTTTAGTGTACGTTACCAGGCTAACACATGCGAACCATATGAAAGACCCGGTAATCATGGGGGCCCACATGATTACGAAGGTGAAGTATGGCGGCATGCAAGGCCCAATTACGAGCAAAGCCCAAGACATCCTATGGATGTAGTAAATTTATTATTCTTCATTTATTTTATGAATGTTCATTCCTAAATACGACACATGACCCCTAAAACGTCCAACTCATACTCTTGATACGTATTTCTTGTAGATGTCTTCTAGCCTCTCTCGTGGAAAAATGAAATCAGGAAAATCCCGCGAGCGCATGGCTGCCCAAATCGCTCAACAAATGGCTGCCGTAATACCCAACATCGTAATTCAGGTACAACACGCCCTTACCGCTAATCCCGTCAACCCAATTAACGAAGAAGATCAAACCATTGTCAATCCTCTCCCAAAAGCCACTAAATGCACCTTCAAGCATTTCAAATCCTGCGATCCTCCAAAATACGAAGGGACTGAAGGTGTCACCGCTCTCCTCCATTGGTTTGAGGAGATGGAAAACACTTTTCTCAATTGCGACTGTCCCGATGATCGCAAGGTGCGATATGCTACCTCTCGTTTGTTTGGAGTAGCACTTACATGGTGGAATACAGAGAAGGCCAAGCGAGGTACTGAGAATGCTATGACTTTGACTTGGGAAGAGTTGAAGGAAATCATGACAAGACGTTTCTGTCCAAGGAGCGAAATCAAGAAATTGGAAGATGAGTTCTATTCTTTGAAACAAAAGGAGGGCGACCACACCACATACAACAAGAGATTCCTTGAGTTAAATCAGATGGTCCCCAACTTGTTCACTCCCCTCTACCGTTTGATCGAGCACTACATACGAGGTCTTCCTTCAAAAATTCAAGACCCTGTAATAAGTACCACACCTGCAACTTTGGAAGCAGCAATGGAGTTAGCTACAGAGCTCACCGAAAACTGCATACGAAATAAAGACTTCACGGAGGAGAAGAAGAAGGATAAAGCATCAACCGAAACCTCCAACCCAACCCAGACCAAATCCCCACCTCAAACCACTCTTAAGAGAAAACGAGATGGACAAATTTTCGCTGTCACCCAACACAATCAACCAGCTTCACAAGTTGTACCCTTCCAAGCTATCCCAATCACTCAAGTAGCACCTAACTCTACTTACCCAAATAAGAAACCTTACATTGGACCCCACCCTCAATGCAACACCTGTTTTTATCACCATCCATCTAGCGTACCTTGTCGACTGTGTGCAAATTGTGGGCGTTATGGTCATTGGAGCAAAACTTGTCGTGCCCCTCAAAACCAAGCTTCACCCCCTACTCAAAACATGATCCAAACATATCAACAACCCCAATACCCCATGTTTCCATATGTTCGAGCTTGTTTTAATTGTGGCGATCCTACCCACTTTAGAAACACGTGCCCTCGATTGGTTAACATCATAAACGCCCAGGCTCAAGCAAACCCAGTTAACCAAGCAAATTAAGCAAACCCAGCTCCACCACCAGCAAGAGGAAGAGCTTACAACATCAACGCCAATCCTGTTGAAGATAATAACAGCCCAAACGAATCACCCAACTAGCTTTCCTCACCAAGAATCAAGACTCAACTCCAATCGTCTAGTTTTAATGTTTTCTTTACGTTATCTCAATATTTCCGTATCCCAGTTGTAAATTGGGAATTTATGTATCCAAGAATTTTAATGCGAATTGATATTATAGTTTTGTTTTATACTCACTGATTTAACATTCATATCATCATACATCTCGACGTATCTCAATCTCATCATTTAAAGAAGATGGGTTGTGTCTCACTTTTACATAGACTAACCCCTTCATCATAACAAACGAGAGAGGTACTGTCATCATTCAGTCATGCATCCTTTCAGAATTGAGACTCAAGCTTTGGTTGTTGTGTTTGTTTATGTTTTAGAGTCACATAGAACTAATCATAATTTACTGATAAAGCCAATGAAAATTTGACAAGAATATGGTGGATACGCCGCTGGTACTTCCTATATATAAGTATTCTTGGCAAAGGATCAAAAGCATTACCAAGAGGTTATGAGAAGTTCCATGTAGGTTTTAGTATCATCATGGTTGAAGTTTTATTTTATGATATAACCTTATCTTTCCAAACGTATCAATTCTCTCAAAAACTCTTATGCAAAAAATCATGCTTAGTCAATCAACTCTGTTTATCCATGTTCCGCATTCTTATACTTTAGGCATCAAAAAGTGATTCCTGTGGCAGGGTATTCAACCCTTACTAGGAACGTTACCACCTCAAATAAGATTTAAACTCTCACCCTCTTCTAATTATGTAATCGTCAAAATTAAAACACCCTCCCTTCAAGTCAAATATACCACTACTACTTAAATTTCGGGACGAAATTTCTAAAAGTAGGGGATACTGTAACATCCGTCGAAAAACGGGTTTCCAAAATCCGCTTCGTTTATTAATCGAATATCCAGTTATAATTTTCGTTGCATATGTATTGCTCAAATTAATTTTAAACGATACATAATTAATAAATAGATTAGAATTTAAAAACCATAATTAAAAATTACTAATAAATAATGAATAAAAAAAATAATGTAGACGCCGGGTTTCGAACCCGGGTCTCACCTATAACCAAATACACAACACACCGCTACACCACATACTCAACATCTGATATAACCTAATCAAATAATCTTTTATACTCTCGGCCAGGTTCAAAATGCCGCCCAATGTAACGGCACCCAGTCAACCGGAAATCACCAAGATTTCTGTTTCTCTTCAATTGATCACGAAATTGACTATCTATCAGGCACCTAGACTCAAACCGAGTCAAAACCGCAGTCAATTGATCTGCTAACATCTCGCCATAACCGTTTTTGACCGGAAATTCTCTAAACCAAAACCCAATCCAAGCTATCTCTTTCAACTATAAATAGGGGTTTCTGGGAACTGTTTAGAATGTACACAACCCATCCGCAAACCTCTGTTCGTCAGAATTCATCACCGGAATTGTCTGATAGTCGTCAGAAAATACCACCGGAATCACCAAAATCCACTCGCCGGAAAACCGAACCCATTCCATTATTGCCTTACTCTAAAATAGGACTTCTAGAGCTCAGACAGAAGTCACCCACACTCACCTCAAACTTCCTGTAGATCCTCTGTCGCAAGTTACATTTCGCCGGAGTTGACCTCAGCCGCCGGAATCTCGCCGGAAACATTCAAGACCACCGCCCTCGGTATTATCCTTCGACTTACTTTCATTTTCTATCTATTATTTTGTTAATCAGTAAGAAACACTTTGATTTAACAAACCAAATCACCGAGCGGGTGATCTGAAATTTAAATGTGTGAGGAAGACGAATTGAGATAGCGTATAAATATAATAAAAACCGGAATAATAACCGGGTTAGACACACAGTCCAGTGGTGGACTGTGTGAAAAAACAATAAGCACGTCTCGGGTTCGATTCTGTTCTTGTTTCAATTCGTCACAATATTCAACCTTTTTTTATAAAACTCAAATATGAAACTTGACAGTAAGTATATAAAAGAAATAAAAATCTTATATCCAACGGGTTAAACACACAGCCCAATTGGTCAGGATGTGTGCACACACGAAGCAAAGGTCGTGAGTTCGAGCCGGTTCCATGACCCTGTCTCTATAATATACAAATCATTTTGTTAAATCAGAATATAGTTTAATCTAAATAGTATATAAATATAATTAAAAACGAGATTATTTCGGGTTAAACACGTAGCTCAGTTGGTAGAGCTGCGTGCACGTATACGGAAGGTCACGAGTTCGAACCTCACTCAGCGCATAGAATAAACACGGTCCGACCGGTCAACGGTCAACGGTCAAAGTCAAAAAAAAGTCAACATTTTTTATTTTATATTTTTTTTATTTAACCAGAAAATTATTTAAAAATACTTAAAAATAATATTTTTAAAGTTAGAAAATGTCCTTAAACTCACAAAAATAAATCTAAAACTCCTATTAAGATTATGAATTAAAAATATTAATCTCAAATAAAATTCATTTATTTACCGAACCATTTCGTTATTATTTTAGGTTAGTTTTCCTCGTCGATCAAATCCTAAAATTCGTGCGCATTCATCGTCATACAGGAAAAGCACCCACTGTGAGTGAATTCTTACAAATTCCCCTTTTTATTCATGTTTTGGGGTGTATCATGTGTCGCTTTAATTAATTCGCTTATTCAAACTCGTGTTATTACCATTATATGATCTAAACTTATAATGTAAATATTGTTTGTTGTAATGTGTGTTTACATTTAGTCAAGTTGCGTTCAAATCAATTCATTAGGCCCATCAGTTCCTCGTTGGAGACGGGTTGAACATCGTGTGCCTCAAATCATTCATTAGGCCCATCAGTTTCTCGTGGGAGACGAGTTGAACATCGCGTGCCTCAAAATCATTCATTTGTTGTGTGCGTGTGTATTATTTGATATTATGTGTTTTGTGATTAAATTTACATTTACGTTTACTCATATTTGGTTATGCAAGGTGGACAGGTTGAAGCAAGGAACACATAGGAAATTGCCTTAGAAGAAAAATAATGAAGTCATGAAATGTGTATTTGAACATGTTGTACTTGTATGTTTATTGTAATGTTCTTCTTTAAAAAGAAATAATAAATATGAAACTTTATAGTAAATGTCATGAGCTTTGATGAAAACCCAATCATGCCCCGATCACCATTTCCGCTGCGGGTCGGGGTGTGACAAAGGCATCTATAATTTCTACCATATCTGACTTTCTAGGATATGCCAATCTGTCCGGGTGGAGCACTAAGGGAGAACTTGCAAGTCCTATATGTGGTATGATACTTATTCCAATTGGCTTAGTCACAGAAGAAATTGGTGTTACATGTGTCATCGAAGGTGGCTTCCATCTTACCATCGTTAGCGTTCAGACACATGATCCTTTGTTGGACAACATGAATTTAGAGTTGCTCCTGTTCCTTCTTCTGGAGAGGAGGTTCTACAACAACTAGACAACACTGAATTTCTTGTCGACAATAATGTTCGTGGTCATGGAAAAAGAAAAGTATTTTTTTTATGTTGCCATATTGGGAGCATTTGTTGTTGCATCACAATCTTGATGTTATGCACATGAAAAGAATGTTTGTGACAACATAATGAAGACTTTATGGGGACAAGAAGGAAAGTCAAAAGATAACTAAAAAACAAGACTTGACTTAGAAAAAATGGGTATAAGAAAGGAACCGCATCCAAAGAAGCGGCCTAGAAGTAATATCACGTTCATGCCAAAAGCATGCTATCAAATGACTCGGGGTGAAAAGACTAATTTTTTTAAAAAATCCTTAACTCAATCAAACCTCCCGATGTATTTTCATCTAATATCTCTCCATGTGTAGAGTTAAATGAGCGCAAACTAATTGGGATGAAAAGGTATGAGTGCCACTTGTTGATGCAAGAATTTTCGCCGATTGCATTACGTGGAACTTTACCGGACCATGTAGGCCTAGTTATAATTGAATTATGCAATTTTTTTAAGATCATTTGCTACAAGGATTTATCTGAAGTTGATCTGGTTTTTATTGAGTCTAAAGTTGCTCTCACTTTATGCAAACTAGAGAAGATATTTCCTCCATCATTCTTTACTGTAATGGTGCACTTGGTGATGCATAATGAGAAAGGTTAGGCTTGGAAGTCCTGTTGCGTTTCGGTGGATGTACCCTATTGAAAGGTAAATACCATTTCGATATATCTTATCCAATTTGATACATTTTTATGTTTTCAAATTATTAGTGACTTTATAACTATGACATGAACAGGGATCTTCTAAAACTTAAGTCATACGTTCATAATAGAGCTCATCCTGAAGGATCAATTGCTGAAGGTTATTTAGCTGATGAAAGTATAACATTTGTGTAACACCTCGAAATTTTGTGTCAAGTGATATACCGACACATGTCCATACTCTCGAATGTGTCACGTGTTGGACGAGAAGGACTAATCTTTGTCGTTATGTCATTTTATGACCTCTGAACGACATTTGATATAGTCAAGGGACCATTCTTAACATTTATTGAAAGTGTATTCATCAAAAGGATTAAACATGTCAACATACCAAATAATTTGGCCTCTGAGTGACTCTTACGGACCGTAACCACATATGGTTACGGACCGTAAGCAATTAAGAGGAATTGTTGCTGACAAGCGGTTACGGACCGCAAGGCTTTGCTCTTACGGTCCGTAACCATTTCAAAACCAAGGGCGCCAGAAGGTGCTTACGGACCGTAAGCACTTTACCATACGGTCCGTAAGGGAGTGCCAATGGTAATTTTGTTTGCTGCCCAAGGCAACCTGCTCTCTTACCACCTATTTCACATTTTGCCACCAATGTGCAGCTTGTAACACATCCATGGACACCTGCTAACATCTTAGAACCCACAAGACAATATCACCTCCAAGTATATAGGCAAGCCAATCTTGCATTCATCCTTGCTCATTCCTCGCATTCTCCTCTCTATCACTCTTTGAAAGTTTCCGTTAATATGCCATACTTTGACTATATCGCCCTTTTTGATAAAAAAATAAGTTTTAAACATTAACGAACTTGAAAATGGATCATATACTGATATGTTAATGTAATAACATATTTAGATGTTATTATTTTGATCATAAACTGAGTTTTGTTATAAAATCGCAAATCATGCTTTTAAAGGACCAAAATGCCCTTTCGGCATCTAAAATGGTTTTAAACAAAGTTTATATATAAAACTCATTACCTACTGATTTAATATCATAAATGGAATTATTTGGGATGTAAAGTTAGTTTATATTCTGAGTCTAAGTATGAGTTCTTGTGTTAGATCGATAAATGATGATAATGCCTTTATGGTACCTAAATTGGCTTTAATCATGCTTTTTATACAAAACCTTTTCACATACTGATATGTCATACTAAATGACATATTTTGATCATACAAATCTGATCATAACATCAGATCATTTAGCGATTTAAACGCCGTTTCGACGCATAGTGTGGTTTAAAACCATATTTATCAACCAAGACTTGTTACCTACTGATTTTATAACTCATTTAAAATGTTTTATAGTGGGTACATATTATAAACCCATAATCCCAAATAGGTTATCAAACTATGTGTGAAATGACCAAAATGCCCCTATGATGCGTAGTTTGGCTTTAAACCATAAACCATACATATGATTGATATCCTACTGATATTATATCACAAATTAAGTATTTTTCCAGAATGTTTATGATCATAACATCAGAATATACGCAAGCTCCTTTTTATATGTCATTTAATGACCGAAACGGCCTTATGAGGCATAGTTTGATTTTAAAACCTTAACGGGCATACAAGTTAATATCTTACTGATTTTATAACTTGTTTAAAGTATAATGGCATATAGAACTTGCTCATGACTCATTCGGTTACCCGGTATCGCTTATATGCGCACGGTTAAGGTTATGTAACTAGTTTACGTAACTTAACCGAAACGGGTTTAACCTAATCATTTTAATCTCAAATTCCAAAATGTAAATAGTTTACCCCTGTTATACAAGTCTTAGTACTTGTTGGGTTTAAACTACATTCTATTCCGGCCATCGCTTAATCTAGCGAATCGTACCGTTTTTTATTCTTTAAGCTAGCCGGTTTAAGTCTATGACTTAAAGAGGACCTGTTAGCATTCTAATTGGTTATTTATACCATCATTCCAGACTAGAGCTTTCCTGTAAATTCGACCTACACTTATTTAAATTTGAATACGGCTGAGTTATTTCTTGCACTTAAATCAAGTTATAACTCAGTTAAATACTTTTAACTTATTTTCCGTATACGGCCTTGGGATACAGTAAATTATTACCGCTTGGTCGGGTGTGGGATCATTTAGCCGGATTGTGGCTATTAAATCTGCATAACACATTTTGATCTGTTTCGTTTGATAACTTAAACATTGGGGGTTAACACGACCGTGTCGTGGATATTCTCGGCTCATTTAAGTTACTAATGGACACGACCTAAGCACGGGATGTAGGCATACACCTGACAGATGCGAATGCTAAATATTTTATTACCCACAAGCTGGGGATAACTCCTTTGTGGTTTAATAAACGGTGTGTCGGTTAATCATATCTCGGTTTCTATACTGGGCCCCATATGTATTGACAAACATGTAAAACTGTATACAAGATTAAAATTTAATTGTTCCAAGTTATAAAATATTTTTCGTGCCTTGCGCACCTAAATCTATTTTTGAAATATTTTTCAAAACGAGTCAGTTAATTGTATTTACCAGAAACTGACGTACTTTCAAAAGACTTAGTTACATGTACAATGCGAAAATAGGCTGGAAGCTGCTCAGTATTGATATAAGAGGATCTTGCAAGTCCTTAGATCTGCCTAGAGTCTGCTGAACATCATTTTGTACATTTTACGATCCGTCTGTGGATCTTATCACAAACGTCTGTATATTATATTTTTTTTTTGAACTTTGAACATTTACGTTTGGAATAGTAATTTAACTCCAAGACTTCCGTTGTGCTATTCTGTGTTGTTTGTCTATGATGATATCAACTTACGTCACGATACTCCCCACCGGGCCCACCAAGATCTGTGCTGGAAATCGGGGTGTGACAATTTGCCTCCAGACATCTATCAAAAGTTGAAACTGTCTTCACTAGAGCAATTAGGAATGATCATGAAGGTCACCAAAATTAAATTGAAGAATCCACCAATCTTTGTCTCGGTCTTGCCATAGGTCATAAACTGCATTCGGGAGTATCTATTCACAAAAGAAGGAGATCTTCAAATTCAGACATTGATGAAAAATCTCTCACTCAAGCCCATCGCTATGTATTATTCAATGTTGAGTCGATTACACCTTTTCGAGAGTAATAATCTATGCTTGTTATTAGATATTCTTTCCCTTCATTCATTTATCACAAAAAATATTGATAATATGTTTTTTTGAGGGATCACACACGCATAATCAAGGGACAAAACTGTTTCCGTCAAATGGCAGATTATGAAATGAACAAGACTCACTTCCAACAGTTTGCTGGGTGGTTCAAGAAAAAGCTATTTGGAAATGAATATAAAATATGTTATAATTTGTTATTTGGGATATACCTTTGTGTAATGACAATTAACAACCATGTTGTTAGTTGCACGTATGGAAGAGCAAGGTAATGATGTAACTGAAGAGATAAAATGGCTTGCTCGTGGCCCACTTAAAAGTGTGAAACGATACTCTAGTTACCTTGTTAAGGGTTATCGTTTTCTCACAAAAACAAGAGAGAAATCACTAAGAACCCAAAATAGTGGTGTTGTTGTTACCGTAGAAGGTGCAAGTTACGCTAGTAGTCGAGATAGAAGACATGTTCACAGAGTGAATAACTACTTTGGTAAATTGAATGACATTATTGAGTTAAACTACTCAGGTCAAATACAAGTAGTTTTATTCAAATGTGATTGGGTTGACATTAATAGGGGCTACAAGATAGATAATGGTTTAACATTGGTAAATTTCTCATACAAGGCACATACAAGGGCTAATTTAACCGATGATTCATTTGTATTGGCAGCACTAGTTGATAAGGTGTTCTATGTAACAGATCCCAAGCATAAAGATTGGGAGGTCTTGAGACATGTAAAAGTAATAGATGTATTTGACAAGGGAAATGTTGATGGTAAAGTTGGTCCTTATTCGAATGATTGAATATTTGATGTGCCTAACTTGCATAGGATTGGGGATGATGGTGAAGATGGCATAAACATTACGCTCGATATGGAATGTGAAGTAGATGTTGAAGAAAATGATGATGACGACTCAGGTTAAAATGGGACATATTTTCGCATTGGTCTTGTAAAGTGCCGGTACGGTTTGACGTGCAAACAAAATTTTGTGTATTTTTTTTTCTAGTATTTTTAGCTCAATATGTTTATTTGTGACTTTAATTTGTATTGACTTTTTCTGCTTTGCTGTAGATTGGCGATATGGGTCAAGAATTGAGCTATTACAAGTTGTGCTAATTCTGTTGATTGGTGATATGGGTCAACATTTATCCCTACCAAAGAAATACATGCTTTAAGGTTATCAGGATCAAAGATAAACGGCCTGAACAACGAGCAGTGGAGCAATTACGAAGGGATAGAGTTTACTCAGCTTCTGTTGGTTTTTGCTTATTATTGTACCAGCAGTTTGTTTTTTTCCTCTGTTGTAGTGCTCTTTAAGCACTTATATATCAGCTACTTTATGTATACTACGTATTCAACTACTTAATATATTGCTTCTGATATTAGATATCCTTTAACCTCATAAATTCGTTTAAGAAGAATGCACGCAGCGACTCTAGTTAAAACTGTATGAGTTTGTAAAGCCGACACCGATGTTGCGTGCTTCGTGCAGCCGTCGCAGCTACTGCGCTGTTGGCCATTGGTGCGTGCATCGTGCAGCCAACGCAGCTGCTGCATGCGTCATGCAGCCGAAGCCGCTTGCCGTTGTTGTTTCGTCGTGCAACCAAAGCCGTTGCGGTGCTGATGGCCGATGTTGCGTGCGTCGTGCAGCCGACACCGCTGCTGCGCGCATCGTGCAGCCGATGCCGCTTGCCGTTGCTGTTGCGCTGTGCAGCCGAAGCCGATGTAATGTTGATTTCTTATGAAATATATAATTATAGAATTAGATCAAAGAAGTCTTATTATGTATCATGGGGGTGTTTAATTTTCTTATGATTGTCTATTTTGTTACGTGTTTAATTAGGCTTCATTAAAAAAATTACAAATGACTCTACAATCACACCCGGCGATCCAGATGATTTTACAAACGATGACTACTCAAAAATTAAACGCCCGGGGAAAAGAGGATACGTTCGATTAGTTAGAAGGATGCCAGCCGCAAAAAGTAATGGTGCTTCTTCGACATATTCACAAACTAATGATCAGCTAAAGAGTGTTAATCCAAACTAGTGATCAGCTGAAGAGTGTTGTCAATGCTATGGCTATCATCATCCAAGAACATATCCCCAATGCAAATTTGTCTTCGGTTCTTAGCAATAGAAACATGCAGGTAATTACATATATGACCATTATTTGTTCGTTTATGATTATATATTTATGTACTAGCATTTGTTTGATTTATATGTTTTAGGTCCTTGTATTGGTTCTTTGGTCCATAACAACTCTTAACTGGTTAACGAAATATCATCTTCAAAAAGTCAATATGATAATGGTAATCACTTTTAACTAGTTACTTTTTTTAACTATTTCGCAATATTAAATGGATATGATTATGTTGTCGTAATCTTGGTATGAAATTGATTAGCCAAAACTTTCCATTTTACAGTGTAAGAAAGTAGTTTGGACAATTGATCTTAAAGTTTTGTTGACATTGCAATTAAGGTAATATGTTGGTTTTTTGTCTAATTGTTAGGTATTTGAGTCAATTATAAATGGTTGTATATTATATGTTTATTTTTTGATCTAATTATTAGGTGTTGAGTCCATTTTTATACATGTTTTTCTTTAGAATCAAGAACAGTGAATTTAAAGAACTTTTAATTTTTTTGAACTAATACTAATACTTGTTTATATGGCTGATGATCGCAAGGTAGATATCATGAGAAGCTTTAGAGCTAAGTTATATGATACTATATTTTTCACCTAAAAGAACGTTTAGACTCGTTGTTTAAATAATTAGAATTTGGAATATGTTAATTATTCACGATGTTTTCCTAACATTTGAAATATGTTTTGGATCGAACTTATTATTGAAGTTATGATATTATGAATTTTACATTTACAATTTTATCTTTTATTTTATATTATATTATATTATATTTTATAATATAAATAATATAATTTTTATGCAAATTATGTGCCACTAAAAATAGCACATATATTTAACTCGAAACAATTTTCACCAACACAATATTTGTGCCATAAAGGTTTTTATCGTGACAAAAAAAGGTGCCACTAAAACAAGTATATATATGTGACTATGATTACTTTTTAAAAGCACAAATATTGTGCCAAAGTTTTTTATATTGTGGCAAAAAATTTAAGTGCCACTAAAAGCCTAAAAACTGGCAGATCCCAAAAGTGCCACTAAAGGCTTTAGTGTCAGCGCTTCTAGCGTCACTTTTTTGTGTGCCGCCCACTCCTACAAGAGTCTTTAGTGGCATTTTTATGGAACTTTTCGTATGTCACTAAACGACTTTTTTTGTAGTGTCTACGACATTTCAAAATTCTAGTTTGCTTCCATCTTCATTGCACTAAACTTTTCCTGCGCCACAACACCTTGCGTCACCCTTTTCTGTTGTGCCTTTTTTGTCCTCCTACGCTGATAATCTAACAAATTTGATGGCTCCTTTGGTAATCTTTGTAGTCAACTTGATTGATTTGGTGATTTTCCCTTAGAATGTTCAATTGTTAGTGGTTATATTATAAAAAACACCAAACTAGTCACTTTTTTTAAAATATTCAATTGTTAGTATTTATATTAACAAAAAAAAGAACCAAACTAGTCACTTTTTTGAATGTTAACTCTATAATTATGCTGGACTATAGTTATGCCCATAGTTTATAGGAGTTGGTTATGTCCGTAGTCTATTGAGGGTACGTGAGAGCATGGACGCATATCTGCTTTAGTTTGTGCATAATGCTATAGTTCAACAAACACTCGGTAAAAATCACATCGTAAGTGATTTGATTCTCAAGTATCACCTTTCTATCATGTTTCATCAACAAAACATATGTTATACTAACAATTCAAAACCGCATAGTGGCTAGTTTATTCGTGTGTATCTGGAAAATCATATATAGCTCAATAAGTTTAGATAAACCTGGAAATTAACTTGGAAATCAATTCCATAGTTAATCTAAACAAATACCAATAAAGAGATCCATGCGCATCCGTCCTATTTTATCGATTAGTGTAGTTCCAGATTACCATCTTGAACAATAATATTTCTTGTTGTAAATGTGATAACTAGTGCGGAATCCAAGTTAACATACCAAACCAAAGCAATACACAATCAATACACACATGATATACACAAAAGTTCTTGTATATTGATTTCAACAGTTTCGGTATGATTACTCAATTAAAAGCTCTCAAACCCTCCGTTTTAGTGTGTTGCAACATACATAACACAATAGGTGAAACGACAATGAATAACAACCAAACGACATGCAATGTCGTTTGGTTTCTTTCTAAACGACAACATGACGCCATTTGGTTCAATCATCATGTAACCGATACCCAGTGTCGTTTGTTCAATTTGATCTCTTGGTCATCAAAGAGAAAACCTACCATCCCTCGTTCAAGTGCCTAGGCAAAATCTGGGAATCGCAAATGCAGTAATTGAAACTAATTGGTTACGCAATCTACTTCTCGAGCTGCATGTTCCACTTGCAAAGCCAATGTTGTTTATTATGAAAGCATCTCGACCGTCTGCTTTTCAAGAAAACCGATTCAACATAAATGGACGAAACATGTTCAGATTGATATTCAATTTGCCCAAGAGAAGATTCGTATTGGTCGATGTTTTGTACAATTGCAAGTTCCCTCTTCATCACAGTATGCTGATATATCTACCAAAGGCCTAACTCGACATCTTTTTCAGACATTTAGATGCAATTTGAGCGTATGTCCTACTCCCACTCGAACTGAATGGGAATACTAGCGTGCGCACGTGGGCACACACATATATATATTACTTAATATTTGTTTGTATATTTGATAGGGATTATCTAGTCCTTGATTACAAGATTAATTATTGTATTTTCTCACCCTATATAATGAGTTGTTACAATGGATAATGCAATCGATCAATTACAAACACTTAGGGAGGCCAGAATACATCACTGGTAGAGGTGTAACGATTCCAACCCTTGCTAGAACACCGCTGCCACCCCCAAGGGTAAGGGGCAAGGGTATGTTTCACGGGTACAGCTACAGCTACCCATGAGGGATTGGAGAGAAGGGGTTTAAGGGTGGGGTCCATCTCTTTAATGGTGCGTGTATGTGATTGGTGGGTTAGGTAAAATAGTGGGGTTCGTTGTTCAAGGGTACTTTGTAGTTTAAGGGTATAGCGCCGCCAGTATTTGTAGTGAGAGTACTTTGTAAAAAGTTTAACAAGGCCCCGGTTGATTGATCAAGTACTTTTGGGTGCGCCCTTTCCCTCTAAACACTTTTACTAGATTAGTTAATATTAAAGACAGCCAATGAAACGAGGATAGTTTTGTCACTTTCGTGTTAGTTTACAACTAACGAAGCGTGGACTTGTATCCCACTTGAGATTATAGTATATTTATTTTAACAGATTAACGTTGCGAACTCTCGTCTTTGCTTCTCCAACATTTGGTAGATTTGATACCAATACCGACAAATATGCACAATTATTTATAAACCAGCTGTCCAAACAAAGCATATGTTTGTTGTAATTAATGATCTATTAAACCAAATCTTTGACTATAATTCAACACTTATCTCGTCATGCACACTCATCATGCATTTGATTTGTTTTTTATATAGCTAAAACGATGGTCTTATTGATCCATGATAACTTGTAATAACAAGACTAGGATTTTCCCGACACGCATTGCGGCGAGAAATTTACATACGAATCAAATGGTAAATATAAGTTTCATTTTAAGCTATTATAAGACATAAAAACCAACTTGTTCTAGATGACAATGACCAGTTACAAAACAATAATCCAGATAATATAAAAAAATACACATTCAAAGAGTATAGAAAACTGTTAAAATATAACCAAGTAACATCAATAGCCAAGATGAGATCTCTACACGTCATTTATTGCTTTAAGTTTAAGATGACACGACTCGTGTCGTATCTTGCTTAAAAAATTTTAGTAACCATAACTTTAATAGTATTTTGTTACTTTATATATCTCTATGTTAATTAACCAATATAAGAATTTTTAAATTTAATAAAGTGCATTATAATTTATACTGTGTTAGTAAACTTTATTTTAAAAAATATTTATGTTATATTATTAAAGTTCAAATTAATACAACAAAACATGTTAAAGAGATATATTATATAAATAAGATTAGTTACAAAAGCATTGATTCACAATACATCATGGCATTTATGTAATTAAATTCAAAAGAGATGATTTTTGTGCATTCTTTTTAAATTGACTTTTTTACGCATGTGTATAGATATTTCATTACTAATAAACCATGACATTTTAGTAATTAAAATCAAAAGAATGAATATTATATACACCGTAGCTAATGATGTTTTTTAATATATAGTATAATATGTAGTTTTAATAACAACAAAATAGGATTGTCTGAAATAGTTATAAGATTTTGAAAAGAAAAAAATTGTATGTTGTATGATCACCCGATCTGGTTTGTCAGTTTAGTAGGTTCGGCCAGCTAAGATAAAGACGGTTTAGATTAACTCAACCAGATTAGTTATGCAAATGGCTTCGGTTTGGGCCGGGTTTAAATTGGTCTTCCACTGTTCCCCGGTATATCACCCCCAAGCCGTGTTAGTCTCATTAGCTAAACACTTAATTAGATTTCTCATAGTGGCTTAACACTTAATTAAATGTTTGACTTTGTTTAGGGTTCTTGAGAAAGTCAACCACCTTTGATATTTTACTGTGGACCGGTAAGTTTGTACGTATCTGAAGTCAACAAGAGATTAGAGTATAGCATAGTGGTTGTTCCCATCTCGGTGAAGGTTTGGCCGTGGTTTTACCCAGGTTCGAGTCCGGTGGGGGGGGGGGGCAGTTGTACCTATTCCACGGGGTTTCTGCGCGTCAGGGGTGTGCTACGCTTTCTAGCGGTGGTCGAGTAGTCGGCCTTTGGACATAGCTCCGAAAGAGTGGGTTTACACGTGGAAAGCAGTTAGCCGTTCAAAAAAAAACAAGAGATTAGAGTGCATTTAAGGCTGTAACGATTAAACAAATGCACGTGATACATGGTTCTAGAACCGTGTAATCGACAGTGTTTGGGTCTCTGTGAAACAAGGTTTATACAATCCCACACACACTGCTTTGTTTTTTTAGCCTAATCCAAGAAAAGTGGTCAACCCGGTCCTAAAAAATGCTTGAGTGACTCAAATAGCTCGCTAGCTAGGTGGTTAAACCTCTCAAATGACACTATATAAACCCCCATACCCTTCTCATTCAACCTCACCCCTTCTTCTCTTATAATCATACCTAAAGCTTTCAAGTTTCAACACCATTCTTTCCATATGGAAAAAATAGGGTTTTACTTGCTAGTTCTTGCTAGCATCCTCGGGTGCACCGCAGCCGCCCGTGGCACCACCTCACCCACCACAGACTTCGTCAAAGCCTCATGCAAAACCACCCTGCACCCGCCTCTATGTGTCCGCTGTCTCTTAACCTATGCTAACTCTATCCAAGGAAGCGATCACCGCCTCGCCAAAGCAGCCGTTACAGTCAGCCTAAACGACGCCAAGTCAGCAGCCGCCTTCATTTCCAAACTAGCTCGACTCTCCCGGATGAAACCCCGAGAGCATCAAGCCGTTAGAGACTGCCTTAGCACCATGACCAACAGTGTCACAAGTCTTAGCCAGTCGGTTCAGGAGCTCGAGCGGATGGCTCGCACCAAGGGTGAAGACTTCGACTGGCACATGAGCAACGTGGAGACTTGGGTGGGCTCGGCTCTTACTAATCAAAACATATGTAGCAGGGGGTTTACTATGAATGGACATGTGAAGGATGTTGTGACCAAGAGGATGGTTTATGTGTCACAAGTCACTAGTAATGCATTGGCTTTGGTCAACAGGTTTGCGGTCAGGCATAGAAAGGGTATTCATAAGCCATGAGCCTATAAGATGTGAACCATATGAATACCAAGTTATGTACAATACTGAATAGATATTAGTTTGTGTCACATGTACCACTTATAGTTTTATGTCGAAACTCTATAAACATAGTAGCATGTTTTCCAGATATGTGAAGGTATATGTTTTTAAGTTTTATTCTTGGATCAATAAAGATGTTATGACCCCAGATTTATGGACGTAATTTTTAAAAGACTTAGTTTTGTTATTTAAAAAAGGATAGCGGCACAGCTTGTTTCCCGTTATCATCTATCTCGATATAAATTCATATATATTTTATATAACTAACTATTTACTTATTATAAAGATGGTCACGAAGGGCAACTGTTTAAGAAAAGCGAATCATTTTTAAAGTATTGTTAAAATAAAATATAGGGTTTGGGGGACAAAAGCAAGATTCGGCTACCGACATTACGTAGCATCCTATTTTCTAAAGGAATATAATTTTTTGAAAACTATAAAACCACTGATAAAAAAAATTATACAAAAGAACAGAAATCAGCTTTCTAACTGATGCAGCGAGAAATAACAGACCAAATTAGTGTTATACAAAAACTGAAAATATGTGCAACCAAGCTCATCAAAAACAACATAATTGGATCCCAGTTTATTGGTTATTAGTTTTAAAAGGTTACAACTAATCTTTTTAACATATAGTTAAGTGTGTTATAGATATTCAATTGTTAGTACTTATATTATAATTTTTTTTACCAAACTAGTCACGTTTCTTAAAGTGAACTCTAAAATTATGTCCATAGTCTATCTGGAGTTACGAGACAGCATGATCGCATATTTGCCCTGGTTCGCACATATTGCTTTGTTTCAACAAACACTCTCTAAAAATCACTTTGTAAGTGATTTGACTCTCGTATATCACCTTTTTATCACATTCAACAAAATGTAAGTTATACCAACAAAATCTAGTACATACACGAATTAAACCCGTGAAGTGGCTAGTTTGTTCATGTATCTTAATATTAGTATTCAATTTAATGAAATACGTTTAGATACACATATAAATCAGTTTCATAGTTATCTAAACACATACCAATAAAGAGATCAATGGGCATTGTAGACTTACAGTCATATTTTATCGATGGTATTCAGCTTTAACTAGATTGACAACATCTAGAGTTTATTTTTACCATATTAGTTTTGTCACAAACAAGGTATCATACCCAGATCTTCGATTAAACACAACCAAATACTCAAACCGAAATGTTTATTACCCAAAACACTCACAAATCTGTTTATACAATACACGAATCTAACTCTCTAAACTCACAATGAAAAATAATAACTGATAATCTCTGTAACGACACAAGGAGGAATCAATCTAAGATCAGATTCAACCATGAATCTGCTCAAATCTAACACATGAAATCCTAATCGCTCAAGAACAAGAGGGAGATCGTAAACGGGCAGAGAAACAAATAGAAAACCAAATTTCCACTAGTGAGAGGAAAGTTGAGCGTGTGAACATATCTTGTCTCAAACGTGAATGAACAGAGCCTCTGGTCCTTTGATAACTCCAAGACTGAGCCCAATAATCAACTACAAGCCCATGAAGTCGACAAGTATTTAGTAGCCCATATCATGCAAGCCTTTAACCAGCTTCCTATTCAGCAGCCCATACTTGAGGGGCGGAACTAGGAGTATCCCAGGAGTAGCCCGGGATACCCCTCAACTTTCATGGCGAATAGCAAAGTACCATTTCTTTTTCTCGGTTATATGTATAGGATACTCTTGAGAAAATAATAGGATACCCTGAGCAAGGTATTCTAGCCAAAGAGGAGAAGAGATGAGTGTATAAATTGTCATTTTTTTAGAGTAAATTGCACAAAACATCCTTTATGTTTCCTCAAACTTGCAGGTTCCGGCCTTAATGTTTAAAAGTTGCTAAAAACAACCTTTAAGTTTATTTTTGTTGCGGGTTCAATCCTTTACAGCTAACCACGTTATTTTCTTCAGTTAAGTTCCCTCACATGCATAACATGTGAGGGTATATTCGTCATTTTGGTTGATCATGTGAGGGAAGTTAACTGAAGAAAATAACGTGGTTAACTGTAAAGGATTGAACCCGCAACAAAAATAAACTTAAAGGTTGTTTTTAGCAACTTTTAAACATTAAGGCTGGAACCTGCAAGTTTGAGGAAACATAAAGGATGTTTTGTGCGATTTACTCCATTTTTTTATGGTCGGCGATTTCTCTGTAAGTTATGAAGAAAGAAGATGATGAATTAAAGAGAAATATAAATTGGTCCTCCACTACAGCATAGTTTATGGTTGATGTTGAAAGCTCTTCCACGCACAGCATGTGGTTGTTGCTGTTGTTGTGGCTGTTGTTGAGGCTGCTGCTGCTGCGGTTCTTGTTTCACAACTCGATGCGGGCAGACGTTGCTAAAGTGGCTAGGATCGCCACAAGTGTAGCAAGCACATGAATTAGCAACGGGTGCTTGCGGAGGTGGGTTGAACTGAGGAGCGTGGTTTGGAGCTGTTAGTGCGGCGATAGGCTGAGGAGCTTGCTGACGTGGGCCTGCGCGGCAGCTGATGGTGTAGTGACCATAGATGTTGCAGTTAACACAAAAGTGGCAGTTGCCTCCAACTGCATGATGGTAAGTGCACTTAGGGCACAAAGGATGAGCACCAGTATACGCACGCTTAGCAGGAGGTGCGTTGGGGGTAGTAAGCTGGTGAGACTGGCGGTTTGGTTGTGCAACTACTGCGTTATTCTTGTTGGTGTTCCTTCGCTTGCGGCACTGGCGATTCGTCTAGGAGGCTTGAGACGATGCGGTGTCGACGCTTGGCTCGACAGGGGCTTGGCTAAGACTTTTGATTGAGACCTTGAAAGCTCCAGCAAAGACTCGCTTGTCGTTGATCTCGGCCGCGAGTTGATAGGTTTCTTCGATAGTAGTTGGTCTCGCTGCTTGAACAAAGTCGGCGACATAGTCGGGGAGAGCGCGGAGATACTTCTTGATGGCTTTCTCGCTGGTATCCACTTGACCCGTGTAGATAAGACTCAGCTGTTTGAATCGAGCGGTGAGACCCGCGTTATCACCTCCCACCTGTTTGATATCCCAGAACTCATTCTCCAGCTTTTGAACTTCGTGGGGAGGACAGAATTCCTTAATCATTAACTCTTTCAGTTCCTCCCAAGAGAGCCCATAAGCTGAGTTGTTTTCGCGCCTGTTACGCTCGGCGGTGGACCAGTCAAGTGCCCTTGACTAAAAAACACCAGTAGCATTGACGGTGCGGAGGTTCTCTGGATATCCGCTTTGGCGGAAAGTGACCTCAATTGCATTGAACCATTGAAACATCGACCTTCTTCGCCAGTGAAGGTCATAGGAGCGCAAGCTTTGAATTGCTTGAAGCTGAATGGAGCTTTCGGAGCATCGTTCTTGGAATCCACTGAAGAATTGCTGCTGACGGCATGAATCTCACTGACAATCTGAGGATCACCTTAGCCATTTCATTGGCCACTAGTGAGGCGATTCGTTTGTTGGCGTTGTTTCGTTGGGCAGAGCGGCGTGTGTGAGATCCCATGGAAGCCATTCTACACGGAAGGAATAGATGAGATTCAATTTATATGGGTTTTGTTTAAAAGTTTTGCGTCTTACACCATAATACTTATTATTATTATTATTATTATTATTATTATTATTATTATTATTATTATTATTATTATTATTATTATTATTATTATTATTATTATTCATGTAAGGCACAAAATCACATATTCGCATAAGCACGTAAACACATAGTCACATAAACACATAAGCACATAGTCACATAAGTCACAAAAGCACATATTTTGCACGTATTAATCTTCATTAAATCATGTGTAACGCGTATGAGATGTGCGTAATATAGCTTACAATACGCTATATTTATTCTGCGCATGAGATCATGCGCGTAAGAGAGTTGTGCGTTTTAATTTGTTCGCAATTTGTTTAGAGTTTTAGATTACAAGAGCTGTGCGAGTTGTGCACGCGTTTATAGAGCGAAAAGCGATAAAACAAGAAAATCGATAAAAGCGTAAAATTTTCCAATTTAAAACACATAAACATAAATAAAACTCGATGATGCGTAAAATCGACGATTTGCAGGCTTAAAACAAATGGAGTGTCCTGGGTTTTGAGACAACGACTACCCAAAGTGATTCGGCCATTCCTTTGAGTTTGAGCACATGATTTGGCCTAATAGGTGAATGCTCTCACTGCCTTGCGGCTAACGGCATTGAAACGGTAGAGACTTTGGTGAGATTGAAAATCGAAGAGTGGAACTAGTTATTAAGATGCGGGTTTCACTCCTAACTTAACAACTTCGTACCATAATTGTGGTAAGAATAACCACGAGATAGAAATGGAGATTTCTGTCGAGATTTGGATATCACTCCTGAATCAATGTAAGTATCTCGTGCAGAGAGTAACACGCGGGATGAGCGATCTGATCGAGAGTTCTTGGTTATCACACCTAATCTCGACACAGTCACTCGTTTGTGTTATACGAGTACCCTCAAGAGTGTATTGTGGTAGCTTTAGTAAAAGCATATTTAGTTTAGTTAACAGAACTAAATCAAAAATAGAATAAGTAAAATTTCGGTCGAATTGGCCCACCTCGTATGAGTTGTTCAAGTCGTACGCGGTGACCTTCATCGTGCGAGGTGACTCACTTCATACGAGTCAAGTCAGTTTGTACGGAAAGGTCTGTTTTGGTACTTAGACTATAGACTAGACTGAATCATGCAATTCTACCTAATTCCCTATAGTTATGGCTCTGATACCAATCTGTCACACCCCAACCGATGGCGGAATCATCGGGGCGCGACACTAGGCGAATTAGATTGTTCAAGAGAATCCATAATAACTATCATAATGACAATATTTAAAAGTTTAACTTCCATACAATTAAACAAATTTTCACCATAGTTAAACAGATTACATGTCTCTCAAACAATTCAAATCCGCCAACCTAGATTTATTAGTGGGTTTCTAGAAGTCATATCCGTTTGCAGCATGATATAATCATTAACCTGTCACATACGTTAAAATAAAGTCACTACAAAAATGTAAAGGTGAGTACACGGGTTTGCATAATAATAGTAAATAAGCGTTTAACGAAACTAGCATGCACTAACGTAGTCATGTGAACACATATATGTTACCTACACCGAAATCGACTAACCAACACAACCGCGAGTGAGACAAGTAAAGTAAAGTGAGAGCGAGCCTTAACAACCCCTGAATGAACAGGTGGCGGGTCAACCTATTGCAACTATCATGTTAAGGGTGGTCAGCAAATCTCAAGGCATACAATTAACACATAGCTGTTCAGCGTTTCACGTATAGTCATGCAATAGTGGGTTTGCGTTTTGAATGCGTTTTAGAGTTGTGTGTTGTGATCGTTTGATAGAGAACATATGTAACACCCAAAAGTTCATTAAAGTAAAAAGGGGTCAAGTATACTCACGGTGATTGCTTAAACAGTAAACACCGGTGAGCCGGGGAGAGTGAGAAGAGCGTTGGATTAGCCTACGCATAGAAACAGAAGTGCATCAGTCTTCGATAGCTTGAACAGTTGAACGGATAGTTGTGCAGGACAAACAGCGAGTCGTATGAAGCACCACTCCCACGAGGCATCACCCTCATGCAAGTGACCACTCGTATGAGCTGTTTCTCGTGCGAGTGACCTGTTTTCGAGTCCAAAATCGAGTGTTTTCGCGTCGTTTCTTCAGAAAATCGAGTGTCCATCCTTCCAACCTTAAGCAACTGAGCAAACCAAAAGCTGGGGAGGTCTTTTAGAGCGAGTTAGTCGTTTGTGGAAACTCGGATTGGGCCGTACTAACACGAAGTGGTTCGTGCGAGCCAGTCCAGTTAGCACAAGTGACTGTTCTTGCGTCTTCTTGCTACCAGAACTGAGTTTTCACTCGAAATAGATGTAGTTTCGAATCCATTTCGGGTGTGTTTATGACAACATTTTGTCCCACTATCTAGTGAACGAACTTACATCGGTTTAGTCCGTTTTTGTGTAAAAATCGAGTATAAAAACAGTTTTACTAGAATTTAACACTTGGTGACCTGGAAACATTAAGTTTTCTAACTTGAGAAGCCAAAGCTTGCTCAAACATACTTGTTAAAGTGCAAATTCTTGATACAAACAGAAGGTTTTATGAAAAAGATGAAGATTTTCGTAAACAGAGAAGTTTATATGAAATCGGAGATAATCTCGTGTAAAATCGTTGTGATTTGTGTGGAAAACGTAGTCTTCTTACTTGGAAACAGAGAAAAGCATATAGAGGAGGTTTCGTGCGACTAACAACATGGAGAGCATGAATGATGAAGTGTGGTATTTATAGGAGAAGTGAGGAGAGCAGGTGGGTTGGTGCGGGTGAGTGCTCGTGCGAATGGTCACTCGAACGAGTGGCCATTCGTACGGCTGGGTTCTTGGTGCGAGTTGCAGCCTGGTGCGAGCCATGGTTCACTTGTGCGAGTGACCGCTCGTACGAGTGAGCCTGGTTTCACGTTGGGCTGTTTTCGTTTGGTGATTCCGTTCGGTTAGTTAGTTTTGGTACATTAAGCGTTTTAGCGAGGCATTAAGCGTAACGTTAATAATATAATGCGATAGAGCGAGTTGCGTGAGCGAGCGAGTGAGAGCGGGCATAATCATACTACAAACATCAACATACTAACACATGGCATAACATAACCCAAATAAGTAACTGCGTTTGCGGTTAGTGTTATAAGCGAGGTCGAAGGCGCGAGTGAGTACCGAACAAACAAACAAACTCGGCACTTAAAGTAACATAGTTAACTGTGATTTGTGTTCCGGTTACATTGAGATTATTAAGCGTTTTAAGTGTGCGACAGTGATGCTTTGTGATAAAATGTATTTAGTATAAATGAGTTCACTATTTATATCGAATCTCGGATTACAAAACGGTTACAAGTCGGAAAGACGATAAGCTGATAACAACCAAAAGGTCGGGTTGTTACATTATCTCGTGTGGTGCATTTTTACCATTTAAAATGTCTCAATGGATGGAGTAACAAATCTTTCACTATGTTATTAGATTTTCTTGAGGATTTGTTACCTGAAGGAAATTTGTTACCTAAAAGAACACATCATGTGAAGAAAATTATGGCCAAGTTGGGATTAAGATAAGAAAAAATCCATTCATGTCCTACTGTTGCATGTTGCTCTAGGATGACAAAGAGATAGATGAAGTTTGTTCTTTTTGTGGATCTTCTAGATGGAAAGTTTATGAAGCTAGTCCAGAAGCTGAGAGAGTCCTCCCAAGAAGAGGGCTTCAAAAATATTACGGTGGTTTCCCTTAAAACCTAGACTTCAAAGATTGTTTATGTCATTAAAGACGTCTAATATTATGAAGTGGCATCATATAGACCGTGTGAAAGATGGAAAATTGCGACATCCAACAGATGCGTTAATTTCGAAAGATTTTGATGAAAAGTTTCCTAAATTTGCTCGTGATCCTCGTAATGTTTGTCTAGCTCTTGCAAGTGACGGCTTCAACCCATTTAGGACAATGAATGTGGCACATAGTATTTGTCCAGTTATTCTTATTCCATACAATTTACCACCATGGTTGGTTATGAAGCAACTAAATTTTATTTTTTCTTTAATGATCCCAGGTCCTAAAGGTCCAGGAAACAAGATAGATGTATATATGCAACCATTAATAAAAAAAATTGAAGGAGTTATGGGAGGATGGAGTTTCTACATTTGATGCCTCAACGAAAGAATACTTCCAGTTGAAGGCATCTATAATTTCTACCATATCTGACTTTCTAGGATATGCCAATCTGTCCGGGTGGAGCACTAAGGGAGACTTGCAAGTCCTATATGTGGTATGATACTTATTCCAATTGGCTTAGTCACAGAAGAAATTGGTGGTACATGTGTCATCGAAGGTGGCTTCCATCTTACCATCGTTGGCGTTCAGACACAAGATCCTTTGTTGGACAACATGAATTTAGAGTTGCTCCTGTTCCTTCTTCTGGAGAGGAGGTTCTACAACAACTAGACAACACTGAATTTCTTGTCGACAATAATGTTCGTGGTCATGGAAAAAGAAAAGTATGTTTTTTATGTTGCCATATTGGGAGCATTTGTTGTTGCATCAAAATCTTGATGTTATGCACATGAAAAGAATGTTTGTGACAACATAATGAAGACTTTATTGGGACAAGAAGGAAAGTCAAAAGATAACTAAAAAACAAGACTTGACTTAGAACAAATGGGTATAAGAAAGGAACCGCATCCAAAGAAGCGGCCTAGAAGTAATATCACGTTCATGCCAAAAGCATGCTATCAAATGACTCGGGGTGAAAAGACTAATTTTTTTAAAAAATCCGATGTATTTTCATCTAATATCTCTCCATGTGTAGAGTTAAATGAGCGCAAACTAATTGGGATGAAAAGGTATGACTGCCACTTGTTGATGCAAGAATTTTCGCCGATTTCATTACGTGGAACTTTACCGAACCATGTAGGCCTAGTTATAATTGAATTATGCAATTTTTTAAGATCATTTGCTACAAGGATTTATCTGAAGTTGATCTGGTTTTTATTGAGTCTAAAGTTGCTCTCACTTTATGCAAACTAGAGAAGATATTTCCTCCATCATTTTTTACTGTAATGGTGCACTTGGTGATACATAATGAGAAAGGTTAGGCTTGGAGGTCCTGTTGCGTTTTGGTGGATGTACCCTATTGAAAGGTAAATACCATTTCGATATATCTTATCCAATTTGATACATTTTTATGTTTTCAAATTATTAGTGACTTTATAACTATGACATGAACAGGGATCTTCTGAAACTTAAGTCATACGTTCATAATAGAGCTCATCCTGAAGGATCAATTGCTGAAGGTTATTTAGCTGAGGAAAGTATAACATTTGTGTAACACCTCGAAATTTTGTGTCAAGTGATATACCGACACATGTCCATACTCTCGAATGTGTCACGTGTTGGACGAGAAGGACTAATCTTGTCGTTATGTCATTTTATGACCTCTGAACGACATTTGATATAGTCAAGGGACCATTCTTAACATTTATTGAAAGTGTATTCATCAAAAGGATTAAACATGTCAACATGCCAAATAATTTGGCCTCTGAGTGACACTTACGGACCGTAACCACATATGGTTACGGACCGTAAGCAATTAAGAGGAATTGTTGCTGACAAGCGGTTACGGACCGCAAGGCTTTGCCCTTACGGTCCGTAACCATTTCAAAACCAAGGGCGCCAGAAGGTGCTTACGGACCGTAAGCACTTTACCATACGGTCCGTAAGGGAGTGCCAATCGTAACTTTGTTTGCTGCCCAAGGCAACCTGCTCTCTTACCACCTATTTCACATTTTGCCACCAATGTGCAGCTTGTGACACATCCATGGACACCTGCTAACATCTTAGAACCCACAAGACACTTGTCTTGATCTTGAGCATCACCTCCAAGTATAAATAGCAAGCCAATCTTGCATTCATCCTTGCTCATTCCTCGCATTCTCCTCTCTATCACTCTTTGGAAGTTCCTGGTTCTAAGGGAGCATCTGACTGAGTTTTATTGTTCTCTTGGATCACTTGTAAGTGTTCCATCCCTTCTCTTTTCAGTTTATAGGCTTTTAATAGCCAAAAGTCAAGCGTTTTCGATAAAAATTTTGACTTTCGGTTAAGACCATTATGGTCCAGCCATTGTTCTAGTCGAACATGGCTACATGATCGTAATTAGGTAGGTGTTAATCCCTACAAAGGGCACCTCCTAAGAATCACGTTTACTCGGTCAATTGACGGGTCAACATATTAATGTTTTAAAAAGTCAAATGGGTCACTTTTGAAATAATCCAAATCTGATAATGTAGGTGTTATAAAATATGTTTTAACACTTTAATAACTTGGTAATAATTATTAGAACACGTGTAAACATGTCCGGCTCGTCAATTCCAGTTCTAGGGGTCGGTTCGCAACCGAAAGTCGCGAAGTTTGACTTCTGCTTTGACTTCAGATTCTGACCCGATTTAGATTAGTTTGCTACTGATCTAAGGTCCCATTATGATCATATTATTGTGTAGCATAACCCTCTGAGGTTATTGCCTGATCATAATAGTAATCTGAGTTTTATGCAAGTTTCCGTTAATATGCCATACTTTGACTATATCGCCCTTTTTGAAAAAAAAATAAGTTTTAAACATTAACGAACTTGAAAATGGATCATATACTGATATGTTAATGTAATAACATATTTAGATGTTATTATTTTGATCATAAACTGAGTTTTGTTATAAAATCGCAAATCATGCTTTTAAAGGACCAAAATGCCCTTTCGGCATCTAAAATGGTTTTAAACAAAGTTTATATATAAAACTCATTACCTACTGATTTAATATCATCAATGGAATTATTTGGGATGTAAAGTTAGTTTATATTCTGAGTTTAAGTATGAGTTCTTGTGTTAGATCGATAAATGACGATAATGCCTTTATGGTACCAAAATTGGCTTTAATCATGCTTTTTATACAAAACCTTTTCACATACTGATATGTCATACTAAATGACATATTTTGATCATACAAATCTGATCATAACATCAGATCATTTAGCGATTTAAACGCTGCTTCGACGCATAGTGTGGTTTAAAACCATATTTATCAACCAAGACTTGTTACCTACTGATTTTATAACTCATTTAAAATGTTTTTATAGTGGGTACATATTATAAATCCATAATCCCAAATAGGTTATCAAACTATGTGTGAAATGACCAAAATGCCCCT